>CM034155.1:35948412-36458505 GCA_019776745.2 Taxus chinensis | reverse complement strand
CGCATTTTTGAGGACCCTTTCAAATGAAAAAGAAGGTGGGTGAAATGCAAAAAGTTTCAAGTAAGGGGAAACTCTGGAGAAGATGTGAATGTCAAACCCTTCCTTCAGTGGTTCTAATATCAGAGTGACTCTTGCAACGTAAGTCCCTGGGACTTGGGGGATAGTTATCCCCCAGACCATTTTAATTAGTAAGTGTTTTTTGATTCCCTCTCGAAATAAGGGGAGTAGGGATTAGCATTGGTAAACGAGTTGGAGGGATCTCAAACATGGGCCATTGTATATATCAAATTTGACAACAACAAATAAAGGTAATATTGGTGGGCATTGGATGCATCATAGACAATTCAGTGGGATTGTTCATTGTAACACCATTATAAAGGTGTGTCAACCATAAATTTGTAATAAGCATTGATTTTTATTGTCTTGCACATAAGACATTGTGTTGCCAATGCTATCATCAGGCTCTCGGTCCAGGCCACTTATTACTATTAAGCAATAGATTGGGCGATTGACGTTTAATGCCTTAACATTCTGAAGTTGTAGGGGTCTACAAATCATTTTTTGTAAACAAATGTGGGGGTCACCTAAAATTGAGGTGTTCTTGGCTGAGGTTAGGTGTGTGTTGTGTGAGACATAGGAGTTCCCAGTCATTAATAAGAGGGAGTTGAATCTTCACAGTGGAAGCAGTTTAAAGTAATTCTGAAATGAAACTTGTGTGCATTGGTTTTTCCTTATTGCGGAAATATGTGTCAATGTACGGAGGAATGAAGTCTCTTCCAAAGGCTGGCTCCATATGATTTACTTACATTAAAGAGGAGTGTCAAAACCCAGTGGTAATTGGCCAAGGTCACCGAGGAGGATGATGATCTCCTTCCCAAATTAGAGTTTTGAGTGTGGGGTGAAAGCCTCATTTAGTCCTACGTCAATGTACTTAGTAACTTTGGGTTGATTGTGATGTGATGAAAAACTCATTTCATGAATATAAAGCATATCTATATGTGGTAAGGACTCTGAAAAGATGATAATGCCATGGCCTCAAGGGGTTTTAGTTCTTGATTGGAAAGACAGAGGTTGCAGGATTGTGGGTGGTGGAGATGTTGAATTTTTAAACATCGGTAGGGCTATGAATGAGAGGTGAGGTGAGAGTAGAAAGAGAGGTTGCGGATATGTGGTTGAGTGCTTGTTATGAGAATGAATTCTTCTATTATAATTAGAAAATGATGTTACTATGTCATTGTTCCTTGAATTCTCAATTCTTAGTTGAAGATAATAGAGGGTTTTGTTTGCTGTATGAATGGTGCTGTAGTATGGTTAAGAGTTAGTTTTTGTTCGGAGGATAAAGGAGTGTGGAAGAGGTGATGTGTCATGCACGCTGTGGCTACTTATGTATACCTTTTCTCTTCTCAGTGAATGGTTGATATAGTAATCTACAAAATCATGCGAAAACGTCATGATGTTCTAATTCTTAGATGTCAAAATTTGTTTCCGGCCATTTCAAACTTCTCAGGACTTGGGTTTGTTTCCCAGAAGAAGTGTTGTGAAGATTGTCATCTTGCAAGGTTGTGTTGACTACTGCATCGACCTTAGAGTCAAAACTAACATCTTGTAACATGTTAGCATTATGCAGGAGTGTTATTAAAAACATGACTACGGTATGTAGTTATGCTTGTATAGGTCCCAAGTGTCGTTGAGTAGTGGGGTTGATCCAAATTCGAGGTAAAGATTTCTGACAAGGCTTGTATAAAAGGAGTTTTGACCAACACAAAGTCATAGGATGCTGATCCTGAGAGGGGACCATCCCAAAAATCTTGGGTGGACCTGAATAATTCCTTGATTCGATCGCAGTTTCCATTTATCACCTTTTTGGTCTACTGTAGCTCCGCAACCTGAATAATTTCTAGGTGTTTTATGGTTATAGGGAGAAATCTATATGCATCCAAGAAAGAGGTTTTTTTTTGTACATCGATGTCACTTTGAATGACACGTCTCAATATTTTTTTTCAACATTTAATGATATAAACGAATGGCTACACATAACAAGTGGAAATTTTTACAGCATGTGGCCTGTTTCTTGTGCACTTATGTCCTGTTCAACAATGATTCTGTGATAATTTTGTGGATTGCAATGTGTGCTGGAGAATCCCCGTCTGCATCTCTTGAAAATCTAGATAGTATTGGTGATAGGTTTCTGACCCATTACTTGCTTCGAAGCATATTTTACAATATACTTAAAAATTGCATGGCAGAAGTACTGGTTGGAAATCGACATTTTTCTCTACATGGATATCATAGTTTGATGATTGTGGATGTTATCGTTTATCATCGTTTCTCGAAGGGACGGTACTTAATTTTTCCCTTCACTTTTAGTGAACAAGGATGAAGTATGTTGTGTGGCCCAGGGTGCATCTGTACTTGCACTGTAGTTGTGATGCACTTTCTACGTAGGCATGGTCTGATTTTGAACATTTTGTGTGGCTCTGAACACAATTAAGTAGTTCTTTAAGGTCCATACATGGGGAAGAGGATAGAATTTGTGTTGTATATAGTAAACAAGGGTCATCTAGGAGGTGGACTGCGAATAAATCAAAGTTAGTTGCAAGCTGGACTGGGGGTTCCAGGTAGACACAAACTTATCAAAGTATTGTTTTGTTGCCCTCAATAAATGTTGTATCCTCCTAGTCCATTGCATCAAATTTAAGTGTTTTCTCAAGCCACAATAAACCATGGAAGTGTGTAGAGACTCTGTGTTTCCATTCATACCTACGAGATGAGAGAACATGAATGTTAACTATGTAGTTTGGAATAAACTTATTAAAAAGTAGATTTATTACCTGTACCAAATGTCTATGCTCCACGTTCTTCTGTTAAAAATTTCTTCACAAAATATTGTGAATCTGTGATGTAGGTATGTTGATACTAATGAGGGTTTGAGACAATGTGTAAGTGTTCTCCCACACGGTGTGGCTCAAGGATCAGTAGGGGATTTCACTAGACATAATACGTGGAGAGATTAGCAATTAGGTCTGCAACACCTTAGAGTGAAGAATAAGGTTGGGTGTCCCTAATTATTACACAATATTAAAATCTCACTTTTGATTTTTTTCCCCAAAATGAATGTGTCCTCAAGGATCGATCAAAGCACATTAAAAACTATCTAGGAGGTTGTTTTGGGGAATTTCACTAGTTGTCTTCATAGATCTCCAATTGTTGGAGGATTCTAGATTCGATGATTTGTTTCTGAAAAATACTGCTGTGGACTAGATCCGGTTGCCGTATTATGGGTTTAGAAGGGAATAAGCAGTAACAAAATATTGGGTAGGGAATTGAGAACGTTCCTATATGGTAAAACATCAAATGAAAAAAAAAAATCATGCATTGGAAAACTATTTTATGCGGGGTTATACGACATTTTTTTTATTTTCATGCCGGAAAAAAATTTGGGAAAAAGCAATTGAAAACATGCCTTATGTATTATCATTTTATTAGGGAGAGCCCAAAGCTCTAGCCATGGGTATGTTAAATGGATAGTGTGACCAGTGTGGTTGAGAAAGAACTATTTGATTCCCTTATTATGTTTTGTTGTATTATGAGGGTTGGCATGAATGTGAAGCAGACATTGAGTGTTCACAGTTTCGTCAGAGTCAGTGGAAACATCAAACATGAGCTATAGAGCGGTTGTATAAATTCTGGGGCAGTTCCATGTGGTTGTGTTAAGAGAGGAGGAAACATTTGACGACTTGTATGTTGGATAATAGGAGGAAGAAAGGATGTCATGATTGATTAAGACATCTGTTAATTGGGATCATGTTAGATTTTTATATGCAGGCTCCCAAAAACGAGATTCTACTGACGTCAGGAATAGACGTGATACTTTATAAAATTAGACCTTCCCTTTGCATGAGTATATTGTCAATCTCCAAGGCGGGGAATGTTTGGTTATTTCTATGACAGTAATGTTTGACGGAAACTTATGGTGTGTCCTAAGTATTTTTATTGTCCTCCATGTACTTGGGTGACTTGTAGGAATGGATTGAATCATGTGATAAGCATCTCCTCGATTTGGGTTAAAGACGCAAGAATGATAGGCTAATTTTCAAGGTCCATGATGTTCCATGAAGAGAAGCAGTGGCTATGTTTTTTAGTTTTGCATTTGTTACAAGAAGGAAAACCTTTAAAGAAAATTGTTTTAATTCTAGGGTAATTTTCCAAACAAATTGAGCAAGTTTTGATATTTGCCAACAAATCTATTCTTTTGCAAAATCAACGTTGGGCTTCAATAGTCTGTGACGAGGGTGGGAATATGGGAAATATATGTGTATGGGTAGGGGTGGGGTATTATGTTTGGGTCAATTATGGATTTCAAGGTGGAAAGCAGTCAAAAGGAGAGGAGGAATTGGCTATACATGTGCAAGGAACTGAAGCAAGGTTGGTACTTGAGATAGTTTCATGTGGTGTCCAAAGTAAATGAAGAGACATGGAAGTAGTTAGCAAATATTAGTTCGTACGGATGGAATTGGTATGGTCGTGCAAAATCATTTCCATGGAAGTTACTTGCAGAATGTTGGTTGGTAATCCTACAGTAGTTGTATTTGATGGAAAATTTGGAATGTCAGGGAATGGTATACTGTTGGTCGATGTAAGTTGATGGATATTAGAGTTGCAACACCAATGATTGAATAAACTGTCTCATTAAAAGTGGTAACTGATTGGATTTATCCTGTTGGGTCCTTTAGATTGATCCTTAGTGCATATCTATAATCATAGTTCTGAACTTGTACATTGCAACTCAAACATAACCATGAACCTTTACTATTCCCTCTCACCTTTTTCCTGCATTGTTTATCACCTTTTTGAAGAGGACATGCATTATAAAAAAAGGTGTCCATGCTGATATTTATGATTTCTACAGTAACCATGGCCCATTCATTTATCTCAGTGTTCCCCATATGTAGGACTTGTGAAATCATTGTTACAGAGGTCAAGATTTTTGGAGGGCTCAAAAATTTGCTTGTGATAGAGGGCGCTGGAAGGGAGTAGTCATCAGAATCAACCCAACCATGAAGTGTATTGGTTTATGAAATTAGAGGGTTGATGTAACATTTGGTACTTGAAACAATATCAAATGAGCTCCCATTGAAACTAGAGACACGAGAAAATTTCAAGGCAAGGACCAAAAGAGGTGGTATAGAAAGCATGTCTTCAAGTTCTTTACTTATCTCATCTAAGTGGTGTCCTCACAATGTGACAGTTACACTGAATCCTGACATGTCCTTTAATTGTAGATTTTTTCTCTTTTTTTTCAGACTTGTCATGCCTACGAATTGTTGAGCATGGTGACATCATTAGAAAAATGCCAATTAAATCAACTGTATAACCGAAAACACTTACAAGTATGTCCTTGATTTTGGTGAAGTGAAAGTGATGGGAAGGTATTATATCCTCATTTTCTATGAGTGGAGTTATGGTCGAGGATGGTTGTAGGAAAATATCCAAAGCATTGATCAAATGGTTGCAACATAGCTTTGCATCAACAATCCTCCCAATCCTCCCATTGGAAATTGTATATATCTTCCCATTTTTAATATGCTCATAGAATGTTTTTGGCGGCCTTATTGAAATATGTGATGTGGATTTCCCCTCCTTCCCGATCTACAAAATCAAACCCAAAAATGGAGCCATATCCCCTTGGATTGTGATATTTTTGAAGGGTTGTTTTTGCTAGGGAACAATCCTCTACAAACCACATGCACATAGATGTATTCAATCCACTTATTTGAGTTGGTGTTCTCAAAAAATATTTGTTAACTTGGTTTGTAGTTATAACTATTTATGAAAACTGACTGTCTAGGAGAGAATTTTTTGGTAATCCGGTTGGAGAACCGATTACCAAATGTGTTTCGTCATCAACATCCATTTCAATGATAAGAACAGTTCTACATTGGAAAAGAAAATTAGGAAAAAATTAGAACTAAGAAACGAATGGAAAAAAGAAATGGAAAGAAATTAGAATTACTATAGGGAGATTATATACATTGGTAATTGAGTAAGGGATGAATCTTATAATTCACTTTTGATCATTCTAATGCGGGATTTGTGTAAGCACATAATGGAGCCTTCTTGTATTGATTTTTTGGTTACACGACTTACAAATTTGGAGGGTAGAAGTGTTTTATGAAAATTTATCCCATCTGAAAGGTCAACACAATGTTGGGAACCTATGTTGAGATTAGAGCTTAGGGAGGACAAGTGCAATATCTGAAGTGTAGGGTCAACATTGGAATTAATTGACATATGCCTTCATGTGTCAAATTTATTTTCATGGCAAGTAAAAGATGTTCGAGATAGTGGGAGTTCTGCAAATATATGGTGGAAAATGTAAACTTGTAGTGCAGTCAAACATGAAATGAAGGATGTGTTCACATAGTATGCATTTGTAAACAATGAGAACCTTTAAATTTTTCTTCCTTATTCATTTATACTTTTCAAAAAGTGCAAAAATGAAGTCTAACCATTTAAATAATTCAATATGCAAAAAATTGATATAATGTACAAAGCTTTGGATGAAAACAACTAAAAATTACATGGCTCTTTCTTGAAATTTTAAAAATATAGGTATTTGTGTGTGGATATAATGAGAAACACATTATAAATGTGTTGTTGTTGGTTTACATAAAGAAGCGAGCAATCGTAAAAAGGAATAATTGAACATGTATGTTGAAAAGTTAGATTCTGTGTTCCATACGTTCCGCCATAATAAATACATGAATTTATTTGTAATGAATTACATATTATTATGTTAAGAAAATAGAACAATAAGAAAAATATGTACACTTGAAGTAAGTAAACTATATGTATTTGTACGGCGATACAATGATAAAGAAATTAGAAATGCATAGTTGTTGGTTTACAAAAAACAGAACATGTATTTTAAAATTTTTGATTCTCTATTAGATATATACTTCCACAATACATACATGGAATTATTTGGAATGAGTTACAATTTATTTCAAAAACGCTTATAAACAAAACAATACAATTTTTTTTAAAAATCAAATTTCTTGCTTTTTTCTTGTGCAATTTTCTTTGCACGTTTCTTGTATTTTTGTCCAGTTGCAGATGCCTTGATTCGTATTCCCATTCTCATCAATTTGTGTGGTGGTTCATATTTCAGTGCATATTCATTAGAATAATAATTCAAGTAGAAGCCTCGTGAATGCGATCCAATTGTTCAGAATTTGGAGAGAAAAATTGGGGATGTTGGCAATAGGCAGAGGTGATCTCTTATCATTTCAGCTGTCACTATTTTAGGTGGTTTTGGTTGCATGCAATGGAAAACAATAACAAAACATTGAAGATGTTTAAACTCTTCCTCCCTTTTCAAGTGAGGCGTAGTTAATGTTAAGCCTGTTGTAGGGAGGGGAATTGTGTTTCTAGTCTGCATCGTATTAAACTAGAGAGGGAAAAGAAATGTGTTAGTTTAAGAAGATATTATTAAGTATGACAAGAAGCTTTAAAATCCTTGTCGATGATCAGTCTAACATCTAAATTAGGACGCTTTAAAATGGCCTCATTAGGGAATGAGCCCCTCAGAAAATAATGAATCCTATCATTGACAAAGGCACATGCCCCCACATGTCACTTTGGAAAAAGAATTGGAGTCAACTATAAATATAAATTGAACAATCAAAAGCAAATAACATGAAAACACTCTATAATAATTTTTTAGTCCATAACATGCAATAGATAGAACAAATGAAAAAATTCTTCAATCAATATTGAAACGCACCTGAAGTTTGTTTAGAGACAACACTCTCTTCTTTACCACAAGAGAGAGAGAATAAAAAATATCCTTCAAAAAAGTGAAAAAAGAAGTTAAAGAGTTGTCATAAATAATAAAAAGAGAAATCCATCCAAACCACTATATATAAAGAGTTTCACATATGAATGGGAGTAATATGATATGTTTATGTCACTATCATTCTATATACACTGTAAAATATACTAAATCCTATACAAAACTGACATTCATCTACTACACAAAATAATTTAATAAAATTGGAATAAATTTCCACACTTAAGAAATACCTATAGTCATAATAGATCTAAGATGTGTAGTAATTTATGCAATTATTCCAGGGCCTAATTAACACCTCTCCTCCTTTTACATCTAATTTGGAACATCTACATGGAGAATATATACCTTCTATACCACTATAAGTTGTATCGGGATTGATGGTGTTGAGAGGTTGAATATAAAAAAGATTGAGTAAATAGAAGCATTAAATCTTCCATAAAGGCATTTGAACATACATTCAATCCTCATAAGGGTGTTGCTGAAAAATGGAGTTAAAATGAATAGCTGGAACATGGTGTTAACATCCTTCTAATAATCTTGGAATATGTATAAATAAGCATTGAATGGAGACCAAGGCGTTAATATTTGATTTTATCATGTATGTGCATATAAAAGCATTGAAGTCTAATTTCTCATGTTCTGAGCATTCAAAGGCGTTAAAATATTATTTTTTTTAAATTTTTAATTGCTGGGAATGAAGATGTATAATGGTGTTAGGTGAATCTCATAAAATCGTCAAAATTCAATCAAGGGTGCTGGAATACAAAGAAAACACATATGTGAAAAGCCATAAAAAATAGTACTAACATGGTATCCCTTGTCATCTACTGTACAACATGCATCAGAAGAATGTTTGAGGAGAAACCCAGATCATTAAACTCATTCATCACTAACACGTCTAGCTAGAGAGTTAATGACACAACTCATGTGGCATACTAGGAAACCACATGTAGGATAAGGTCAACCGTCATTTTATTGCATGGAGAAATAAAACTGCAAGGAAATTACAATGAACTGCAACCATACCAGACCACCCATAACAGATCAATACAACTTCTAAATTAGGTAATATAATCAAAAGAAAAAACCTTGCTTACCTTGGGAGATTTGGTCATTGGCTACAAAAATAATCTTTGTCGTTGGATGCGTGATGCATGCTGAATAATGAAATTATAGTCTTATAGTGAAGAATGTTTAAAGGTAATAATTGCATGAAAAAACCAAAAAATAAAACTTAAAAACAAAAAACGTGCTGCGACATGCAAAATTGAAAAAGAAAAAATATTAAAAAATATGCAAAAATAGCAGAGAAAAGCTAAATCATCACTAAGCCGGTCAAAACTGTCATTTCAACTGTCAAATTTAATGTCGTCGAAAAAACATCTTAACGACTGTCAAATTTAACATAGTCCCCTGAATGTCCACAAAGCCCTTTCCCATAGGGGGAATGCCTTCGGCGTAAAAACCTATATAAATATTCAAAGTATGAGAAATGTTGATTATAATTTAATTTGTCTTTCATTTTGTAATTAGAAGATACTTTTGATTCACATGAGCATAAATATTAAATATGTACTTTTAATTAGTGTTAATTCAAATTATTATTAAAATTAGATATTTCGAAATTATTAATAATATTCGTTTTGATTTAAAAAAGATTTGAAATAATTTTTATTATGTTGAGTATGAATGGTAAATAATATTTATTATGTGGAGTTTGAATTGATTCCAAATTTCTATATTTTCCATTTTATTAAAATGTGTTACAATTGATTATATTTTTAAAATTATTAATGTTTATATAATATATAACAAGTTTAGATTTTTTTAAATTCATTTATGTTAAAAATATCTTTTAGCAGTACATTAAATCAATATAGATACGTTAATGTGTAATGGTAACATTTAAGAAAATATTCACGAACCCTCCTTAAATGAAATCTCTTCACATTTATTTGATTCCAATGAGTGGAGTCTAGTTAAAAAAGGAAAAATTCTTCAAAAGGAAAGTGTTATAGAGATATGGTGTTTAGGTCACATGATAAGAGGGTGGGTGTTTGATACTTTTTTGGAAAATGAATTTGAAAATTTTTGCTACATAAGGATTAAGACTCACTATTATGGAATTATTTATAAGGAAAGTAATAATTTTAAGGATAAGAATGTACCTGGAGCACAAAAATATGCATTTTCTCCCTGATCACCTCTTTTAATTTAGATGAGAACACTTTATTTGAGATTACAAGATTTAATTTCCATCTTTTGTAGTTTCTACATCTTATAAATTTTCTATATCTTCCCACAATAATCCCTTGTTTGAAAGTAATTTAAGGATTGATTTGATTTAAATTCTTTTAATCCCAACATAAAAGGTTGCTTCTATATATTACAAATTTTTCTCCATGACTGGTTTCCTTAAAGATGATATTTTTTGTAAACTTTTGTTTTCTCATATTAATAGAAAAGGGTGAGGGACCCTCTTGCCCTTTTATTTACTGATTAACATAATATGACAATTTTGAAGAAAATGGATTAAAATTTGATTAAGATACTCCCACTTAATGTATAAACCTTTTTTTATAGTAAGAGATATCCAAAATATATTCCAATAATGTAATATAAGGAATAAGATGTTTTAGTAATTTAAGGAATAATATGTTTTAATACAATGTCTCCCTAAAATAAGTCCCTCATAAACACATGACGCTAACTCATTTAGTGTGTATGTCCCTAAACATACTACTAACTCCACCAAATCTCCAATATGAAATCATTATTAAAGAACGGTCTCAGTAGAAAATGTTTTAGTGTCTTGTCATCAATGAAAATACTGATGGTTGTATTGAAAAAGTCAAATTTGTAGTGTTCAATACGAATTTTTTTTCCTGTTGTAGCTTATGATATATGTTTGTCCATTGTAAAGGTAAACATGGTTGACATTTGGAGATTGGAATTGGTATGCCTAGTATATTTTATTTTTTATAAAAGTACACAATATTACTAATCATTCTAGGTATAATATATTATGAGTATTGTAAAAATTTATAATTACCTTTTGTTTCAACAAGACAAAAAGCACAAAGGTTTAACACATGCTAATTACTTAACATTCATTATATTAGTCCAAACATCATGGTTTACACCTTGTTAAAAATTGAATTGCGTCATTCAAAGCGCTGAAAAACGCAGTGTGTTTTTCAACGTGTTGAAAAATGTGTGTTTCAACAAGACGAAAAACACAAAGGTTTAACACATGTTAATTACTTAATATTGATAACATCCATTCAAAAAAGGTTGAAAAGCATCAAGATTTGCACCTTATTGAAAACCACATTGTGTATTTCAAAGTGTTGAAAAACACAATGTGTGTTTCAACAAGGTGCAAATCAAACAAGTTATCCACATGCTAATTACATAATATTGACAACATCAGTCTAAAAAGGTGGAAAAGAATCGTGGTTTGCACCTTGTTAAAAACCACATTGAATCTTTCAAAGTGTTGAATAACACAACGTGCTGAAAATCACAATGTGTGTTTTAGTAAGACAAAAAACACAAAGGTTTAACACATACTAATTAATTAATATTGATAACATCAATAAAAAAAGGTGGAAAAACATCGTGGTTTACACCTTGTTGAAAACGGCATTTCTTTTTTCAAAGTGCTAAAAAACACAGTGTGTTTTTCAACGTGTCGAAAATCACAGCGTGTGTTTCAAGGTGTAAAACACACAAGTTCTTGATATGATAATTAATTAATATTGATAACATTAGTCTAAAAAGGTGGAAAAACATCGTGGTTTGCACCTTGCTGAAAACCACATTACATTTTCCAAAGTGCTGAAAAATACAGTGTGTTTTTAACGTGCTAAAAATCACATTGTGTGTTTCAACAAGACGAAAAACAAAAAGGTTTATCATATTCTAATTACTTAATATTGATAACATCAGTCCAAATAGGTGGAAAAGCATCGTGGTTTGCACCTTATTGAAAACTGCATTGCATTTTTCAAAGTGCTGAAAAATATAGTGTATTTTTCAACGTGCTGAAAAACACAATGCGTGTTTCAACAAGGTGAAAATCACACAAGTTCTCCACATGATAATTACTTAATATTGATAACATAAATCTAAAAAAGTTGGAAAAACATTTTGGTTTGCACCTTGTTGAAAACTACATTGCGTTTTTCAAAGTGATGAAAAACATAGTGTGTTTACCAACGTGCTAAAAATAACAGTGTGTTTCAACAAGGTACGAAAAACACAAGTTATCCACATGATAATTACTTAATATTGATAACATTAGTCCAAAAAATGTGCAAACGCATCGTGGTTTGCACCTTGTTGAAAACTGCATTGCATTTTTGAAAGTGTTGAAAAATATAGTGTGTTTTTCAACATGCTGAAAAAAACAACGTGTGTTTGAACAAGGTGCAAAGAACAAAAGTTATCCACATGATAATTAATTAATATTGATAACATCAGTTTAAAAAAGGTGGAAAAGCATCGTGGTTTTCACCTTGTTAAAACCACATTATATTTTTCAAATTGCTGAAAAACACAATGTGTTTTCAATGTTTTGAAAAACAATATGTGTGTTTCAACAAGGTGCAAAACACACAAGTTCTCCATATGATAATTACTTAATATTGATAACATCAGTCTAAAAAAGGTTGAAAAGCATTGTGGTTTGCACCTTGTTGAAAACCACATTGCATCTTTCAAAGTGCTAAAAAACAGAGTTTGTTTTTCAACATACTGAAAAACACAATGTGAGTTTCAAAAAGGTGCAAAACACACAAGTTCTTCACATGCTAATTACTTAATATTGATAACATCATTCTAAAAAGGTGGAAAAACATCGTGGTTTGCACCTTGTTGAAAACCGCATTGCATTTTTCAAAGTGCTAAAAACACAGTGTGTTTTTCAACGTGCTGAAAATCAAACTGTGTGTTTCAACAAGGTCCAAATCAAAAAATTTCTCCACATGATATTTACTTGATATTGATAACATTAGTCCAAAAAGGTGGAAAAACATTGCGGTTTGCACCTTGTTGAAAACTACATTACATTTTTCAAAGTGCTGAAAAATACAGTGTGTTTTGCAACATGATGAAAAACACAATGTGTGTTTCAACAAGGTGTAAAACACATAAATTATCCACATGCTAATTACTTAATATTGATAACATCAGTACAAAAAAGTTGGAAAAACATTGTGGTTTACAACTTGTTGAAAACTGTATTGCATTTTTCAAAGTGATGAAAAACATAGTGTATTTTTCAACGTGCTAAAAATTACATTGCGTGTTTCAACAAGGTGCAAAACACACAAGTTCTCCACATGTTAAACTTAATATTGATAACATCAGTCCAAAAAATGTGGAAAAACATCGTGGTTTGCACCTTGTTGAAAACTGCATTGTGTTTTTCAAAGTGTTGAAAAATATTGTGTTTTTTAACGTGCTAAAAACACAATGTGTATTTGAACAAGGTGTAAAGAAAAAAAATTATCCACATAATAATTACTTAATATTGATAGCATTAGTCCAAAAAAGGTGGAAAATCATTATGGTTTGCACCTTGTTTATAACCGCATTGTGTTTTTCAAAGTGCTGAAAAACATAGTTTGTTTTCAACATGATGAAAAACACAATGTGTGTTTTAACAAGGTGCAAAACACACAAGTTATCCATATGATAATTACTTAATATTGATAACATCAGTCCAAAAATTTTGTAAAATCATCATGGTTTACACCTTGTTAAAAACCACACTGTGTCTTTCAAAGTGCTAAAAACACAGTTTATTTTTCAACATGTTGAAAAACACAATCTGTGTTTCAACAAGGTGCAAAGCACACAAGTTATCCACATGTTAATTAATTAATATTGATAACATCAGTCCAAAAAATGTGGAAACACATCGTGGTTTGTACCTTGTTGAAAACCGCATTGCGTCTTTCAAAGTGTTGAAAAACACACTGTCTATTTCAACAAGGTGTAAAGCACAAAAGTTATCGGGTGCTAAAAATCACAATGTATGTTTCAACAAGGTGCAAAACACAAAATTTATCCACATCCTAATTACTTAATATTGATAATATTAATCCAAAAAAGGTGGAAAAACATTATGGTTGCACCTTATTGAAAACCACATTACATCTTTCAAAGTGCTTAAAACACAATGTATTTTTTAACATGCTGAAAAACACAATGTGTGTTTCAACAATGTGTAAAGCACACAAGTTCTCCACATGCTAATTACTTAATATTGATAACATTAGTCCAAAAAGGTGGAAAAGCATCGTGGTTTTCACCTTGTTAAAAACCGCATATTCATTGCATTTTTCAAAGTGTTGAAAAGTACATGTTTAACTATTTTCTACTATCCACATATTATAAGAGTGGTCCTAGATTGTCTAAGACCAAAAAACACATAATTTAAATACTCTCAGAACCATCAAAAGGAATGTATTTATATGGGTTGTAGCCAACCCCTAGAGCATGGTATGAAAATTAGACTTGCAATCTCATATACATGAATTTTAAATGTTTAGAATTTTAAGATAGGTCTACTCTACATTCCATACATTTACTTTCCATAGACTCAACCTGCTCTTTCATATGATACATCTCTCTACATATCCACTGCATCTGCAACACATAACATTACATATTAGACAAAATATTCATGAATTTGTACCATACATATAATAAATGAATGTATTGAAATTAAGGACATTCAATACTCACTTTGCGCACAGACACTAAGTTACTGAAAGATAAGCAACGACACGTGGATATGTTTCATTTGTATTCTAACCACCTGCAAAATAAATGATCATTATGTTAGTCTTTGCCTCGAAAATCAAAGTTTCTTGCGAAGTCACATTCACACCAATAATTCAATGTTTTATCTTGTAGGTTCCCCTTATTGCGTTTCTCTCCTCTTTGCATGATTTCCGTCAGGAAATTTGAAGCATTCATAGTCTTCAGTGGGACTGTTCAAATATTCTACAATGGCTGACCTCTTAGTCGCACCGTGGCATGATGTCTTTTACTCGCACTAAACCAGGGGTGCATGTGAGGTGGTGGTTGTCTCATTGACATCTCCTTTGAAAGCAAAATCTAACGCATTTGATGCTTCTATGTATCTCCAAAACCTCTGAACACATTCAAAGTATACCTTTATCTGTTCATCTGTACTCGGTTATGTATCCAACATTGAACTCAAGTATTCTCGGCATGTGTGTAACATCAAATTTGAATTGCTTATCTAGCATCAACCCACCATCCCTAACTGTTTTGGGAGTCCCTGTGACATATAAGAAACTATAGAAATTTATTTATTTATAAATTGGTTTTTTCAATCTCATTATACAATTGAAAACCAACCTCATACCATCTATGCATGTCAACCATTTTGTTCTGTGGACATGGGGAATATTTTGGCTACAACACTCATTTGTAACATTCGATTAAGAATACACATTGTCGCCTACACATGAATACACATTGTCACCTAATCATAAATATGTGTGTTGATAAATATAATTCGCATCAGTTGCCTGCTCAAAGGCACTACCAACTTACCATCAAGTGTCAATTACTATTGATATGGTGAGGAGGGGTCAGTCCAGGAACGTGTCTTCATTTATTGTGCTTGTCTCCGCATATGCACTGACTCCTACATGTGAATGGAAAACAATTCCAAAACAATGCTTATTTCATTATGACCTTATGCTTAGTAATCTAGATGGCTACTTGACACATACGATGAAATTGAATTACCTATGCCACTTCTGGTTCTTGATGTGGCGAGGAGGGGCCATAAAGGAACGTGTATTCATTTACAATGCTTGTCTCCACATATGCACTAGCTCCTACACAGGAATGAACAATAACTACAAAACAATGCTTATTTTGTTATGACTTATGATTAACAACCTATATGGCTACTTGGCACATACGATGAAATTAAATTACCTACCACTTCTAGTGCTTTATGTGGTGAGAAGGGGTTATCCATGAACACATCTTCATTTACTATGCTTGTCTGTGCATATACACTTGATCCTACACATGAATGGAAAAACAATTATAAAACAATGCTTATTTCATTATGACTTATGGTTAATAATCTACATGGCTACTTAGCACAAACGATGCAATTGAATTACTTGTCACTTATGGTGCTTGAAAATATAAATAAAAAAAAATCACTTGTGAAATTCCAATGCCTTCAACACATGCTTACACCCGTTTCCTCTAGTAACCTAGGCACAGTTCACATACATCCAAGGCACCACATTGCCTTACCAAATACCATGTGTTTCTAGTTGTTTGGATCTTCACCCATAATTCATGGCCATTAGGCTGAATTGCAATTGTAATATATATCTAGAATGCTCTTTTCTCTCTCAACCATTATCAATAAGTTGTCTTTCTTTTTTGAACTTTGTCAAGAAGATGGATTGCTGCAACTTCCTCTTGTTTTTGTAAAATGGCTCCATCCTGTACAAAAGTGTGTAGAACAAATGGTCCATCCGACGAGTGTACATTTTTTTGTCTATCAGCACAAGCATTTGGTCTTCAGAAAATAATGGTAGGCCTCGATGGATGTATTTGTTTCCTGATTTACATGGGTGAAGTTTCTAAAATTTGTTGCCCACATAGCTATCAAGTCATAAAAATTGAATATCAATGACACTATGAACCACATGTAATTATTTAAGATGAAAATTAATAAGGAAACATGTGAAGGCTTGTACTCACTGCTACGTTCATTCGCTCTCACACCCATATCTTCTTAAAGTACTCAAGGAACTGATTTTTCTCTTTGAATTCGTAGAAGAAGTCTTGAATCATTTAAAAGGTGTCTTATCTCCATGTATTCCCATACCATACATGATGGTACCTAATCTCTTGATAATCTTCCACCTTGACTCCTTGTTACAATACTCATGTACACATTTTTCAACCATGCCCTGTGCACATGCCATAGGCATAGACAATACACATGACAACCAAAAACACACCTAATGGACTTGGATTTCAGCCAACGTATCATCCGTAATGAATGCATTGATCTGTCTAATCGACACAAATAGGTTTTCCTTGTTTTCTGGACTTCCTCCAACCACCCGTAAATGTCTTCAATCTCATTCCTTGATGAAATTGCCCATGCCACGGGCACCCCAGCCTCTTGCTTGTCAAAAACAAAGTAAGGTGCATAATTGGTACTGCAAGGAATATGACATCAAAGGTTATCATGGAGTTTAAGATTACAGAAAGGGGACATTATTAATGATACAAAAATAACAGAATCATTTCAAAATTCATTTCAATTACTTACGCCATATTTTTTGGTAGCAAACATCAAATCCATGGAGGATTATGGAATTGTGCGAATGTTAAACCATTCTCTCAAACATCCATGGTGTTTGCAATCCCATAATGAATGGAACGATAGTTCCATTTCACCGTTGATAGTAAAAAAAATGTCCCTTTCCTCCACATGCCATAAGTTCACGCTCATGGCATCATCAATGTGCTTTTGAGACCTTTTGGAGTGAACTCGTTTCCATGCATTCATTACAACTTTTCTTGTTAGGAATTTGTAACTCTTTCTCAACATACCCAACAAGGATAGATCCTCTATATGTTTTTCATACACTCGTGTCCATGGAAACACCCATCAACAGAAGAATCTCAATGTAACTTTTGACATTTGTTTGACAAGTACGAGGGAAACAACAACACGAGGGTCAGTTAATGGTAGTTTTGTTTACACCATGACAATACTCACCATTTACATTGACAATGAAAAAAATTATTATATATTATTATCGTCATTGGCGGTCTCCCATACAAAACCTTCACATTGAAGTGACATTGGAAACCCCTTTTAATTTGATACCTGTCTCACTCTTTCACTTGTTGCCAGCTTATTTCTATTGTCCTCTGGACCATATATGAACACCAGTAGCTGCAATTAAAAACATTAACATCAAAATGTTATACAAATGTTTATGAAAAGCACATACAAAAAAGAAGTGTTAAAAAAAGGTTTTGAACCAATCGAATATGTCTTCATTTTATGTGGTTTAGGGTCAACTATATCAAAAAATTTGTGATGTGTGCGGATGCAGATTAGTCTTAGACCTATCTATGGAACCTTCTCCATTTACAAATGCCTCTAGTCTTGTAAGTGGGATAGTTGCACAAAGGTTGATGTTAGGCTCATCCTCGATTGGGGTCCATTCCAAGTCTTCATTCAAAAATTGACTCTTTTCCTTTGCTATCTCTTGGATAGGAAGATTGTACATGCTTTGTCATTTGGGCTTCCTTCCCATCCTAACAATTATTACATGAAGTTGGCATCGTTAGATGAAACAATTATTTCATACTTTCAAAAATGAATTTTGAGTTGTGATTGATCATCATCAACATGAACACCATCTTAAATCATTGGAAGCATATGCATTTTTGGCTAATTCAAAAAACACTTGTATAAAAGAGGGTATTGAAATACAAGGAAAACAACAATTTACAGGACTGCCTACTACTTCTAGTGTACAAGCATATCATAATATGATCATCTATCACTACAAGAATATGGGTTTAAAATTGTGAATCCAATTTTGTGGACTCCACCCACATTTGTTTTTGTGAATAAATATAATGTGATAAATACTATAACAAAATCCACAGTGAAAAACCATGTGCAAAATCTATATTTTTATAATTGTGGCATTTCCCACAATTCCAATGATAATTCACAATAACAAGAAATTCATACGTGTTTCTATAATTTACAATTGTAACTATTTTAACAATTTTTAAACTTTTTCAGTACTTTAATTTTAATAATAATAAAAAATATTTTACAATTTTAATATTTTTTTTTAATTGGTAAATAGTTTTTTGAAAGGGACTATACCCTTGTATACAAAGAGGGCCTAAAAGCCAGAATATGAATGAAAAACATTACAAGAAGGATCAAGATCCAGATAAGACATAAAAACCCAAGGTAACCAAAGAGTAGCTACCCCAAAACATCAAACCAGTTTGAACACTGCAGAAGAGCAGCCAAAAAACAACAAAAAAACAACAAAAAACACGAAGGAAGGCAACAAGAGCAACACAAATCCACAATTACTTCTTGGCGGCTTTGTCGATTCTGGATTTAATAGTCTGCCAAGAGGTGAACATAGCCATTGTCGTCATATGAGTAGATTCAGAAATATCCAGCTATTGAATGGTCTATTTGCTTTCCTTTTCCATGCCCCAAAGAGTTTCTGGTATTCCACTGAGATTAGAAATGTTGCGGACATGCTACTCAATAAATTCTTCGATTGCACTAAATATAGCCATATTATGGTCATGGCGAGTCTTGGCTTTCCCTAGACGGTTGTCCAGGGAGTTCAGTTTTTTTAGATATCCTCAACTTGTTTATTGTCAATATCAACCTCCTCCTCCTTCTTCCTCTTACCTTTTTGCTTATCCAAGTTTTTAACTTTTTCTTTCAACAGCAACATGTCTGCTTCTAAGGCTTCTAGCCTTTTGTGGAGCTCTCAGTGTGTGCCTCATGTGAACTAGTGCTGCTAATATGAAGGAGATTATGAGCAACCTCCAAGTCCTGAGGAATGTTCCCCGAAACAGGGGTATCCAGGTTCAGTCTTTTAGAAGACCTAGTTATAGATCTGGTCAAAGTGGAGGTGAAGGGGGTGGGAGCAAAGGTGGGGGGGATGACAGGGAGAGACGAGAAGGAAGGCAATAAGGTGGGTTCAGTCTTTTACAATTTTAATATTATTTTAAATACAATTATTCAATTTTGAGAGAAACTTCTAATAAAAAATATTACATTTAAATTTATAAAAATAATTCACATTTTATAATAATATATTTTATGATTCTTATTTTATTTAAAAAATAATATTCCCAAAAATATTGTATTTAAAATAGAAATTATTACATTTAACTAAAAACCAAAAAACTTAAAAAACAAAAACATATTTATTTAAAACATAAGTTACAAATTAGAAAAATTAAAATATTAAAATCATCTTTAAAATATAGATATACATTTATGCATGTCGTTTCCAAAACATAATAATTAAACAATAATAAAATAATATAATGTGTGAAAATATAAAACGCATTCAACCTTGCCTCGACTCTTACTCAAAAATTAAGTGCCAAAAAAGAGATTGCATTCCTACCAAGATAAATAATCTGAGAAAAATATCACATATTTTCATCTTCGAATAGTATAAATTAATAATTGTAAGAGTTAAGAAAGGTATTAAGTGGTGTTTCATATATAATGTGAAAAAAATAAAACCATTAAATCTTATCCATCTATAATTATGTTTTTCAAAAAAGTGAACTTACAAATTGAAATTCAAGAATATAGATATTTCAAAAAATTTAAATTAAAAAATGTGATTTCTCCACCATGAAATTTAAAAATTATGGATATTCTGAAAAAATTAAATTGTCTTATAAAAAATTATGAATATAGATATTTTAAAATCATAAATTTCACTTTTATTATATTGTGAAATATCTATATAATATTTTAGAGAAGGCACTAATTTATTGTAGATAATTCACAATTCTATTTTCAAAACTAGTGTATTGTGGACTATCAACAAAAAATAGTTTCGATTTATTTATTATTTATAGATAGACTTGATCAATTATTGTAATTATTTTTGGTTTCATAAAATATTCATAAATAATATTTGGGTTATTATGCAGATTATAAATACAAAACGTTCAAATTGGAGGTGATGTATATTATTCATGATTGAAATTTTTTACCTTGTTTAAGGATTTATCATCCGTGAGTAAATTATAGTAGTGTAGATTATCTACATCTATAGTTTTACTTATCTTTTGTTAGTGTATATTATTAACAAAATAGAAATAACTATCATATTAAATTTCCCACAATGCATGTATTTCAAATTTTGTGGATAATACAAACTCAATATTATGATGTGTAGAATTTTTACAATTTTATTTGAAACTTAGAAAGGGTGCTATAATTTTGAATCATACTAATAATTATTTACAATACATTCTGAACAACTAGTACTCAATGACATATTAAACTGTCTAAAATATACATATAATTCATAAATTGTGGATAAATTGTGCACTATTTTTAGAAACTGTGGCAATTTTTGAAATTTCTTTGTGAACTCCCATATTCTTCAATGTATGTGGAGGCTTGTATTTTTTGTATATATTCATTTTACCAATAGGATTAAGAAGAATGAAGCTCTAGGTATTTATTTTCACTGGACAAAAAATAAACTAAATACAACACCCCACATGCAATATATATATATATATATATATATATATATATATATATATATTAGATGATGTATATTAATTTTGTCATATAACATACTAACATATATATATATATATGTTATATGACAAAATTAATATACATCATCTAATATGATAAACAAAAAACAATTTCAGAAAGCCTATTAAAGACTTAATCAACTTAAATATTATATAATGTTACAATAAATATTTAAATAAATGTTACATCATAACATAAGTAAATAAAGAAATACTTACATGGAAATAAATAACGCATGTGACATAGTATTTATAGTGAAAAATCCCAAAAGGGTAAAAACTACTTTGAAAATAACCTTTTACTTCAGAGAACTTATTTTACATCCAGTAAGATCACCTCCTCCTTAAAACCCTATTTACCAAGGGTAAAACAAAATCACTTGATTTGCACACCTTTGATATATTTCCCAAATATATCAAATGAGGACCTAAAGTCCTTTTTATATAAGGTGATCGGGTATGTCTCCTGACCAACCTTTTCAACCTAAATGGTTGACACATATACCTAGGTGAGTGTATTTAATAAATATAAACATAAATTATTCACATTATTAAATACTTACCTAATGTATATTACCTAGGTATGAATATTTAATAATAGAAAAGTATTTCATATTATTAAATATTTAGCCTATATAATAGTGATGGACCCATATGAATTAAGGTTTTTCCAGACCAATTAATCATTATGTTCCAACACCCCCCTTAATGTTAAGTAGGATAACATATGCCAATAGATTACCAAACCCGTGGTACACTACAGGATTTAAAATCCTTAAACCATAAAGGTTTTAGGCTAGCATATCGGGTGAAGGAATTATAAAACCTTCATCATACTCAAGTTACCTTTTGGGTTACAAAAGGATTGGGATCCAAAAGATCATCCCATGATCAGTGGCTAAGTATGATTTGTGAGTTTTACATACTCTCATAGGTTCTCATAAAAGGATATTGAACCTAAGCATATAGGAGCCTTTTATATCCAAAGAACTCCTTAATAATATGCTTATACTGGATGTTTACCAGTAAACTCAATAGCACTAAAGAGTTTACTGAAGACCTCCTTTAAGATATTTCTACACTTACTTTTCTAAAAAAAGAAGTCGAGGAGGTATACATGCCCGAAGGTCTTTTTACACTTGCCCGAAGGTCTTTTTTATAAATATCTGAAGGTCTTTCTACAAAAACCAAGTTCCATTAGGAGGTGACATTGTCATGCACACTCCCCCTCAATGGAAACTCTGACAATCCAAGTTTTTCATGAAAGTGACAAAACTTTACAACACTCAGGGGCTTTGTGAAGATATCAGCAACCTTCTCTTTAGTCAGCATGAACTTGAGATCTATCTCACCACTTAGCACCTTCTCACGGATGAAGTGTATATGTATCTCAATGTGCTTCATCCTCTGATGTTGTACTGGATTATGTGTAAGATCTATGATGCTTTGGTTGTCGTAGAACAAAGGAACACTATGTGGATCCTTCATCTTTATCTCATTGAACAACCTCTTTAGCCATATAGCCTCTTTTGCAGCTTCCATTGTACTTCTATACTCAACTTATGTTGAAGAGATAGAAACAATTGGTTGTTTTTTGCTACACTGAGTAATGGCACCTGCACCAAATTTAAACACATAAAGAGAAGTACATTTTCTATCCAATACATCACCAGGATGATTAGAATTGCAATATCCATACAAGTTATATTTTCATTCTCAATATAATGCAAACCATAATTGATTATACCTTTAATATATCTAAGAATCCTTTTTGCAAGATTCCAATGATCTCTATAAGGTTCTTGTATAAACCTAGAAGAAATTCCTACTGCATAGGAAATATCTGATCTGGTGATAGTTGAGATATATCAAACTACCAACTAACTACTTATATAAAGTAGGATCAAATTTTCACATGCAGGTTTAGGATCAATTTCAGTCCAACTTCCATAGGCTCCAGTAGAAATTGGTTTACAATCAATCATGTCTAAACTTTTTCAGTACATTGGTTACATATTGTGCTTGAGAAACAACAATAGAATGTTTATCTTGAATTAAATCCATGCCAAGAAAATGATGTAAGAGACCTAAATCAGTCATTTTAAATTATTGTTTCAATTTTTCTTTAATTCTACAAATTAAAGCAGGATTATCACCAAGTCATAAGTAAATCATCAACATATATACAAACAATGATAATATGTAGATCCTTCTTGCTTAATGAATAGATCATTATCAGAAGAACAATTAGAAAATTCTAAGTATTTAAAGAAAGAATTAATTTTTGCATACCAAACTCTAGGAGCTTGTTTTAAACCATACAAGGATTTTTTCAATTTACAAACATAGTTTTCTTTACCAGTTTCTTCAAATCATTTAGGTTGAGACATGTAAAGTTCTTATTTTAAATCACCATTCAAAAAGATATTTTTCACATCCATTTGGTGGATTTCCCACCCAAATTGAGTTGAAATTTCAAATAAGGTCCTAACAGTACTCATTTTAGCTACAGGGGAAAATGTCTCAACATAATCAATACCAGGTTTCTGAGTGAAACCTCTAGCAACAAGTCTAGCTTTATGTTTTTCAATACTACCATCTGTATTATATTTTACTTTGTATAACCACCTAGACCCTATAATACTTCTTTTCTCTAGAGGTGGAACCAACTCCCAGGTTTGATTTTGAATTAGGGCATTATATTCAGCTTGCATTGCATTGATCCACTTCTCATCCTGAGAAGCTTCTTCAAAACTTTGCGGCTCAGGTTCATACAAGGTCATTAATGCATGGTACGTATGATGACTTCTGGTCATTTTCCTAAGATCAATAGGATTAGAACTCTCTAACACAGATTGAGCCCATTTTGGTTTCTTAACTAGGGAGTTAGGAGATTCAGAAGCATCTATAGTATCAACATAAGAAACATCATCATGACCATTTACTATATTCTCAATATCAGAATCATAACCATTATTAGAAATATTGACAGAGTTAGGAACATCTTTACCATTATCAGATGAACAAAAACATTTTTCCAAAACCACCACATTGCAGTTTTCAGTTACTTCCCTTTTTATAGGGTTGTAAATCCTTAGACCAACAGTGTTAATACCATATCCAATGAAAACACAAGAGAAAGGAAGTCATATCAAGTTTCTTTCTTTTCTTTTTAGGAATGTATAAAGAAGTAGGACTACCAAAAACTTTTAGATGAGAAATATCAAGTTTTTGATTTGACCATTTTTCTAAAGGAGTTGAAAGATGAATAGCTTTGGTGGGAACCCTATTTAGAATGTATACTGTTGTGTTCATTGCTTCTGCCCACAGAAATTTGGGAAGACTAGCAGAATGAAGCATAGTGCGAGCCATATCTAAAATAGTCCTATTCTTACGTTCTGCAACACCATTAGATTGGGGAGAATGAGGAGAAGTTAATTCCCTTTTAATACCACAATCAATACAAAAAATTTCAAATGCTTTGCTAACATATTCACCCCCATTATCTGTTCTAAGTCTCTTAATTTTATAATTTGAAGAGTTTTCAATAGATGTTTTAAATTCCTTAAATTTCTCAAGTACATCAGATTTATTTTTAAGAAAATATGACCAAATCATCCTAGTGAAATCATCAATGAAAGTCACAACATATAAAGAACCATTTAATGAAGCTACTTCAAGAGGTCCTCTAACATCACTATGAATAAGTTCTAGTGGGGAAGAGGAACTCTCTTCAAGATGTGAGTGAAAGGGTTTAACACTTTGTTTTGAGCGTAAACACCCTTCACACACATCATGAGAAGAAGAAAACACAGAAAAACCTTTCACAAGATTATATCTAGCCATTTCATATAAACTTCGATAATTAACATGTCCTAATATTTCATGCCATAGTTTTGAATTATTCAAACTTTGAGAAACAAAACAAGATGTAGAATAGAAATCATAAAAAATATACAGACCATTTCTTTGAATTCCTTCAACTATTATATTATCATTACTATCCTTGATATACCAAGTATCTTTCAAAATTTGAATAGCCAAACCATCATGAGTTAATTGAGAACATGATAAAAGGTTCTTTTTGAGCTTAGGAACAAATAAAACAATATTCAACACACCATTAGCAAATTTTCTTTTCCCTTTCTCTATTGCTTCTAAAGATGAGTTATCACCAAGATACACACGTTCATTGATTTTCACAACATCAAATAAAGAATTTGAAAACACTAGTCATATGATTTGATGCACCTGAATCTAGAATCCATTCAGAATTAGAGGAAGAATACAACACAACATATAATGCAATTGTTTTAGGAATATCATTAGAGCTATCCTTTTTCCTTAAATTGTATTTTGAAGAAACAATTTATTTTTTATTTTTATGGATAAGTTTCTTAGTTTTGCAATCTTCCTTTTTATGTCTAAATTTACCACATTTGTGACATTTACCACTAAAGCTAACACACAATTGATCAGAAGAAAAACTTTTCTTATCAACAAAAGAAGATTTAGATCTAAATTTTTGATCTGAGAAGGGCTTGTGAGGTTTGAACTTTGAATTCTGAGCAAGAAGTTCCTGAGAGACATTCTCCTTAGAGTCAAAGTTCATCATCACTTGCTCTTCCTGTATCAAAAGTGAACTCAAGGTATTTAAATTAGGTAGATCATTTTTGTTTTGATATTTAGAGTTCAAGATAGAAATAAAATTCCTAAATCTTTCATGTATATTTAACTGAACAATAAAGTAGATTAATTTTTCACCAATTAAATCACAATTGCATCCATCTAATTGTGCTTTAATATTTTTAATTTTGGTTAAGAAATTAACTACTTTTTCATCTCCTTTCATAGGAGTTGTAAGCAATTCTAAAACTAATTTAATAATTTTAGATAAACGCGTACCTTCATGCATGGATTCTAGTTGTGTCCATACCTCTTTTGGATGTTCGATATTACCAATGTGTAGAAGGTACTCATCGTTCACATTGCACAAAATCATGGAAAGAGCCTCCTGCATTCGTTGCGAGAATGCATTCATGTTATCTACAGTTGCTTGACGACCGGTGGGAGAAACCTCAGATCCAAAAATAATTGTCCAGAGTTTCCTCGCCATAAGTTCTGATTTGACCTTGATCTTCCAAATGTTGTAGTTGGTCCCATTTAGGATCTGGGTTTTGTCAAGACAGAAATAGCTGGACGTCATTGTTTTCCTGAACCTATAAAACACACCCCATTATAATATACAATGTACCACAAAGTTAGATACATTTTATCAAAAAAACAACACTTTTAATAGAAACAGATCTAAATTTTATAGATCTACATAAAATATTTAATCATAACTAATTTTGTTCATTACAATGCATATTAATTAACCTCCCATGATCAAAATAATAACTTGCAATATAAAGGGCTTTGCATTATACCCCGAACTTATATATAAAAATTATAATCACATATAAGTGAAGAAGAAACCCTTAAGAATGTAAAATAACTTCAAATTTATGGAAAAAAATAATGTAGACAAAGATCCGACCAACTTAAATTTGACGTCTAAATGACTGTCATACTACCTTATGTTTGGTTTGTTGTGACAGTCATTTAACCATCAAATTTAAGGGAGTCAAAAATTGCTGTGTATTTCCAGAATTTCTTCTTCTATATAATATTAAGGAGGTTATATTTTAATACATTATATTAACCTGTTATAATTTATAATGTAAAAATATATTCACTTTAAAAAAGAGGTATATAGTTTATAATGTAAATAAAAAATTTCATATAGTCTATAAAAAATTATAAACTATATATATATAATACTTTAAAAAAAATAAACACATATAACCCTTATTACAGGGCCCCTCATGAAAAAAATATTTAAATCATTTACCAGGCCATGTAATTTATAGAGGAGACAACATTTTTCACACATCCAATGGAAAAAAATTCAAACCCTATTTTGATGGAGCTTTGTCTCCTCCTTCATTTACCATTGACAAAATTCAATCTGCACATATTAAAACTATAGAAAAAAAATATTTCAAATATTTTACCCTTACCTCTACACAAGTTTTCACGGAAGGTAAGAAGTTTCAAAATTTTCCACCTGTGAATTCACCTTGATTTTCACAAAGTAAAACTTTTAGGTTGCAAGCTTATTTTAAATACCCTTCCAGATTTGGTTGAAAAAACCCATACAAATTAAATAAATAAAATATAAAACATTTGCTTACATTTATTTAATTTACCCTTCCAGGTTGGTTGAAAAAACCCGTACAAATTAAATAAATCAAATATAAAACATTTTCTCTTAATTTATTTAATTTATCTTTCCAGGTTGGTTGAAAAATCCTGTACAAATTAAATAAATAAAATACAAACCATTTGATCTTAATTTATTTAATTTATCTTTCCAGGTTGGTTAAAAAAACCCGTACAAATTAAATAAATAAAATACAAAACATTTGATCTTAATTTATTTAATTTACCTTGCTCTGTTACCATGTTAGAATTTGAGGATTCTAATAAATACAGATTTAATCAACTTAAATATTATATAATGTTACAATAAATATTTAAATAAACATTACATCATAACATAAGTAAATAAAGAAATACTTACATAAATAAATAACACAGTGACACAATATTTATAGTGGAAAACCTCAAAAAGGTAAAAATCACTTTGAAAATAACCTTTTACTTCAGAGAACTTATTTTACATCCAGTAAGATCACCTCCTCCTTAAAACCCTATTTACCAAGGGTAAAACCAAATCACTTGATTTGCACACCTTTGATATATTTCCTAAATATATCAAATGAGGACCTAAAGTCCTTTTTATATAAGGTGATCGGGTATGTCTCCCAACCCACCTTTTCAACCTAAATGGTTGACACATATACCTAGGTGAGTGTATTTAATAAATATAAACATAAATGATTCACATTATTAAATACTTACCTAATGTATATTACCTAGGTATGAATATTTAATAATAGAAAAGTATTTCATATTATTAAATATTTAACCTATATAATAGTGATGGACCCATATTAATTAAGGGTTGGCCAGACCACTTAATCATTATGTTCCAACATTATCTACACATTATAAATATTTATAAACCTAATTATAATGTTATTCCATTTATAGTTACAACTAAGATCAATGAAATCACAACTAATGGATTTTCTAGATGTAAATAACATCACTCAAAATATGTGGAAAACCATTGTGTTTTTCAACGTGTTGAAAACTATGGTGTGTTTTTCAATGTGTTGACAAACACAATGTGTTTTAAAACATGCTGAAAAACACTAAAGTTTTCCACACATTTTGACTTATGTCTGAATTCGATCAAAAAAATGATTAAATAACATCAAGCTTGATACATAATATGAATATAATCTATTATTGTCGTATTAGTGAGTTACACAATTTTAATTTTGTAAATTAAAACCTGTGAAAAACTGTTGTGTTTTTCAACGTGCTAAAGAACAGAGTGTTCTTTAGCACGTACTACCCAGCACTAAATATTAACAGATTGACTAAGATCACCTATTTATTATTGCTAATTTTCCTTTGGAATTATAAATTAGGGGTTACAACAATGGATTAAAGTTTGGAGTTTCTTTTTGACCAATATTTCATAAATTTATACAGGTTTTGGCCTCTAGCTTTATACCCCAACGATTAGATTTTCTTGAATAGTTCTTATTTGAATAAATTGTAGTTTGTAGTTTTGGTAGGAGATAAAACATGAGTTTTTATTGTTCTTTAGTTTATTTCATTTTTTAACTCAAAATCGGATGGATGCATTAACAAATAACAATTCTTTAGAGGTGTGTTTAATGTTTCAACACATATGTAGACATGTCCAACTGTGTAATTTTCCATAGTTAAAGGATATGTTAATATCAACATAAAAGTGAATTTAATGGCACAATGCAAATACCTAAGAGTGTAGCCTGTTATTCCCCAAATTCACCCACTGACTAGCTTTAATTATTCTATAAATTCATCCATTATAGCTTTGGCTTCTACATTGATGAAGGTGGTTTTTGGTTTATGTTTTAAGGGGTTAACAAAAACTATAATTGATGATTTTTATAGTAAAGGTGCCTCCTCTGAAGCTCATTTAAATCCTCACCTATGAATCATATGGCTTTGACGGCAGGGTGACAATGCTAATCTGATCCAAATCATCCTGTAATCACTTCCATGTAAGAACTTGACAAGGACCACCGAAATGACTATAACCTATTGAGTGTGGAGCTTAATTGCTTCATATAAAGCTTGTTTTTACATGTTACTAGATTTGACAATGAATGAAATCAGTCAGGAAGTGACCGGCATCGGTCAGGCAGTGACTGACATCGATCAACCTATGTGATGGTGCTTTATTTTTTGGCCGAGAATTAGAATAAATATTTTACTTTAAAGATGATTTATTGATTGTAAAAGAATATTTAGTTTCTCAAAATAGATATATATGCACATATGTATTGTATGAGGGTATGAGAGAAGAAAATAACATCTGTTTGCATGTTAGTTTTCTTGGTGAGAAAGAAAGAGTATTTGAGTGAGGGAAAAATATTGAACATCTTATGAGGTGTTGGAAAACAATAGGTCTTCATTGTATTTCCTCTATAAAGTACTAAATAATAATATTGGCCATTTCTTGGTGGATGTAGCCCACACTGGGTGAACCACGTTAAATCTGGTGTTATCTTTCTCTTGTTTATTTTATCTTCTGGTTTATTTTCCACATTCATTGCTTGTATGCTTTATCTGATTTTAGATCTGCAACACTGTTATATGGTTAACCCCAACAATTAGTATCAAAGCTTTGTTTAGAGGTTTTGTGTGTTGACATGATTTACTCATAGAGGGTTTTCTGATTGAGTGGGAGCACAACAATGGCAGAAGATAAGTAAATACCGAGTGGAGAAATTTGATGGTTGTAATTATCAACTATGGAAGATGCTGGTGGAGGATTATTTGTATTAGAAATATCTATACTTACCCTTGAATGAACATGCACAGTCAGTCATGATGACTGATGAAGAATGGAAGGTTCTTGACAGAAAGGCTTTGGGATCTATAATATTGTGTTTGATAACATCGGTGGCTTCAAATTTTACAGAATGAAAAAACCACGGTAGAGTTGATGAAATATTTAGAAAATTTATATGAAACTCCTATTGCTTTGAATAAGGTTTATTTGATGAAAAAATTGTTTAATTCTAAGATGCAAGAAGGTGGATCTGTATCTAATCATTTGAATGATTTCCAGTCTATTGTAAATCAATTAAAATCGGTAGAAATTCTATTTGATGATGAAGTGAAAGCACTTTTATTATTATGCTCTTTTCCAGATAGTTGGGATAACTTGGTAATGGCTATTAGTAATACAACGTCTGCTTCTAAAGGTTTGAAATTTGATGATGTGGTTAGTGTAATCCTTAATGAGGAAATACATAGGAAAAACTCAAGAGAAGCATCATCTGGAAATTCTTTAAATGTAGAAATTAGGGGAAGATCTAAGGAGATATCATCAAAGAGCAAGAAGAATGGGAGATCAAAGTCAAGAAATGGTAGATCTAGATCCAAGTACATATATTTAATTTGCTGGAATTGTGGAAAGAGAAGACATGTAAAGGAGTGTTGGTCCAAGGAAAATAAAGAGAATACATCAGAAAAAGTTAAAGAAAAATGTAAAGAGAAAAATGTTGCAAGTGAGGTAAAATAAGATGCCCTTATTCTCTCCTTGGATAATAAATTAGAATCTTGGGTTTTATATTCTGGAGCTTCTTTCCATGCTACCCCTAATAAGGGTTATTTCAGAAATTATGTTCAGGGTGATTTTGGACAAAGTTTATTTAGGAGATGATGAGCCATGCAATATTACTAGTAAAGGTGATGTTCATCTAAAGCCGCAAAATGGAAATCCATGGGTATTGAAAGATGTGAGGCATGTGCCAAGCCTCAAGAGAAATCTAATATCTGCAGGGAAACTAGGTGAATTTGGATGCATGGTTACATTCACAGCCAATTCTTGGAAGGTTACCAAGGGAGCCCTTGTTGTGGCAAGAGGCAAGAAGGTAGGAACATATATCTGTCTACCTGTGTTACTAATTCCTTTTCTGTGCTATCTACTACAGATTCAGATGCAACCATGTGGCATAATCGGCTAGGCCATATGAGTGAAAAAGGAATGCAGATCTTAAAGGCTAAGGGTAAGTTATCAGATTTGAAACAATTAGATCTTAAATTTTGTGAGCATTGCATATTTGGAAAGAAAAAGAGAGTGAGATTTCTCAAGGTTGGGTCAACAAAGAAGGAGAAATTGGAGCTTGTACACTCAGATGTGTGGGGACCAGCTCATGTAGCTTCTATTGGAGGATCCCAATATTATGTGACTTTCATTGATGATGCCACAAGGAAGGTATGATTTATTGTATTAAGCATAAATATGATGTTTTTGAGACTTTTAAAAGGTGGAAAGCCCTTGTGGAAAATGAAACAAACTTAAAGTTAAAGTGCCTTAGATCTGACAATGGTGGTGAGTACTGTAATAAGGATTTCAATGATTATTGTTCAGTGAATGGAATACAAAGAGAAAGAATGGTTCCTAGAAATACCACATAAGAATGGAGTTGCAGAAATAATGAATAAAATAATCATGGAACATGCTAGAAGCATGAGGATACATGTCGGTTTGACTTTGAAGTTTTGGGAAGAAGTAGTGGATATAATAGTGTACTTGATCAACCATGGGCCTTCAACAACACTGGATGGTGGAATACCAGAAGAAGCTTGGTCTAGAAAAGAGGTAGATTTTTATTTTCTTAGATTTTTTAGCTCAGAAGCTTTTGTGCATGTTGATAGGGAAAATAGGAAGAAGTTGGATGCTAAATCTAAGAGATGTACTTTCATTGGTTATGGCTCTGGTGATTTCAGATATCATTTTTGAGATTTAGAAGAGTATAAGATTATTAGGAGTTGTGACGTTGATGTGAATGAAAATAGAATATATAGGGATTAAGTTTTGGTGTGTAAACTTGAACAGGTTGATGATATTTTGAAGGAAAATCAACTTTTGGATCTAAAAATGACATCCATAGACACTAGCATCAAAACTACAGAAAATGGTACCAGTCAGGTAAACCGGTATCAGTAGAAATGATTGGGTTCAGAATAGACAACTACTGGAACCGGTGTTGGTACTCCTCAACTAGGTGGTACTCCTTGATTGGTGAGAGCAACTGCAGTCGGTTGAAAGACAGACAGGAACCAATGATCAGATAGTTGGTATTAGGAAACCAACATCGGTCACTGAAAGAGATTGACACGAATGTGCAACATACAAAAAATGAGCCCCAAATACCCCAAATCTCAGTGAGAAGGTCACAAAGAGTAAGTAGAACTCCAGATATATTTTCACCTTCCTTTTTTTATTTATTATTAAATGATAGTGGTGAACCAGAAAAATTTGAATAAGCAATGTAGGTAGATATCCATGTGCAGTGGGAGCATGACATGGATGAGGAGATGGACTCCTTGGAACAAAATCAGACATGGGATTTGGTCAAGTTTCCAGCAGGTAAAAAATCACTACAAAACAAATGGGTTTACAGGATCAAGGAAGAAGAGGGTGGATTGAAAAGGTACAAGGCAAGGCTTGTGGTAAAGGGATTTACATAGAAAGTAGGTATTGAATTTGATGAGATTTTTTCTCCTGTAGTTAAGATGACTTCTATTCATACTGTTCTAAGTTTGGTTGCAACAGAAGATTTACATTTAGAACAACTTGATGTTAAGATGAATTTTCTTCATGGTGATTTGGAGGAAGATATTTATATGCAGCAGCCACTTGGTTATGAAGTCAAGGGTAAGGAGAAACTTGTGTGTAGATTGAAAAAGAGCCTATATGGGCTCAAGCAAGCTCCAAGGCAATGGTATTTGAGATTTGACAATTTTATGCATGAGCATGGTTATATGAGATGTGAATCTGACCATTGTGTTTATTTTAAGAAGCTTGAAAATGGGAGCTATGTTATTTTGTTACTGTATGTGGATGATATGCTGATTGTAGGATCTAGTATGCAGGACATTGGTAAACTTAAAGAAAGGTTAGCTCACACATTTTCAATGAAGGATTTGGGAGCTGCAAAGAAAATCCTTGGCATGAAAATTCATTGAGACATGAAAAATAAGTTGTATTTGTCTCAGGAGGCTTATATCAATAAGGTGCTGGAAAGGTTTAACATGAAAGATTCAAAACCTATTAGTATACCTATGGATGGACACTTCAAATTGAGAAAAGATAATTATCCTTCATCACACGAAGGAGGTTGAGTACATGACACGATGTTCCCTATGCTTCAACAGTAGGAAGTCTTATGTATGCCATGGTTTGTACTAGACCAGACATTGCACAAGAAGTGGGAGTTGTGAGCAGGTTTATGGCTAATCCAGGTAAAGAACATTGGAAAGCAGTCCAATGGATTCTCAGGTATTTGAGAGGGACATCCGACATGGAGTTATGCTATGGAGGGTCAGATACTTCTTTACATGGCTATGTTGATTTAGATATGGCTAGAGATTTGGATGGCAGGAGGAGCACCACTGGATATGTTTTCATAGTAGGTGGAATGATAGTTAGCTGGATTTTGAGATTGCAGAAGGTTGTGGCTTTGTCTACTACAGAGGCAGAGTATGTTGCAACTACAGAAGCTAGCAAGGAGATGATATGGATGACTAAGTTCATGGAAGAGTTAGGAAAGGAGTAAGAGGACTGCAGATTATACAGTGATAGTCAGAGCGTGATCCATCTAGAAAAGAACTCAGCATTTCATTCAAGAACGAGACACATTCAGTTGAGGAATCACTTCATACGGCAGGTGTTGGAGGATGGGCAGTTGAAGTTAGAGAAAATGCATATGGATGAGAACCCTGTGGATATGCTAATGAAGCCATTGGTAAAGGAGAAGTTAGAGCTTCACTCCAATTCTATTGGTCTTTGAGGTTGAGACTTGAAGAGGAAGAAACATGCCAAGGAAAAGGATTGTGATATACAATATATAATGCAACAATTGATCTCCAAATGGGAAATTTTTGAGTTATGGAGCTTAATTGCTTTACATAAAGCTTGTTTTTACATGTTGATGGATTTGACAGTGACCAAAATTCGTCAGGAAGTGCCCGGCATCGGTTAGGAAGTGACCGACATCGGTCAGGTAATAACTGACATCGGTCAACTTGTGTGATGGTGCTTTGTTTTTGGCTGAGAATTAGAATAAATATTTTACTTTAAAGATGTTTGATTGATTGTAAAAGCATAATTAATTTCCCATAATAGATATATATGCATGTATACTTTGTATGAGGGTATGAGAGAAGAAAATAAAAATTGTTTGCATGTTAGTTTTCTTGGTGAGCAAGAAAGAGTAGGTGAGTGAGGGAAAATAGTGAACATCCTGTGAGGTGTTGGAAGATAACAGATCTTCATTGTATTTCCTCTATAAAGCACTAAATAATAATATTGACCATTTCTTGGTGGACGTAGCCCACACTGGGTGAACCATGTTAAATCTGGTGTTATCTTTCTCTTGTTTATTTTATCTTCTGGTTTATTTATCACATTCATTGCTTGTATGCTTTATCTGATTTTAGATTTGTGACAACACTGTTATATGGTTTAATCCCAACATAACAAATGCAGGAAGCTCCCTATGACACATCAAGGTATTACTTTGTACATGTTACTCACTAACTCACAATACAACAATAAGAGTGCACGTACAAAGGTCCTCCAGTTACAATGACCCTAATGATTTTTAGTTCTCACCATTTGAAACACTTAGGCATTAAAGTTGATCCGTAAACTTGGTCAATTGGTTTTGTTGGTCATAAACCAATGCCGATGCCTTATAGGCTATTCATTTTAATGCTAATTTTTACCCTAATCGCATTAAAATCCCACTCATTCATGAAAATGTAATGTTAAGAGAAATAACCGTTTACACATGCATAGAGTACCCTACGGGGCTTTGGAACCTACGTCCCCGATTCAAACCTGAACTCGAGCCATTGAAATTTTGCTTGTAAGATCAATTTCAAAGTCTGAAACTTAATCCTTTCGATGCTCCTTCGAAACTCAATAAGCCATACATATGAATAACCTGGGAACCTGTGAACTCAAAATTCAACGTGTCCTGCTCTCATATGTTTGTTCCTGTCTCCGCAAGGCAAACTTTAAGGCCTTTCTGGAAAATTATTGTATTCCTGACTTCTGCTCTTAAAATGTCTGTTCACAATATGCTCCAAATTCGAGCCCAATCGTACTACACCATCATGAGCTAATATTTGTTATTGTGATTTATTTCAGACCTAGTTCACTCCCAGCTCTGTTTTTCTCTTAAGTGCTCATGCAAAATCAGCCAATTTATGTGGAGACATTTGGATCTATGCCCTTTTACCACAGTCATATGAGTTAGCCATTTCAAATACAAACAAGCTCCTTTATAATAGCTCAAGTTGACACTTTGAGCTCAATGATTCAAGCTATTATTTATTACCGAGAAAATACGAAGGGGAAACAAAAATTGATCATTATCTACCATCATCGATTTTGGGATATAGATCCCACATGCAGGTGGGGCAAGGTTGGCGAGAAGAAGTTTAAAAACAAAGCAGGAAGATTTGTATTATGTGGGTGATGGTCACATTTTGTTAACCCACATATGGAGATGCCACTATTGTGGTGGCCAAGCATCTATTGGGCTAAGTTTAAAGAAGCCCAAGCTATGTTTGACCATGCCCATCTCTGTGGAAAATGGGTATAATTTTAAGGACTCGCCAAGTCAGCTCGACTGTTAAGCTATGGATATGGATGCCGAGCTAGAACAGTGGATTTATGTCTTGTTTTCCAGTCCGTAGTTGAGCGATGTGGGATGGTATGGAGTAAAGGTGAAAATTTTGTGTATGGCCAGCTAGCAATATTTTCTTGGTGAGCTAAATTGAACACTCAATTTTGTATGTGGCCCTATAACATGATTGGATAATACAATGCATGTATCTGGCCACATTCAACATTGAAAAATAGTGAAATAGTAATATTGGGAAAATTTGTAGTAAGCTCCATGGTTATTTGTGTTTTTGTGCCTGCTAATTTTAAGTACTTATTTAAATGCCTTGGTGGGATTAGGCCCTCGATTTGACCCTGGCTGAGGGTCAAAAAAGGGGCTCACCCGTCTGAATAACGGAGCGTATAAGATCGTGCAATCACAATTTTAATTTGCAAAATGTTATTTTCCACTTCATTTTACCATGTGTCAAAAAATTCTGAATGTTTTGAGTCAAGTTGCTCCTATTTTTACTTCTTCAATCGCATGAATCCTCTGTAAAATATGTAACTTGCTCCAACAGAGTTGTTATTTTGTTTGTAATAGGAGATGTTTGAAGATCTCTTGTCAAGAATTTTCTACTGTACTGTAATGATCCTGAGATTTAGAGATAACTCTGTTATTGATTTGATCTTTGGATCACTCCTCCATACTAATGTAAACGTCATTTGAATTTCTCCAACAAAAATCTGGTTTTACACCCATAATATGCATGTTAATCATATTCGCTGCACATCCAAACAAATGACACGATCCTAGTACAATTTGGTGTTTTCCCCTATTATAACATTGTTGATTAGTATTAATTCTACATAAACAATTGAAGTCTGTTAAATTATACATTGGTTAGTCTCCAGAAGAGGCAAATTGTTGATTATATTATCACAAAAAATTGATCTGTTAAATTATACAATGAATAGGCAACTGTCTTTGTGATTCTGTCAATCTCTGCAACAAATGTGAACCCATTAATCTGTCAAATCCTAGTAACTGTAACTGCCATCACAAAAATCAACCAGTCTAAAAAATTAGATAATTTTTCACCAAAAGAGGTAACTTCCCAACTGATTGTGATACGGCCAATCACTATAAACACAATTCCACTAAAATAGATTAGTATGTAAAGACATCTACATGCCAAAAATAAGCTAGTGTTCACTGTCCCTATGAAATTGTCAACCAGTGCAAATATCACAAACACGATCCAAAATGTTTAGACTATCATATGCCAAAAAATATACAAGAGTCAAAACTGAATCATGTGATTCTGCCAATGAAATATCTATCCCAACATTATTCACTGTCAATAGGATAGAAACAAACTGTCTACATGCCCAAAAACAGTGAATTGCAATAAACTATAAAAGATCAGTTTCCAGGTCTTAAATATTGACCTTCCACCAATCAGTTTGTTAGTGTAATCATAAGTTGTCATTATAACATAGTAGAAACAAACTGTCTGCCCCAAAAACGGTGATTGCCATAAACTGTAAAAGATCACCATTAATTTGAAAATTAGTTTGTTAGTCCATAATGCATTATAACGTTGTTAAGACATGATAAATGACATTTATTTCCCTCATGGACATAATTAATAGGGGTTAGAAATACGATTGAAAATTGCACTTACTTCTGAAGGTGGCGTATCGCGAGGGAGGTACATTGTATGTATGGATTTTTTGAGAGTGTCTTTACAAACTAGGTGCTTTCGAAGTAATTGATACAATAAGATTAGAGGCCATTATATAAAAGAAGGAATAATTTTACGAAATAAGATCCCTAGAAAGTATGTCCTAGAGGATAAAACCAAGTATGAAATCCTAGGAAGAACTATGAAGATTAGATGTATGATAAACAATAGATGGAAATATGAACCGTGATGCAACTAGGGCTTTGGGTTTTGGAAAGAGTGAAAAATCTGAGCCTAGCAATAGAAAGAATAAGGATCTGAGTGATCTATCACGAGTTGGGGAATTTGGGGTGAGATTGTAATCTAGTTAAGAATTAAGGAAGGTGATTATAGGAAAAATAAGGAAGTGTAACGAGTTGGGGTACAAAATTTAATCTAATTTGAATTAAATTCAAAGTAACTTACTACAACAAATGATTTCAGATGATAAATACAATAATGTAGCGCAAGAACTAAACATTCAACAATGTATGACCCTAAGAAAATGAGAGAGGGATGATGACTTAGCTGATTATGTGCGACCTGAGAGTGATTGCGACTGTGTATTTGTTGGAATAGGTTGGAAAAAATGTCAAAATGGCTCGTTGAGGGTTCATAAACATAGGAATGTACAAAATAGAAGTTCCTGCAGGAGGACAAGAGCACCCCGGGTGCTAATGACAAATTTGGGCATATGTGTCTACTCAGATGTTCATAATCAAGTTTTTTATGGATATGAAGATCTTTTCTATTATTTTCTCTTTGTCACTCTAGTTTTTATGTTAGGGTTATGATAACACATGTAACTTGTAAAATAGATGACTACTTGAAAATGCCTAAACACACACACATCACACATATACATACACACACCAAAAACCACATCAAATATAATAAAAAAGATGTTGAATGTGGAGTCAGAATGACCCTGACGGTCACCCGAAGAGTGAACTTATGACTTAGCGTTGCACTACATATTACTACATCTTAGACTCCATGTAGTTCTCCGTGTGTGTGTGTATCTGTGTCCCATTCCCAAGGTTTCCCTTGTGTAAGTTGCACGATGATAGTGGGCTAGATCTATATTGTCCCAAATATGAAAAATGTGTATGATAGAAGAGAATGATCTCCCCTGCTATACAGTGTATACAGATCAATGTAACCCTTATCCCTTGTATGAATGTGCTAGATGTATGCTTTATAGTACTCTTGTGCCTTTGTGAAAACTTAAGTGGTGATAGATAATGCTTATAGTGATTGGCCCTTTATTTGGAAGAAGTAACTAAGTATATATATGATTCCCTTGTTTAAATTTCATAATTGACAACTGAAAGGCCAACCCAAAGTTTTAAAAAGTGACCAAGAAGTGAAAAGGGACTCAAAAGATTTACTAAAAGAGTAAGAAGATGAAAGAGAGGGACATGAGCACCCAGGAGGTACAAGAGCGGCCTTGTGCTTCTATCTTAAATAGGCGCTAGTGTTTGAGGCCATCAAAAGGTAAATCAGCCAAGTGGCGGTAGATATGTAAGATGTGTAAAGCTAGTAAAGTGTAAGAGATAAAGCAACAAAAAGGCCAAAATGAGTTTTCAACCACTAGTTTTCTTACTTAGGAATCATGTATACATTAACATGCTTTAGGACCTAGAAATGTACCCAAGTGCATAAATTTTGTGTCTACAGTCTCATTCTCCATTGATATTTCAAAAGGTTATATACTCCTACTCAGTAGTACAATGCACATGAAGAGCATGCGGGTAATTTCTCTTTTATACCTTGTGTCTATAAGCTTAGACATTGGGCCTAGATCCATCTGCAGTGGTGTGGTCAGTGAGGTTATGGAAAGTATCAAAGTGGCTGATTTCTTTGTAGGAAATCTTTCCTTTCCTTATTATTAAAGGGGAAGATACTAGGGTTACTAAAAGAATTGATACACGATATTATTCCTTCACCGAGTGCATTGGTACCTCTTCTTTCTTCTATTCCTTATTGGCTTACATGCACCTAATACTCCAGCTTCTCCTTTAGCATAATTAGGGAACGATCATCCAATATTTCAACAAAGTTCAACAATAACAATTTAAAATCTCCATATCTCCAACTGCATGTAAGGAACGCAAAGCTCTTCCCTTTAAATATAAAATAGGTGTACTCTTTCCATGTTTTAGACGTATTTATTTCACTTTGTGCAAGTTCAATTTCTATTGTTACTATTGAGTTATAGTTTAATTTTCTACTATGGACATTGACTACACTATGTGCTATAAGTTTCATCATGGAGCGTGTTAACACCAACACACCTAGACAAAAAAAACTTTGAGCAAAGACAAAGTGTGTCTCCACACTCATGTATCTTTTCCTTTAAGCATGTGATTTTCATTTCATACTTAAAGGGGGGAAAATATAGACACTCAAATTTGGTAATTATACTTTTTGACATGGCTATTCTTGACATTGCTCTCTTTCTCAAATAAGTGCACTTTACCCATTCTCATCTGGTACATTCCTAGGTCTGTTTTCTATCTTTCTTGATATTACACACTCATTTGTTGACAATTTATGAGGATTGAATGGATGAAACATTAAAATAAACTCCACTTTTTAGCTTCCAAACTTCACATTGCATATTTCTACTCTTGGGAAAAAAAGTACAATAGGGGCAAGAACATTTGTACGGTCTTGACCCTGTTGTATGGTCTTAACCTAACTTACTTTGATCCCTAACTTCCCATTGGAAATTGTTATTTGGGTCACTTACCTTCTCTCAATTATACTTTCTAAATTAAATCACCTTCAAAAGCATATAACTATAAGTAAAACTCACCTCATTTTGTACATGTTATCCAATTTCCCCCTCGAGCCAAATTGGACAACAGGGAGCTAATAGGACTTAGATACTTTAATAGAGACCCCATAGGTTGAAAATATGCTACAAGAAGTTTTGGGGTCTCATGAGCACATTCAATGAGTTCAGGAGTGAAAATAACGTTGAGGATTTTTTTCCTCTTTTGGGTTTTGACCCTTAAGATCATCTTGAAAAATGATGAACACTGAGGCCCCTCGGGCCCACATCTGGCTATCAAATAGGCAAAAAACAATAAAATCATGTCAGACCTCAAATCCCATTCCATCAGGTCTCCAACATGAGACAATCTTTAAAAAATCCATAAATTTTAGGTTCCAGGGGGGAGGGGGGATAAAAATTCTCCATTTGGGCCTTAAGAAGCCACCGAGCTAAAATGTAGCATGTCGAGATGCTCGTCAAGTAACTGCTGGTGAGCTATGGAAGTCTTGCATTAGGGGGAGTGAGATAGAAGTGACTCTTCAAGTACCTCATCGAGCTACTCAGTGAGCCGATGTCAGGTATAGAAGGTCACAGTGGAAGTGGCTCATACGAGGATCTCAGTTCATGATCAAATATAATGAGTCAAGGCACATGAAAGGGGTGAGTTGGGTTCCCAAATAAGTGAAGGACCATCGATCCCCCGATATTGGTTGAGGTGGATGCATCATGGGAGTGATGCTCATCATGGATGATGATCCAATAGATTGAACAACTCAGAGTGAGCTCATTGGTGACTAGGTGATGGGAAGATCTTGAGGCATTGGGGCAAGATTGACTCAGGTCGTGCGTCATAGAAACAAAAGCTCAAGCTCTAAGGTGTATAGTGTAGAAAGGAATGAGTCATCTCATGATTACAGTGAGTTGGGAGGCCATGTTCATCTAAGGGATGAAGAATAAATTTGAGCTTAGTGTAAATACGATAATGCACCAAGGCCGAGGCTAGAGGATTAAATGGATCGAGGTCATCAACTTGGCAAGGTGTGTTAGTGCATTGGTGCGATAAGGATCAACATATAGAAGATAAGGGCTGAGATCCCTGAGCCTAGACAGGAGAATGTATCATGAAGGGTGATGTTAATGACATCAAGCCACTCATAGAAAAGGCGGGGCCCTTGGCCATGGGATTCACTAGGTTGAGTTACGAGCCATTGGAAGCTGAACGAGCTAGGGAGAGACTCCAAAGTGTTGAGCTCAAGAAGGCCCAAGGTGGTGAACCTAAGCTGAGTTCAAAAGCCTTTCACTTCAAACTTTTGGGGTGAAGACCCTGGAATTTGGTGGGCAGTATTGTTTTTTTTCTAGAGTTGACTCAGTTCATGAACTCCAAAGAGCTGGTGGAGATCTATCCAAACATGGGAGATCCTAGAATCCAAAGCAACAAGTCAAACTTTCAGAGGTCAAAGGTGGTAAGAGGCTTTCAGGGATTGAGGGGGGACAACACTCTGAAACAATGAGAGCCCAAAAGTCCTAAAGCCAAAATCCCAACAATGTGGGTGATGTGGTGAGATAATTTTGTTTTGGGGCCAAGGTGAGGTGGGATTTCAGAAGCGAGATGATCGGGTGAGTTTCGAAATCAAAAAGTTGCATAAAGTGGTAAAATTTTGAGGAGTCTTCGGAGGTCAAGTCATTCAGAATGTTGCTTTCAGGGATATAAGCAGTGTAAAGCTCAAAAATGGTTGGTGATCGATTTTTGAAGGGCTTAGGCCCGAAATCCTTAAACAAACCAATTCATGTCTAAACCAATCAAACACCCTACCAAGTCATACACCGGTTTCCAAGCGAGCAAGCTAGAGTCAAGAGGTAGGTGAAACGCATAGGGAAATGACCTTACACCAAGATGAGTTGGGATAGCATGGAATGACGGTGAGTTCCATTGATGAGGTAGCTTGGTGGTTGAAGTGTAGAGCTCTATGCATTGGAGGAAATCCAAACCATGAAAATAATTGAAACCAACATAACCTTTGCAATTTTAAACCATTTTTAATGAAATCATAAAGTCATTAGAAAGGTATTCTCGAGATCTGCAACGTAGAGTATCTTGAGAAAGTAATTAATGAGGTTATTTGGAGAGAAAATTATAGATTTTGTGAGGATCTAGATATAGGTTCAATCAGGGCCAATTTATTCTTGTGCAAGGTAATGCAATTAATGGAGCAGAGATTCTGTCAGATCTTCAAGCACTCATTGTAGGATCTAATATCATGATTTTTGAAGGATTCTTGAGAAATTTTAGGTTTCTCATTATCTCCTTCCTTTCTTAAAAATATTTCTACTATAAATTTTAAGGAGGGACTCATTTCAAAAGGTTGGATGTTTTTCCTTTGACCCTCCCTTATTTCTTGTCTATATGAGAAAATTATGGAGCTCAAGCCTCCCATTGAAATTATAAATGCAATTTTCATTCCTTTTGGCCCCCTTTTAATGCATTATATCAGAGTTTTGGAGAAATAATATGGATCTGTGGATGATTATCAACCCTCTTTTGTGTTCATTATGTTTTATCTCATCTTTCATTCTAGCTAAGGTAATTTGTGCATGGTTTTTTTGTTATTGCAAGTTCTCAATGGTTGTGTTTATTTGGTGAATGGATTTGTAACAATTTTTTGACCTATGGTGTTCAATCATCCTCTTCAAACTTATTTATTTTCATTTCCATACAAGTGCAAATTATCCAACATTACTTATTGGTGCATCACCTCTAGTTAGAATAGGTTTACTTTCTTGCAATCCCTCTCATCCATGTGTCCTTAGAAAAATTAGGGTAGGATTATAATAGTTTCTTTAATACAAGTTGGGCAGTGTGAGTATAAATTTAAGAATAAGAAGCTCAACCTTTCTCCGAACAGATTTCCTATTTACAAAGTCCCACATTTTGGGAAAAGCTCCATGTTGTGGAATCACACCAAATGCCCCATCCATTAAACCTCAAAGAAATCGTGGGTGTTGTGATTCGGTCACACCAACAATTTTGGCATGCCTATGGGAAAAAGAATTCATTTCCACAAGCATTTGAAGTAATTTTCAAGAAATTTGGATTTCATACTTATCATATTTTCAATTTCAAACCTTTCACATCAGGTGTAGAGTTCTAAAATAAATTTTTAGAGGTATTTGCATTAGAAAAATAAGTCCAAACTTCACCAATAGATAGATTGGGGAATTGAAGCTTCAAAAGGGTATCCATAGATTTTGAAAATTTTCTTTTTGGAATTTTGGGGATTTTTCCATTTTAGGATTTTAGGATTTTGAGATTTCAGGGGTCATTTTAAATTTTCAGGATTTCAGGTTTTTTCAGGATTCCTTCAATTTTAGAACTTTTGAGATTCGGACTTTGGGAGTTTCATTTCGATTTCAGATTTTGGAGCTTCTCTTATTTCAGGCTTCAAAGGTTGAACTGTGCACTATTTTTGAAGTTTCAAGTTTTCATAAATTTTGGGGTTTGGAGGTTTTTAAATTTTAGGATTCTCTAACATTTTGGGATCTTAGGACTGATAGTTACAAGGATAAGTTTGAATTATTAAAATTAACTCTCAAGTCCTTAAAGTGTTGTTTGCTCTATTTTATCAAAGTTGGTGTGTGTCTTGGTAAACATTTGTCCTTTTGAGGGTCAATTCAAACACATCTGGCAACTTTTAGGGCTTTAATCTAGTCGTTGTAGCAACACAAGTTACCCAATTACATGATAGGATTTCGAAGTAGGTTTGAAACTAGAGGAAGAGGGAATATTTGGGTACTTGCATTTATCTCCACCTAGAGGAAGGAGAGGAGAGAAGACGAAAAAGATCGCCATCTCCTGCATAACATGACATTATCTATACCTCCACCTAGTAGACCCTTCCTTCAATCAACCAGGGTCCTCAGACCAATCATAATGGCTCATCAAGTGCCAAAAAATCTCTTTTGTCAACTTCACGGGTAGTATTCCACTTTCCCTAAATGCACAAAAATCCAATTCTCGGTTGCAGCATTGAATAACATTATGTTCTTCATGGGATAAAATCATACAACTCCTATTGACCACATCTAAAACATTGCAAAATTCTATGCAATTCATGAGATTAATGAAATGGATATTACAGTCAAGTTATTGGTATCCTCTTTCAAAGATAAGGCTTTGCAATGGTTTATAGGATCCTAACAATAGGATCTATTCAAAATTGGGACCAGTTGTGCACGACCCTCTACAATCAGTTTGGAGAAAGGGCATATAATCTATAATTTATTGGAACAATTGAAAACAATCAAGATATTTCCAACTGAGCGGATGGCATGGATTTTAATTTCCAATTCCAAACGACATGGGATAGGATTCTAGCAGTTGTGTGACCAACTGTGCTAGGTGCATTCCTCTATTTCTTGAAGGCTCTAAATTTAGACATAGCCATGATGATAGAGTAAATGGGAGGAACAACCCTTCCAGTAGCTTACAACATAGCTATCAGGGTATAAATTGTTTGAGTCAAGTAGGCAAAGCCTACGCCTAAGTTACCTATGCCCTTATATCCATAAATAGGAACTCCTACAACTAGTCAAATGCCTAAATTTAATTCCATTCCAGCCCCTAGGAATCAGAGAAATAATGAGGCTTCCACTTTCTTAAAGTAATTCCAAATAATTTTAGGAGGTTATAAAGCAACTTCAAAACCTAGGGAATGAACTAACTATTAAGAGGTAACAATCTTGAAGTTCTATGGCTTATTAGGCTAAATATCAATCAACCAGGCCTCCATTTTAGTCAAATAGGCCACCAATTTAGGTTGCAAATAAAAATCCAAACCAGGGATAATCTCTAAGCTATCAGGACATTCCGACCATATGATCCAGATGTAACCTCAACATCAAAATCCTTGGTTCCAACTTAAAAAAATATTTCTCAGGGTTATGAGGTGGTGTTTTCCATGCAACCTACCTCATAATCAATCAACATGTTTTAGTGGTGAACTAAATCAGGTCCTTAATGGTGCAAACCGTAGATGGTGTCCCAAGAGCCGAGAGAGGAATAAATTAATTCACAATAAACTCATCATAGAGACACCTCCAACTAAAAACCACATTGGTTAATCAGCAAACAAAAGACTTTTGTGGAGTTAATAAACCTCCTTTCCAAGGTGTGGCTACTAATACATGATCAAAAAAGAGGAACATAGAAGAAGGGAAGCCATCTAGTCTGATTGTTTCTCAACCTACCGTCACCCCACAGGGAGTTAGTAATACAAGAGAAGCCCCAAACCCGTAAAATTAACCTAAGGCACTTATCGCAGTAGCTCATGTGCGTAATCATGATTAGGAAAATATTTTTCCAAGAAAGGGGCAGCCAAAGTATAATCCATCCCATTTCAACATCATTGATTAGATGAAGAAAAACACATGTGATCATTTCTATATGGGAATCATTGGTAATCCCAGGACAACAAGACCTATTATAAGCATCTATGGTTAATTTTTTCACTTAAAATGAGGCATATAAGAATGATGAGAAATTTCTTACTGATGTCGTTCCACATGAAAGGGGTCAGCCAAGCAAAAATTTGAAGCCTCTTTCATTCTATGTATCACTAATAATTAGGACCAACTTGGTACATAACTACATGATCAATTTCGAGGCAAGCAATTCAGTAATGCGAAAGAAGATTGAAGATGAATTAGTCCTGAAATATGATTTTTTCTATAGAGTGGTACAATTTGATGGAACAACAGTAGAAATTGTTGGGATTATTAAAGGACTAAGTCTTACGCTACATGCTTTCCCAAATGTTACAGTTTTGTAATATGTGTTCGTAATTGACTTACCCCCAATATTTTCATTGTGTTTGTCAAGAGAATTCACTACTAAGATCGTGGGGGGGTACCTATTTGTAGATTGGTCATAGATGCTCTTCAGAACAAGATACAGGGCCAAAAAATTAATTCATATCATAACCAATTTCCAATTTCCATATTGAGCCTCATGTGCCAAGTATAACTAACATAAATATCTTGGCCTTCAATCATGAGGAATATTCAAATGATCTAGAAACAATTACTAAGGTTGAGGGAATTCTAGATTTGAAATATGGATGAATAGGAAAAAAAAAGGAACACTTTCCGATCCCTGCAAGGAAATGGTAAAAATTTAATTAGGAGTATATTGTGTACATGAAGAGAACTCAATTCTCCCTAACATCACTAAGTCAGAAAACAAGGATGACAACAAATTATTGGTAGTTGTTTTTTATTGTTCAAGGAGAAGACAAGGTGATGGAGGAGGTGCAATGTTGGTTTCACCATAGAACATCAAGTACTATTCAACTTTCCATTTTTAGATTTCTTGTTCAAACAACATGGGCCGAATACGAACGCCTTGATTCATGGACTTCACTGGGATAGTAAAAGAGGTATAAAATACTTTCACGTGTTTAGAGACAATGAGATGATTGTGAATAAATTCAAAGGAGAACATGTTGCAAATAATGGCCTACTTAAGAGCTATAAAAATCAGGTATAGGACCTCATGGAGGACTTTGAAGCATTCAACATTTACTCCTATACCTAGAAATAAGAATGAAGCCACAGATAGGATTTTGCAACAATTGGGGTTGCAATTTGATGTAGTTGACACTATCAAAAGGGACATTACTCAGCCCCCATATCAAGGTGGTCCTCAGGTCGGTAGTTCCTAAAAGTAACATGATCTGGCAGGCATTCGAAGTAATCAACAGATCATCAATTTCCTATAGGAATAAGATGAGTTTTAAGTTAGGAATCAAGGTAAATTAGAGCAGCAGTACAAGGATCAAGTAGTGGAGCTATGGAAAAACAAGAGCCCAAAAGGATTGGTAAATTTTGAGTCAATATTCAATCCTAATGACCAATTCTGGAATAGAAAGAAAATATTCAGGTCAAAGGAAAAATTCAAAACCCATTTCAGTTGGAGAAGGTAAGAAAATCCAAATTGAAAAGTGAGCACTGAATAAGAGAAATATGATTTTGTAAATTTTTTTCAAGAGTTCCCAGATGTCTTTGTTTGGAGATATGAAGACCTAAAATGATTGATTACTAAGTTGGAACAACACACAATTAAAGTGGATCTAGAAGCTAAGCCTATTAGGTAAAAGTGAAGACCATTCAACCTGCACATTGGGCCTCTCATGAATAAAGAGATGAATAAGTTGATAGAGCCAAGTATCATATTTCTTATCAATCACTCAAGTTGGGTTGTGAATCTAGTTCCAATCAGGAAAATAAACAGATAAATTAGGTTGTGCGTAGGACTTTCAGGACATAAATAGGGCATCTCTCATAGACCACTATCAACTCCTTTCTATGGAGAAAATATTGTAGGTAGTAACCGGTTCAGAAATATTATCTCTCCTAGACAGATACTTAGGATACAATCAAATAATGGTAAAGGAAATGATGATCAAGTTAAAGACAAACTTTCACCATCAAATGGGGGCACCTATGCCTACAGGAAGATGTCATTTGGGTTACCAAACATTGGAGATACATTTCAAAAAGCAATATATATGGCATTCAAGGGGTTGATAAAAAAAATAGTGCTTGTGTACCTAAATGACATCATTGTGTTTTCTAAGAATGTAGAAGGCCACCTATTTCATCTTGGATAGGTGTTTCCTAAGGTGTAGAAGATTCAAAGTGTCTTTGAACTTGAAAAAATGCATGTTCCTAGCTCACAAAGGCAAACTCCTAGGTGAAATTGTGTTTAAGGAGGGATTAAAAATTGATCTAGAAAGGGTCAAATCAATTCAAGAATTTCCGTTGCCAAGTCACAAGAAGGATCTCTAAAGCTTCTTACGGAGGATCAATTTTGTCCACAGGTTTGTGCCAAATTCTGCTTCTGTTTTCAAGCCAATAATGCTAAATTTGAAAAAGAGCATGGAATTTAAATGGAAAACAAAGACTACGGAAATTTTTTAAGCTATCAAGGATGTTATATCTCAAGCCCCTACTCTTTTCAATGTAGACTTTTCTAAAGACTTTATACTCTATGATTTCGGTGGTTTGGACACAATTTTCATAATCTTGGTGTAGAAAAACAAAGAGGGATCCGAGAAACCAATTGCTTTCTTCAGTCAAGGCTTGGAGGACTATGAAGTGAGATACTCTTTCATTGAGAAGCATGTCCTTATAGTCATAGCGAGTTTGAAAAAATTCAAACACCTAGTTTCAAACAACAAGATTCCGTTACTAGTATCCCATTCGGGAGTCAAGGACTTCTTATTGAACATGGATTTGAATAAAAAATGGGTAGGTTGGATCACCTACATCATGGAGTAGGACATTGAGATTAAAGTTACTAAATTGGTTCATGGAAAAGGATTATGTGAAAAACTAGCTTCTAGTCAGTAGGTTGAAGCAAGTGATCAATAAAAGAAGTTTTGGTGCTATAAGATAATCAGGAACAAGTAGGTAATAGTGTGCGTAATCCTTATTGGAATAAAAACATGATACATTTCCTACAGACATGTATATACCCTTAAGAAATGATCAAAGAAAAGAGGGGATAATTTAGGCTCCAAGCCATTCCATATGTGCTTATTGACGGTGTCTTATTCAAGAAGGACATCAATGGAGTCCTATTGAGGTGCATTGGAATAGGTCAAATCAAGAAGGTGCTACATGAGTTTCAAAATGGAGAGGTTAGAGGTCACTTTGCTCTGTGGGTAAAAAAACTCAAGATAATGAAGGTGGGATATTACTATCCCACAGTGTTTAGTGACTGATATACTTGGATCAAGAAGTGTAAAAAATGTGCATTCTTCACTGGTAAGGAGAGGTTGACAACACTCCCATTGCACCCAATTTCAGTTGAGCAACCGTTCATGAAATGGGGATTGGAATTCATTGGGCTTATCAATCTGAACTTGATCCAAGGTCACAAGTGGATTCTAATGGCAACATACTATTTCACCAAGTGGACCAAGGTGATGGATCTCAAGGAAGCAAACAAGTCTAGTATACTGGACTTCTATGAGAGGATAATGAAAAGATTTAGAGTCCCAACCACCATTATATCAGATAATGATTTAGCATTCCTGGGCTTGAAGATCACTGAGTGGGCTATTAGGAATGGGGTATATCTCAGTATCTCTTCAAAATATTACCCACAGTGTAACAGACAAGTAGAGTCCATGAATAAGAATTTGCTAAAGATCATTAGGAGGAATCTAAATTAAAATCAAAGGATGTAGCATAATAATCTCAAATCAGCCTTGTGGGCTAATAGGATAACACCTAAAAGGTCAACATGTAGCTCTTTCTACAAATTAGTCCATGGAAAAGAAGCGGTGTCACCCATATCACTGGAATTGCCCACATTGGAGCTCATAAAGTAGCTATAGCTATCTGAATTTCAACCAATGGAAGCTAGGTATGTAGAGCTGATATAATTGAAAGAAGTTAGAGAGCATGTAATATAAACTATAAAAAAGGATCATGCCTTAATCAAGAGGTCATTTGACAAGAGGGCCAAAGAAAGGACCTAGTTTTGAAATGGGATGTAGATCGGGAAAAACTGGGTAGGCATTCCAAGTTTGATGTCGTTTGGAGTGGGCCCTACATGGTCACAGGATGTGAGAGTATCAATTCCTTCCAATTGTCTACTTTGGATGGAGATGAACTTCTAATTCCAGTTAACAGAATCTATCTTAAACATTACTACTAAAATGAAAATTCTCACCCTTGTATATATTAGTTTAGGACTTTTAAATTCCTCTAAGTGCATATGCACACTGTCTTGTTTTAGATTAGATTTCAATTTCCCTAAGTTCCTTCAACACAAATTTTATTGATCCTAGTTGTATCATTGTGCAATTTAATATGCCTCCCAAAAGGAGTGTTGTAACAGGAAAGAAGTTCATACTTGTAAGGAACCGTTGTGAATTTCAAGAGAAAACAAATGCAAATAAAATAAAATAAGTTTAAGGATAGGTTTTTCCAAGTTCCCATTCTTTGAGTCCTTCGTGATAAATTAAAGGTAAAATTTTAAGCACCTTCACCAAATCAGAGATAAGGCTTCAGCAATGGGAGGAAGTGGAACTTTTAGAAGAAAGAGAAAAATCAAGATTTGATAGAGTTCCATGATGTAAAAAACTCGAGAATTGTCTTATTTCAAAATTTGTAGTGTACTATGCATGTCAAACAATTATCAACTATTGTTTGCTTCGCACTTGAAAGAATCAGGTTTTGAGATAGGTTTAGAAGTAAATTTCAATCTCCCGGGTTAGGATTTCAAAGAGGAACAGGTGAAAATTCTAGGGTTAGATAATTTTCCACTCTCACAATTTTAACTTTGTTGGGCCCCAGAATATTGGCTAAGTACAAGAAGGCACGTGGGCATGCGGGACCTATTTGAAGAATGGTGCGTAGGTTGAAGGCATGCAGGGAAGGGTTCCAAGAAGGTTTAACAGAACACATGACATGCGCACAAGGCAAGAAATTTTTTGGGACTTAGCCATATTTGACGTTCTAGGCAACACACGAGAAAAGCATAACCCACCTAGCATGTGAAGTGGATAAGGTGTCAGCATGGAGGCTATAGGATAAAAAAGGGAATATTCCATGCATGGAATGGCAAGTTCTAGAAGGACATCATTGCACACAATGGAGAGTGTTATCCAAAATAAGCCCCTTATTTTTGGCTAACTCCTCCTCCTTTTCCTTTGCTGGCACTTAAATGAATTTTTGACATGCTTCAAAGACTCAAAAAATTTTGGAAATGGATTCATTAGATAGGATTTTTTTTCCCCTTTCTAGAAAGGTAAAATTTTCCTCCTAACTCCTTGTAATTTTCAAGTTATGGCCCGACGAAGTTTTTTTGGGAATTTTTCCCTTGACAAGCCCGTGGCCAATGAAATGGTGCCACATGGAGGTGGAGGTCAGGTTGGTGGAGGTAAGTTGGAATATTTTCCAAAAATTTGGTGGAGGTGCAAAAGATAAAATAGGCCCGCAGGCTCATGGAGGAGGATGGAGAAAAAGTTGCAAAGGCACCGTGTCCAATGTGGAAGCGACACGTGTCCAGTCGGCGGTGGGGTTAGAGGCGTGGAAGGATTTGGTGAAATTTTCCAAAGTGGTCAAAAGGCGTAAAGGAAAATGTTGAAGTGCATCCCTGTGGAGTGATCAGGGGCCGACACGTGGTAGCGGAGCGGTGGAGCGTGGACTAATTTTGGGAAATTTTCCCAAGGCAAAAATCAAAGGAAAAAGGCGAAGGTTGGAGCTCGCATTTCCATTAGTGAATGGGGAAGCATCACACGGCAGTGGAGTGGTGGCACGGGGAGAATTTTTGGGAATTTTTCCCAAATTCAAAAAAAGGGAAAATTTTAAAGTTTCGGCCCACTAACCTGAATTTTCCCCTAAAATTGCCATTTTTGCCCAAAATCTTCAGAGGGGCATAACTTTCGATCCCGAGCTCAAATTTTCATGTTCTTTATATCATTGGAAATCTGTTGAAATCCTCTACATGATGGAGGGTTCAATTTTGTATTTTGATGGATATTTGTGGGAGAAAAATGGGAAAACATCTCTGGCATGAAAAAAACACAGAAACTCCGCCAACCACCAAAATTCATGAAGTATGGGTCTCTTTCTTGCTCTGTAGAGAAATGTACATTGGCGCATGGGTTTTTCCACGAAGCCCATCACTTTTTAGGTGAGATTGAAGTGATTTTTCGGTGGTTGGATTTTTAATCAATTTACCTGCGTTTTTCACCTTTCTTTCTTTTTGCTTCACCATTAAAAGCCAGATTTGGCTCATTTTGTAATGTTAGATGTTCTTGCTTCTGCAAGCTCTTCTTTCCTCCTTAATAGGTGGATTTGAAGGATTCTTAGAACTCCCATGGAGATTGTAACATGTTTTTTTCCTCTTTGCCAATGGAACGTATTGTATCAAATTTGGGCATGATAATGTATGTTTTGTGATCAATTTTCAATCCTCTCATGCAATTATTATTGTCTTCTGATCCTTCATTGCATTATGGTAATTTGTGCATATTTTGTTGCTGCAATCCTCATGATTTGTGTCTATATTTTCAAAGAAAGGAGTTCAACACTCCTTTGGTGTATCACCTTTCTGTTTTTGCTTAGTTTTGTTTCCATTTCCTTATTTTTCTCTCAACCATGTCTCCTTGGTAGTTTTAGAATAGGATTTTGAATTAGAACCTTTGCAAGAATTGCATGCATACACCTACACAGAGGAGTAAGAACCAGCTTCAATCTGGAGAGTTTTATCACCTTGCAAGGTCCCACACCTTGGAGAAAACTCAATGTTGTGCATTCACACCAAATGAAATTGCCTTAGAAAAGCCAATCCATAACTCATTTGGGGATGCTGTGAATTTGCACTAATAGTTTTGGCACACCTGGTGGGACCTTAGAGGTCTTCCACTTCAGATTTTAGAGGTTGATGTGTTCCTATGAAGATTTCAACCTTTGGAGGCATATTCGAAAGCATATCTGGCAACTCCATATAGTAAACAACCCATCTCTGAATTTGTAGACCTTCATTTTCATTCTTTTTTTATCCATTCCTCCTGCCATCTCTTCCATCTTATTTCATCCCATGAAGTTGTGTAATCATGACTTCATTTCCATCATGGAATTTACATTCACAATAGCAGTAATATATTCCACCTCCAACGTGTTTCTCAAATCCTCCAGATCAACATTTTGATCATATTCAAAACCAGTATGCATATCCATATGAGCAATGCCAAAATCAGTTTGTCTATGAAGCATGTCAAGCATAAGGGTACGTAGATTGTGTGGACAGTAAAGAAAAAAATGGAGATCTATTGGAGAAGATCCAAAATATCGAGGTAAACATGGTGCAATCCAGGGCTCAAGCACAAATGAAAGAATTTGGAATTGGTTGTAGAGCACCTTGTCCATGGGTGGGACCTTTTCCAAGGCATTACAACCCTCAAGAGAAGCTTGACTTCATAATTGCAATGCTGCCATTACTTGCAAAGTGGACTGAGGGAATAGAGGTGTATGAGAGGAGTATTCAACAACCTTGTTAATGGGTAAGCACACCATCTCATAATATTTCTTTTCTTCTTTCTCAATCTGTATCATTTCAGCAGTGTCAAGCTTCAAGTTTCCCATATGCTACCCCAAATGTTAATTCCATTTCTCCATCTCCTAGTCTCCCATCCCACCTCAATTTCTCTACTATTTTCCCTTCCAAATAGCCATTCCCTCCAAATAAACCAGAAGTTTCACCTCCCTCCCCACCAAAAATAAATATAAAATTGGTTGAACTCTAACCTATTTCTCCTCTTGCATTCCCAAATCCATGTTGGGAAGATGAAAATCAGAATACCAATCAAGGATAACATCAAGAAGAAGAGCCTACCAGAGAAGAAATAACAGAAAACTTGAAGAGTTGGGCTGCCAAATTTGGGATAGCAAAAATCCCCTTGATGGTGAAACCAAAAGAGGAAGTTGGAGTTAGAGAACAAGTGGTGGACAAGGCTGATTTTTTAACAAAAGTTGAGGAAGAAAAACCGGCTCCAAATCCCATTGAAGAGGAGCAAATGGATGAGATCAAGTTAGTTTTTGCAACAACATAAGAAGGAAGCATTATTGATACATTTTTTCTTTCATTTGAAGGGGCTGATTTGATTGATGAAGCCATTATGGAGGTGAACAAAATAGGTCCAAATTGTGAGCAAGAGGAACAAGAAATTTCATTTTTCTCTCCTACTTCATCTCTCCAAAAATCTGATTTTTTGGATGAGTTTGAATTGACAAGTTTCATGTTTGAGAATAAAGTTACACATGGTGAAGAAAATTCAGATTTGAAGGTCACCATGCAAGAGGGAAAAGCTTTTTTGTAGTGGGACAATGAAGAGTTTGATTGTTTATTAGACTTAGAGGAATGTCTTGAGGAGGAGCCAACTAAAATTACAACATTCTCTTCTCCACCATTCATTGTACAACATCAAGAGCCTGCTACCACAAAGGAAAAAATTAAAAAATAATAGCCTATTTTTTATGATAGCTCATTGGAACTAAGTTTGGAAGATTTAAATCTTTCATGTACTCCATGGGAAGAGGAAGGGAAAGAGATGAATAATTCCATCATTTCTTCCACATCATCCACCCAAGAAGATCCATAAGAAGACTCCATTTTTGGAGTTGAATTTTAGAGAAATGGGCATATCCAAAGGATCAAACCATGCCCAATTAGGTACTTAGCTTCATTGAAGCCAAAGGAGAAACCAAAACCAGTCATGCCTACTTCAGGGCATGAGGATGAGCATCAGAGTACCAAGGGTCACCATCAATACCTCCAAGAGTCCAATGCAGGTCAGCTTGAGGAGGTATTTTACATTAATGTTGATACCTTGATGATTTGGGTGGAGGACCAGCTTATGGTCAGTTTTTCACTCATCCAACCAGCCATGTTCAATGTGAAATCAGTTGCATGGCTGCCATTTTTGAGGAAGGGAAGCTATTTCTCCCTGCCAGTTGTAGGCTTTATTTGAGCTCCCTTCGCTCTTGGTTAGAGTAGTGTAAGTAGGTTTGATTTCAGTAAAAGAAGTGCTTGTGCACACTCTACATATCCCACTTGGGGTATGTATGATTTTTAGTTTGTACATAGTTTTGTGGTGCTGGTTTTGCTCTTGCATAGTCCTTTTCAGTGGCATTTTGGTGAAGAACAACTCTAGTTTAAGTGGGCTTCAAAGTGGCTCAGAGGTTAGATTATCATAGTTCAGATCAAAATTGGTTATCAAGCTTGAATCCATCCCCAATGGATGCCTCAAAGGCCACTAATCATTCATTTAGCAGGCAGATGACCCCTCTGAGTCGCCAAAAGTGTTATCCAAAATAAGCCCATGCTTATTTTTTGCTAACTTCTCCTCCTTTTCCTTTGCTGGCACTTAAATGAATTTTTGGCATACTTCAGTGATTCAAAATTTTCTGGAAATGGCTTTATCAGATAGGATTTTTCTTCCCCTTTCCAGAAAGGTAGAAGTTTCCTCCTAACTCCTTGTAATTTTCAAGTTATGGCCCGACGGAGTTTTTTGGGGAATTTTTCCCTTGATAGGCCCACGACCAATGAAATGGTGCCATGTGGTGGTGGAGGTTAGGTTGATAGAGGTAAGTTGGAATATTTTCTAAAGAGTTGGTAGAGGTGCAAAAGGAAAAATAGGCCCGCAGGCTTGCAGAGGAGGATGGAGAAAAAGTTGCGAAGGCCCCGTGTCCAATGTGGAAGCGACACATGTCTAGTTGGTGGCAAGGGTCAGAGGTGTGGAAGGATTTGGAAAAATTTTCCAAAGTGGTCAAAAGGTGTAAAGGAAAATGTTGAAGCGCATCCCTATGAAGCGATCAGGTGTCGACACGTGGCAGCGGAGCGGCGGAGCACAGACTAATTTTGGGAAATTTTCCCAAGGCAAAAATCAAAGGAAAAAGGTGAAGGTTGGAGCCCGCATTTCCATCAATGAATGGGGAAGCACCACATGGCAGCAGAGCGGCAGGGTGTGAAGAATTTTTGGCAAATTTTCTCAAATTCAAAAAAAGGGAAAATTTTAAAGTTTCAGTCGACCAACTTGAATTTTGCCCTAAAATTGCCATTTTTGCCCAAAATCTTCAGAGGGGCATAACTTTTGATCCTGAGCTTGGATTTTCATGTTATTTATATAATTGGAAAGCTATTGAAATCCTCAACATGATAGAGAGTTCAATTTTTTATTTTTATGGATATTTGTGGGAGAAAAATGGGAAAATGTATCTGGCATGCAAAAAACACAAAAACGCCCCCAACCACCAAAATTAATGAAGTATGGGCCTCTTTCTTGCTCCGCAGAGAAATGTACGTTGGCGCATGGGTTTGTCCATGAAGCCCATCACTTTGTAGGTGAGATTGAAGTGATTTTTTGGTGGTTGGATTTTTAATTAATTTACCCATGTTTTTCACCTTTTGTTCTTTCTACTTTGCCATTAAAAGCCATGTTGGCTCATTTTGTAATGTTGGATGTTCTTGCTTCTGCAAGCTCTTCTTTCCTCCTTAGCAGGTGTATTTGAAGGAGTCTTAGACATTCCATGGAGATTGTAACATTTTTTTTCCTCTTTTCCAATGGAGTGTATTGTATCAAATTTGGGCATGATAATGTATGTTTTGTGATCAATTTCAATCCTCTCATGCAGTTATTATTGTCTTCTGATCCTTCATTGCATTTTGGTAATTTGTGCATTTTTTGTTACTGCAATCTTCATGATTTGTGTCTATATTTTCAAAGTAAGGAGTTCAACACTCCTTTGGTGTATCACCTTTCTGTTTTTTCTTAGTTTTGTTTCCATTTCCTTGTTCTTCTCTCAACCCTGTCTCCTTGGTAGTTTTAGAATAGGATTTTGAATCAGAACCTCTGCAAAATCGCATGCATACACCTAAATAGAGGAGTAAGAACCAGCTTCAATCTGGAGAGTTTTCTCACCTTGCAGGGTCCCACACCTTGGAGAAAACTCAATGTTTTACATTCACACCAAATGACATTGCCTTAGAAAAGCCGATCCATAACTCATTTGGGGGTGCTGTGAATTTTCACTAACAGAGAGCTCAGATAAAAGGAGGCATGCTCCATTGGAGGACCACTTGGACACTTGGTGACTGATTTGTTACCTTAGAAGGCATGGAGGTGAAGACAAAAAATCTAAATATTGAGGTGCACGGATAGTAGAAGGTGTGGGTGATAAGGGAGAGATATACATGGGATCATCTTGAGAGAGCAGAGGTGGTGGAAAAGAGGCTAAGCTCTACAGAAATATCATGGAGGATTCAATGGGTTGGGATTAGAGAAAATATAGGAGTGATGACATATTTAGAGGGATGGGTCTATGTTTATCCTTGTAATATGAAGGACATAGTGTAGTTTTGATGCATGACCTTGCTCTGCATTGTTATATGGGTCTGTTATGACCTTAAGGAATGTAATGTGGTTACTGGAACTCATCAATATGAATATAAGACTCTATTTTGAATCATATATGTGTTCATGAGTATAATCCTAGTGCATTTCCCTTATGTATGAATCAAGTCGATATACTGTTTGTTATTTCTCTTTTATGGATGCATTGATATGATGACTCATCCTAGGTTCTCAAAATGAATGCATGGTTCCTTCCATTATTTTTCACTTAAGTATCTATCATAAGATGATGCATTCTCACAAGACTCACATAAAGGAGGGGCTCGGTGCCCGCATGTGCCTTAGGTGAGCACCCAGCACCCACTGGGTGATAGGCCGATGCACATGGGATTAGACTGTTGTTCTAAGGGTATAAAAATGACTACATCTTGGTTCTTTTTCTAGTACCTCTTTTAAAATTTGTTGTGAGAAATTTCATGCATCTTGGTACCTATGATGCATGGTGAAAGAAAATTTGACCTTGGAAAGTATTGAAAGATGGTTCAAGAGCACAGAGGATGATTTTTCTCAAATATTCAACACTGGACCTAAGTTTGATGCACGTAGATGGGTAGAAGAGAACCTGTACCATGAGTTGTATGAGACATTCTTATGCTATTTTCCAGTAGAACTATATGAATGGCTTTCAGCATATGCATCCAGATCGAGATGGTACTATAGATCACATATGGACCTAAGATGATTATCAGAGGCTATAAGATGCAGATATCACTTGGACACGTGTTATTGATCACTGGTGGAAAGGAGTGATGACTAGTTATACTCTAGAATACACCATTTCTAGAATTCTTTCCCAAGACAGTTTGAGTTTCTGAGGGAGCCTAGAGGAAATTTTTGCTGTTATTCCTTTGGCTATGAAGATCTTGGTTATTACCTTAAGTTTAGAGGCATTTCCCATGGCCGGCTAAGCTTCTCTGAGCACTGGGAGAGGAAGCTAGGGTGGAGGAAGATGGCAGACATTACGGCTAAAAAGGAAAGGGAGGAGAGATGACTCAAGTATAGTGAAGCTCATGAAAGGGAGATGACTAGACAATGCGAGGTTGTAAGTGTGATGGATCTATGGAGGCAGACGTTGTGGGAAGGAGTTGAGGTTCATGCAGAGGACATGGAACCTGAGTAGTCTGTGCTACCCCATCTTGGAAAGCATGGGAGAGAATCCCCTTCAACTTCTGATGAGATTTCGTCACATGGAGAAAGGAGAGATGTTGGCATGCATCTGAACCCACCTGGTGACCAACACATGGTGCTTGGTTTTCCAGATCAAGGGAGAAGTATTGTTAACCTAGTTGGTATCAGTGGGAGTAACCACTTTGTGCCCAGGAGATATAATTTCTCATTTAGAACATCCATGGATGCACAAACCATTCTGGTATTTGGAGGAATTTTTGGACAAGGTACAAGTATGCAAGGTTTGGGTATCACATCTGGGAGTGGCATGGGACACACAACTGGCAGTGGGACAATATCACAAACCATCAGTGTGTAGTTTAGTGGGACATTGGGAACACTAGGCACGACCACTTCAGGCCATTTTCCAGCTGCAGGAGGTGGATCTGGTGGTATAGGAGCTAGAGGACCTAGTGGACCTAGTGGATCTGGAGGATCTGGTGGGTCAGGAGGAACAGACCTTGGTGGATCTAGTGGATCTGGTGGAGGAGGAAACACCAGAGGAAACCAAGGCTCTGGATCAGGAGGACAAGGGCCTCAGCCACCTCCACAAGTATTTTTTGAGATGTCTTTACACTTACTAGACTACAGGGGTATTGAAGATGCTGCAAAGCATGTGCACAAGTGTGAATTACTATAGAGACTGAAAGGGATCACTACCCCAGAGTGGAAGGAAAGTCAGTTTGTAAAAATGTTGCAAGGGCACCCACATAGTTGGTATCAGAAGTATGACCCCCATCAAATGGTGGTAGACTACACTACATTGAAGAATGCCTTCCTAGCAGAGTTCCATATCCCAGAATTTGAACAGAAGAGCATCAATGCCCTGAAGGAGATCCAACAAGGAATGGTAGAGAGTGTGTGGGAGTATGACACATGTTTCAAGACTCTCTTGTCAAAACTATCCTATGACATTCACCCTTCTCAACATGCTCAATGGTTTTTTGGAGGATTGATAACACCCTTTAGAAGGGCTCTGTCACACAAGACTTTCACAGACCCACGTGAGGCATTGGAAGCTGCCCTTGCACTGAGGCTATTGGGAGCATTGATACTGGTGTTAGTCCTTTTCTGGAGGCTCAAATTGCTGTAATGGCCAAGTAGTTGGAGAAGCTATCTACAAACTCAGTGCATGAGGTTTGTAGTGGGATTTGGTGTACAGACTGTGAAGTGGAAGGGCATGCAAAGGATAGTTTCCCTCAGAAGTTGGTACACATTATGGTGATAGACTGTTATATTTGTCATGGGGATCATGATACAAGTAGGTGCCCTCTACTACAGTGCGCAATCCACAAGAATGTTTCTTGCTATTGTAAGATTTGTACCTCTACGACCCATGATACCAAGGATTGCAGACTGATTGATCAGATCCATGATGCTATTGATCTTGGTGTGTGCCAGACTAGTCTTGCAAGTAGTTCCAAGGATGATGATCATCACTATGAAGGGCACGCAGATGGAGGAGCATGTGGAAGAGGTTTTCGTGGAGGATTTCATGGTCACAGTAACCATGGTGGAGGATGAAGTGAATTCCCATGAGGAACCTGTTATAACTGTGGATCTACAGAGCATTACAAATGTGAGTGTCTTGATCTATTACAATGCTCATGGTGTGGGAAGAAACATAAGTACAAAGAGTGTCCAGAGCTTTATGAGCATATGAACCAGCAGCACCGGAAAGACAAAGGTGTTGGGATGGTGAGCATCAAGAAGGCCAATTCACAGTGGATGCCAAGAGTGGCACATGAGTCAGGGCTAGAACCTGTATTGGTGACGATGCAGTAGAGGCCACATGCACCAGGGAGATGCCAAGACAAAGGACACTAGTTTCAAGAGAGGAAGTGGTACATGGAAAGTATCCAGACCCTACTCATCAGAAGGAGGTGTATCAAGAGACTATGGATGTGATTCAGAGTTTGTAAGGGGAGATCCAATGTCTAAAGGAGAAATCAAAGTAGTTGGAGAAAAGGAAGAATGTCGAGGCTCCAAAGGATGACCTGGATGAGGTCAAGGAAGTATGTAGGATGTTAAGGCAAGAGAATATTATTCCCTTGCTAGGAGAATGGCTGAGGGAGAAGGTACCACGCACTGAGCAGAGTGTGAAAGGAAGGTTTTACATGCAAACCTTCCTCCTCACAACCTTGACTATGATAAGGAGATTACTTTGAATGTAGTTGTTGATGGATGGCTTCTAAGTAATATCCTCATCGACATGGGAGTGGAGGTCAATGTTCTTACCTTGGATGCCTGGCATCAAATGGGAAGGCCCACATTACAACCATCTTTGAATGTGTTGTATATGGAAAACAAGACAAAGGCAATGCCCATTGGAGTCTTGAAGGATGCAGTTATCACCATTCAAGGGGCCAAGTTCACTAGAGACTTTGAGGTCTTGGCACTCACCGAGGAAGATAATTTCCTAGCATTACTTGGGTGCCCATGGTGTTATAAGAACAATGCTGACCTGTGGTTTAACAAGGGGTATATCAGCTTTGAGAACAAGGAAGAAAGGGTGATTATCCCTTTAACAGATGGGAAGTCAGTGCCCTATACTGAGCCCTTAGGAGAGGAAGTCCTTGACAGAATCTATGTGTGCTCCATCAGAGATCCTGAGATAATTCATCCCATGGAGGGAGTTATCTAGTTTGAAGATGCTCAGTCCTTGAGTGATACCACTAGCATGGCATGTGACAATTGGGCACATGGGACTTATGAGTTGATTGGGTGATAGTTGAGAGGATCTGTAACAAGGGTAATGAAGGCATGCACTCAGTCAAGTGCACCTAGGAGGGAAGAAGTTTCCAAGTTACTCTGGAGGAGCATACCCTAAAATTTTCTTGCGAGAAATGGAGGCTCAGTGGAAGAATGAGGATGAGAGAAGGGGAATGCTCAGTTATAACCTACTCAGAACTGTAGCACACTGGTGGGCTACACATCAGGAGAGCCTCCTAGAATGGCACGAGGTAAGAATCACATTTTCTGTAAGGTTCTCTAGGAGCAACATGCCCACTGTCATACAAGACTACCATGGTAAAGAGACCACCTCATTTCATATCCAAGCATGTGAGAAGGCCTGGATGGGAAGCACAAAAGCATTACCACCTTCATTATGGGTGCATAAGTTGTATTCCACCTTACAAGGTTGTGCGCACATGGTATATTCATTTAGAGATGCATCATCAAATAGGTAATTGGTAGGAGTTGGCGGCTGATCTCATTCAAGCTTTCAAGTATAGGAGTACCAAGCCATCAGTAGATAAGGCGTTGCAAGTGATCAAGCACCTTACAATGGGATATAGTGTTATGGTAGAAGATAGGCTACTGGAATTATTGGGTGAGCCTTATTTGGAGACATGCACCTCAATGAAGAAGAATCAGAGGAAGTACAACTTGAGCGTGCATGCATGGAAAAAGAAAAAGGAAAAATGGTCTATGTAGTAGATGGTGAAGAGATGGAAAATTTGGATGTTAACCATTCTAAAGGTACATGTGAAGTCATAGATAACACTGATGAGAAAACATGCACCTACCATGAGCCCTTGAAAACAAAGAAGGTTAACATTGAAACAAAACCTAAGGAAGCTATCATTGGGGACTATTGGTCAGAAAAAGAAGTTTCAAAGGTCATTGATCTGTTGCACAGTTCCAGGATTTGTTCCCTCATGGGTACCATGAACTCAAAGGCATCCACCATTCCTTAGGGGAGATGAAGATCAAGTTGAAGGAAGGTGCACACCCAATTCAGAAGAGGCCTTATCGGATGAATCCAAATTTGTGCGTACGGGTCAAGGAAGAAATAGACAAGATGATAGCATCTGGTATCATTGAGGCAGTGGAAGAATCAGAATGGATAAGCCCAATGGTCATCAGTATCAAGAAGGATGGAAGGATAAGGATCTGTGTGGACTATAGGGACCTGAATGCAGTATGTGTCATCGATCCTTTTCCAACCCCCTTTACTGAAGAAATTTTGGAGGGAGTAGCCGGGCGTGAAGTCTACTCTTTCACAAATGGTTTCTTAGGGTATCACCAAGTCAGGATTGCAAAGGAAGACCAGAGAAAGACAACTTTTCCACTGAATGGGGAAGTTTTTCCTACATGGTTATGCCTTTTGGATTGAAGAATGCACCTGTTGTGTTCTCATGCATCGTGGTACAAGCATTTCAGGACTTCATCCATAAATTTCTTCAAGTTTACCTGGATGACTAGACTGTGTATGGGTTGGTGAAAGACCATTGTGACAATTTGAGGCTGATGTTTGAGAGATGTCAGAAATTAAGGATATCCCTCAACATTAAGAAATGTGTCTTTGCTACTCCATTTGGAACCCTGTTAGGACATATTATATGTAAAGAAGGCTTACTAGTGGATCCCACCAAAGTTGTAGTTATTGTGGGATTAGGGGAGCCTACTAGTCAAAGCGTAGTGTGTGGATTCCTTGGGCATATGGGGTACTACAGGAAATTCATCAAGGGGTATGCCAAGATCACCATGCCCTTGGAGGAATTGCTAAAACACAAGAGTGCCTTTCATTGGGGAGAGGCACAACAGAGAAGGCATTTGACACTTTGAAGGATAGGCTTGTCACTGTGCCCATACTACATTTTCCTTCTTGGGATAAGCCTTTCCATGTGCATGTTGATGCCTCAGGGACAACTATGGGAGTAGTAATAGCACAACCTGGTGAGGGGAATTCTTGATCATCCCTTGTGTTTTTCAGTAGAAAGTTGACACCAACAGAACAAAATTACACAACTATTGAGCATGAGGCATTGTCAATGATCTATGCGTTGCATAAGTTCAGGCAGTACCTATTGAAAACACCATTTATATTCTACACAGACCACATGGCATTGAAGTACTTAGTCAACAATCTTGTTTTGCAAGGGCACATATGTCATTGGGTCATATTATTTCAAGAGTTTGAGTTCACAGTGGTTGTAAAACTAGGAAAAGCAATTCAGGGCCTGACCACTTATCAAGGATTGACTCAGGGGAGGATGCACAAAGCATTAAGGATACCATTCTAGATGCATAACTATTTAGGTTATGGCATGCACCCTTAGAATTGGAAGATATCATAGTATTTTTGAAAAAAAGTGTGGCACCAGAAGGGATGAATGCTCTGGAGAGGAAGCAGTTAGCAATATTTTCCGTACCCTAGATGTTGATTAGTGGAGACCTGTATAAGTTAGGATGTGATGAGGTTCTGCACAGATGCATATTAGAACATGAGCATGTGGAAATTATGGAGGAAGCGCATGGTGGGATTGTAGGAGGAAACTATGCAGGAAATGCTACCGTGCAGAAGATTTTACTAGTAGGGCTTTGGTGGGAAACCATCTACCAGGATTGTATTGAGTTTTACAAGGCCTGTGACCATTGCCAGCACCTTGGAAAACCTAGGAAGAGGGATGAAATTCCCTTACAACCAATAGCCAACACTGAACCATTTGAAAAATGGGCAATCAACTTTGTAGGGCCAATTTCACCAGCCGCTTGAAGGACTGGTTCACGGTATATCATTACTTGCACTGATTACTTGACACGATGGGTAGAGGCAACACCTACAAAGGATTGCACTGCAACAACAACTACTAGATTTTTATGGGAGAACATAATCAAAAGGTATGGTTGTCCTTTAATTTTAACAAGTGATAGAGGTACACATTTTCTCAATGAAATGGTCAGGATTCTGTTAGCAGAATTTATGGTGGCCCATCACAAGACTACCCCTTATCACCATCAATTGAATGGAACTACTAAGGCATTTAAAAAAATACTAAGTCACACGTTGACTAAGATCTGTGACGTTGGAAGACAAGATTGGGATGACAAAGTATCAGTCATTCTATGGGCATACAGGACAACCTACAAGAGGTTGAACAAGGCCACACCATTTCAATTGGTGTTTGGCATGGAGGTTGTTTTTCCAGTTGAATTCATGTTACCATCACTGCATATAGCACACAAGGAGGTTGGATGATGAACAAGCACTTGGAAGAGAGGATTGATAAGTTGATGCAGTTAGATGAAAGGTGATCACTTGCTAGATGGAGTCAGAAGACAGAAAAAAAAAGACAAAAGGCATGGCATGATCATCATATCAAGAACAAGTAGTTTGAGGTTGGGCAGATGGTGTTGTTGTATGATTCCAAGTATCTGTGCCATCCTGGGAAGTTGAAATTCCATTGGTTGGGACCTTACATCATCTCATACATCCTTGATTTAGGTGCTTTCCAGTTACAAGTGCTAGATGGGATGAGATTACCAGGTCATTTCAATGGGAGTAGGTTGAAGCCCTACTATAAATAAGTCTTCTTGGTGTTTGTAAATAAGGTAGTATTTCCAGTTAGCTTAGAATTTCCCTTTATTGCTTTTTCTTTTCTTGTGTTTCCCTTTCTCATTTCTTGTTCCTTTCTTTTTGTTTCATTTTGTGCCTTGTGCGTCGGTAACCACATTATTTTTCCAAGGTTGTGTATGTGCAGAGGACCACACATCTATTTTAGTGTGGGGTGGAGTAATGCAAAGAAAAGTATAGGCCAGTAATACAAGTTGAGTGGCCCAGTAGAAGGAAGCACGTAAGATTGAGAAAGTGCGTGGGGAAATGGTGGATAATGAATTATGGTGTCAAGAAGGCTGTAACAAAGACCACGTACAAAGGATGAAGAGCACAGGAACAACATGAGGTAGGTGAGGGAAAAAATCAGGTAAAGGATAGAAGAAGTGCCTTCGGCACTGTAGACGTGCACGTAAGAGTCTTCAGTCAGATTGGATTTTTGCACACCAGAAGGTTGTAGAAGGTTTTTCACATAGGATTAGGTGCATAAGTAAGGGCACTTAAAGTCATCCTAGTATAAAAATATGCATTTAATGTTAAATTATGGTGGTAGGTGGTATAGCATTTATTGCTAGAGGGAAGAAAAAATTATAAATATAAGGATAGGAAAGTCATTATTCTACCTTACTATTACGAAGTTTAAGTGCTCTTGTGAACTAGGGAATCCAGAGAGATTTGTGTGAAGGAAGAAGAATCCTAGAAATCTAAGTGTGTGACTAGAGTGGATCTGCAAACCAGGAGGAAGGAGTACATGGGCATGAGAAAAGTTAGTTTGTAGTGCACCATCTTGTGGAAGGTTTTCCTAGTTAGGGTTTGGCAGCTAGGGCACAAAGATAGAAGGATTTATTCTAGGAGTTGAGCTTTGGAGTTGAGTTTGGAGTTAAGTAGAGTAGTAGAGCAGAGTAAGGAGTTCTTAGTTATCCTGATAAAAAAGCATGACACCTAAGAAGGTGACCATTTCACCAAAGAAACAAAAGGGCAAGGGAAAAGGAAAACAAACCATTACCGTCGTAAGCTCCAATGAGGAATGGTATGCAGAAATGCAATACCTAGATGGAGTATTGCTAGGAAAAGAATGGGTGTCACACTTAAGACAAATGGCCATGAGAGATTATAACCATCACACAGCACAACTGAGAATAAAATGGTGTTAGAGTTGGTTCATTCAACTAACAAAAGGAAACTAGATGGAATGCCTATATACAACAACGAGGTGAAATTCAAATTGGAGAAAGAAGGGTTATTGCAACTATATGAGTTTCCTTACTTTGGTAAGCCCGAGTGACCTTTATCAATGGTTGATGTCACACGTACATGAGGATCATTTCTATTTTGCAGGGCAAAGATGCATAACAACATAGTTGATATCTAGGTTCACTAGCCTAAATTATGAAGGGGAATCCATAGATGCTGATCTGAGTGACAAGGAGGCTATCAAGGAAAAAGTAGCAGCATATGACTACAAGAAGGGTTCGTGATACTTTGACATCACAGAGATTCCAGACCCTGTTATGAGGATGGTCATGCACTTGGTGACCAAGCTTAATGATCAAGAATGATGGACACAAGTGAACAAGGCATGGCTAAATGTATGCTGGAAGATATCAGAGGGAACCATCTATAACTTGTCTGCCTTCATTGCGGATGAAATCATAAGCAGTGCATATGAAGGAGAGAAGATACTATTTGGAAACATCCTCCTCACCATCATCTTTTCAGAGATTGGAGTACCAGATGGGCTGGAGAATTTTTGTTTGGGAGTATCCAGAAGAGAACTCCTCGCTCGCAAAAAGGTTTGAAAAGTACACCTATGAAACCATGAAGGCTACTCATAAGGCGTGTCTGGATAAGTGGTATAAACAAATGTGTGACATATTTAGGGGCAGAGTGGAGGATCCCAGAGTAGTTTCCCAAGTGCAGCTTGTGGATGGAGAAGTAGAGTTTTTAGTTTACCAACATTTCTATTGGTAGGTTTACTTTGACAAAATATCACTAAGGGATCCATGGTGCAAGCTACCCTTCTCCTTCACCACGCAATACTTCCAAGTATCAGTCAACCAATTCAAAGAATCTAAAAGACTAAGGTTTTACCTTAGTGAAGTAAACCAAGACCACCATGAGCTGCGCAAAAAGCTCATGTACCCTAAAAAACACTCATACATGGAGAAGTATGTCTCCCATGAAGTGCAAGATGTAGTTTGAAGCCCATGATGCAATCGATGACCAAAGGAATTGATAAGGGTGTATCTTTTTAAGGCTTTCAAGAAAGGAGAAGTATAGAGAGTATGTATCTATTTAGAAGACCCCATATTTTGAATTTTTTTTGCTTAAATATGAAGAAGAAAAAGAAGAGTGGTCTGAAAACATAAAGTGTGTAGATAACACAATCTATAGGGCACCAGAAGCAAGTTTAAGCCTAGCAACTTACCATAAAGAAGTCATCCCTGTCAAGGAAATTGAAATCAAGAAGAAAAAGTGACCCAGAACATGTAATATCCCCTCACACATGAGTAGTCACCAAGGAATAATTTAGTGAAGAAATACAAAAAAGGAATTCTGACAAGTGAATCAAAGAAGCAATCTCTAAGGACCTAGACATAAAAATTTAGGGGCCTAATTAGTGACAAGGAAAGATGATGAGCCTGAAGGATTGAAGTCCAAAAATTATAACTCATGATATAACATGGGAGGATATCCTAGGACCCGTTAAAAGGTGAAATATATTCTACAAAGCTAACAATCTCCCCTACGGATCAAGGTAAGGGGGTTTATGACAAGAGGTTTTTTACTGTTTAAAAACCGTGGAACCCTAAGCCTCACTATGTTTTTTTGTTTTTAATGTGGAAAGAGAGGTGGTAGGCATCATGAACTTAATTGGTCCCCTAACTTGTTGGACTTAGTGTTCCCGAAATTCATTGAAGGAGATGGTAGAAGAAAGCGTTCAGTTTAAGGAGTATGGCAACATGGGTGGGGATCCCACATTGGTAGTAAGCTTCAAAAGTTATGCAAACAGGTGGGACTAAGATGTATGGTGGCACAAGGGTAGGGAATGGGATACATTAATTTATCAAGGTGCACCGCCCTCCCAATACAAATTTGAGTACTACCAGGAAACTCCAGGGGTCAACTCAGGTTCAAAGGGGCTTCAAAATAAGGTAAGGTTCAATCCCCAGTGAACAAACTCGAACAAGACCATGAAGCTGTGCCAAAAGCTCATCTACCCTAAGAAGTGCACGAAGTACGTGGAGAAGTATGTCTGCCAGAAAGTTTAAGGAGAAATCCCATAATTCATTGTCAATCGTCAAGGAGCTGCAACAAGGGTATATCTATGCATAAGGCTGAATTTTAAAAAAGTTGAGCCTATCTTGAGAGTGATGTCTCCATTCTAAAATACCGCAAAGGTGGAGAAGAAAAAGAAGTCATGCTGAAGAAGAGGGAAAGAGAACCCAAAGTGCAGGAGTGCATGAAAAAGCACCAAGTGTGAGCAGAACACAAAATAAAAGGTCAGTGGGTCTCCACTGGAGATGATGCAGTCGCGAAGCCTAGCACTTACACATGCTAAAAGAAATCCCTTGTTAAGGCAAGGACCCAAAGGTAGAGGTCATGAAGAATTGGCACTCGGAAGCATGTGGATCCCCTCACCCATGAATAGAATCACCAGTGGCAAGCATCCTTGGTTGCCTTCCATAAAAACTCAAGGAGTTAAGGTAAAGACCTAAGAATCTCCTATACTGGAATAGATAACAAGATGTTAGGAAGACCGTAGCAGAAAGAAGCAATTGACACAAGAGGAGAATCAAGGAGATAAAAATTTTAGATGCCTACATTGGTGACAAGGATGATGATGAGCTTGAGGGACAATACAATGAGGAAACTATTGGAGGAAGTAGAGGATCAAGGCAAGGGGAGGTGAGCGAAGGAGGTTAGCACCAAAAACCAAGGAACCCCAAGCCTCATTGTAGGGAGTAATTGGAGAAATTCAGGAGAGAGAAGGCTGGTTTTCTTCCTCATCAATAAGGAAGTTGATGGAACTGAGTTGGAGCCCAATTCTTCATAATCCATGATGTGGACTGAAACCGATAGCTCCCAAAAATTCTAGGATCTTTACTTGGAAGAAGAATGTTTCCAATGGGAAGGAGTGGATGGCAGGACATGGGTGGGGATCAAAATTGGTAGTTAGATTCCCAAAAGGCACATTGGGTGTGGATTCAATATGTGGGAAAAGTAAAGAAATGTTACAACAAATGGCATTAAGATACAAGAGGTTTTGAACAGATGGGATTGATCTCCTTGGTTGTAAAGAATATTAACTCGTGATCCTAGCAAGGTACTATGATTAAAGGACACTTCCAAAGCATCGTACCAATTCAGAGAAACTCCTGGCTATGTCATTAAGCCCTTTGATGAAGAAGGCACATATCCCAATCCGTAGGAATATGGATGTCTCACCTAGATGAACCTTGAGTTCAAAGTAAATTAGAGAGTGTTGATGAAGGTTATGGAAACAAAAGGAATAAATACCTTAGTGAATGCTCAGCAACTATCAGATGAGTAGGTCTACAACACTCAACAAGGTTTCATTCAAGAGTTGAGGTTAGACTGTTTAGAGGAAATGATAGAGTGATATTCCTGGAGGAGGAATTGGAGAAGAAAAAGTTAGGAGCTCATGGAAAAGAGCTCACCTAAATAAATAGGAGTTTATCAGAGATAAGCTCAATTAGGAGAGTTTGAGGGCTGAGGAATGAAGAAGGAAAAGGTGCACGAAGTCTCCAAGAAGGTGGTGATGATTACGGATGTCATTGTCCTAAAGCATCCCGACTTAGCACCACCCAAGCAAAAGTATGAATCATCCTTGTAGAATTTCTAGAATTCTGACTCACATTCTCACAATGGAGAGGTGACTACTCACTTTAGAGTCGTAGAAGAGGCACAAGCATGCCAAGAGAAAGAGGAAAAGATGAAGGTTGTCGAGATTGTGGCTCTATAAACTAAACTTCTTGTAGAGGTGAAGGCCACCACGCAAGTCACTGAAGCTGCTTATGAAAACTACACTGATAGGGATAGAGTGGTAAGCATCTTGGTTGCCACCCATGAAATGGAACTCAAGGAGTTCTAAGAGAAAAATAAGGGGAATAGATCAGAAAGAGATAAGATCCTGGAAAAGGTGGAGAAGCAATCAGAAGCAATCGAAACCTTGTGAGGCTTGATCAAAAGATGGCTAAAGGAATTATACCCCCAGATCACCCCAAGGATGGATGTGCTTGAGGACTTGGGAAAACAGTTGGAAAGTATTGTTGAGACTATGAATTACTAAGGGGGAGGAGTTGAGTTTTGAGGAAGTGAGCACCCTGGTGGATGACCTTTATTAGCAAGTGCAGAATGAGGTTGAGGCGTGGGAGAAGTTGAGGAAGAAATAGGGAAGGATTTCCCTCCTCCAACAATAAACAAGTTCCCCATTCTTTCATTATTTCTCCCAATTTTTCATTCCTTTATTCTTTCTTCCCAACCATTTTAAGATCCCACCATTATTTATTTTACTAAAGAGTGTTTCTAAGGATGGAGAACAGGCATAGTGTGGGGTGATGTTGGGCCCCATAATATTGGCTAAGTACAAGAAGGCGTGGGCGCACGAGACCTAGTTAAAGAAGGGCACACAAGTTGAAGGTATGCAGGGAAGGATTATAGCATGGCTTTAGTAGAACACATGGAGTGTGCACAAGGTAAGACAGGTTTTGGAGCTTAGCCATATTTTGAGTTCCAGAAAACACACGAGAAAAGCATGACCCATCTAGCATGTGGAGTGGATAAGGTGCCAACCTTGACAGCCATAGGATCAAAAAGGGAATATTTCCATGCATGTGATGGAAGGTTCCAAAAGAACATCATTACACAGAGTGGAGAGATCAGATCAAAGGAGGCATGCTCCATTGGAGGACCACTTGGACACTTGGCAATCGATCTATTACCTCAGAAGGCATGGCGGTGAAGGCATAAAAGCTATATATAGAGGTGCGTGGATAGAAATAAGATGAGGGATAAGGGAGAATGAGGAGTAGGATCATAGAAGAGTAGCAGAGGTGGTGGAAGAGAGGCAAAGCTCTGCAGAAATATCATGGAGGATTCCATGTGGGTTGGGATTAGAGAAAATATAGGAGTGATGGCATATTTAGAGGGACAGGTCTATGTTTATCCTTGTAATATGAAGGAATAATGTAGTTTTTGATGCATGACCTTGCTTTGCATTGTTATATGGGTCTGTTATGACCCTAAAGAATGTAATGTGGTTACTAAACTCATCTAATATAAATATAAGGTTCTATCTTTAAAGTATATATGTGTTCATGAGCTTAATCCTAGTGCATTTCCTTTGTGTTATGAATCAGTTCTATATGTTACTTGTTATTTCTCTTTTATGGATGCATTGATTACAAACAATCAGTTGTGACTTCGTGCCCAATGGACATATCAAGGCTACTAGTATAAAACACCTAGTAAGTAGATGTCCCCGTGAGTCGCCAAATTGTTACCCAATTTTCCCCTTGGGCCAAATTGGGAAATAGGGACCTAATAGGACCTTGACACCTAAATAGAGACCCCACAGGTTGAAAATAGGCTACAGGAAATTTTGGGGTCTCAAGAGCACATTCCATGAGTCCTGGAGTGAAAATCATGTTGAAGAATTTTTTCCTCTTTTAGGTATTGACCCTTAAGATAGTTTTGAAAAATGAGGAATTGTTGGCCCCGCAGGCCCAAATCTATCCAAAATGGGAAAATCAAAGAAAAACAGGACGAGTCTCAAAATTCCTCACATGCACTTCTAATTAGGCCTCCGACATGAGAAAAGTTGAAAAAATCATAGAGTTATGAGTTATGGGAGTAAATGTTTTGCATCTAGGCCTTTTAGAGGCAATCGAGCCAAATCAGAGCTTGCCTAGTTTCTCATAAAGTTAGAGGTCTTGCATTGGGGGAGCACAAGTTGAATGAAAACTCGAACTACTTGGAGAGATGAGTTATATAGGGCTCGATCAAGATGGATCAACTCTAAAGGAAATGTAAGGGAGCCATATCGACCAAGGAGGAATGTGGAATGGCTTAGGATCCCATGGATGGAGGGTTTGGAGAACGAAGAAGGAAAGAAACTCGATCCATGAGGTGTGCAGGGAGCTCAACATCAGCTCACCTAGTAAGGTAGATGGAAGGGGTCAGTGAATCAAGGAGAGCCTTGAAACAGGGGCCGAGTATAAGTATAAATGGCTCACCTGAACAACAAGATAGAAATGGGTCAACCCCAAGCTCAAGTGAATACATGACAACATCAAGAATGTCGGCACAACCATGCAGATTGGGATACTTGTCATGCATTGGATATCTCACTTTGGAAAGGGAAATGGAGGTCACGTCGATTATATTTTCATGCCAAGGTAAAGGGCTAAGCATGTGGAGGTGAAAGTCAAAAGGATATATTGAGGGGTCGGGCATTATGCAGGTTCAAATAGCTTGGGATTCGAGTCAAACAGAGAATGGAGGAGATTCCAAAGTTTGAAGTCGAATGTTTCAGGGATTGGTAAGCAAGAGATTAAGAACTTGGTAGGGGTGAATTTGAAATGCCAAGGCCTAAAATTCCAAAAGAAAATGTTGATGTGGCGAGTTGGGAAAAATTTAGGGTCAATGGGTTGGTGGTTTCAGGGGTCCTTTTGGAGATTGAGTGAGCAGACGTCCGAAGTGCCTGGTGAGTGATGTTCGAAAAAAAGGGATGCTGAAGTCCAAAAAATGGTTGGTAATGTGGCAAGTTTCGAGTATCATCGGTGGTCAAATTCAAGGGGTTGGTTTGGAGATTGTAAGCGGGTAAATCCGATAATCATGAGCCTTTCCTCTTAATCACACTTGAGCACATTGAGGAATTACTCGGCATACCTGACTTTCCTAAGAATGCGGATATCACTCGCTAGTCAGCACAAGAATTTTGGGATGAAGAACCCCTCAGGTGGAGCAAGATGGTTAATAACATTTTCTGAGTGACCAAGAGGCCTCGAATTGACTGGCTTCCCAAAGAATTATACCGCGTTGAGTTCATGGAAGAAATCAGGGACATGATTACTCTCCTAAGTCGAGTTTTTGGTTTATCCTCTGCCAGGATTTTCCACCCATGGATATATCAGTTTATCTGTATCATCCTTGTCAAGAAAGAGTTTGTGGATTGGGCCACCACCATCATTGATACCCTTCACAAACAATTGATCGAAGTTAAGATGAATGGATGCTTCTACATGACATCATAACTGACTTATGAAGTGACAAGAAGAAAACTATTTTCTAGACTCGAAAAAAAAGGAGTCATGGGTCCATAAAATAGTGTTTTCCATTATTACCTGCAAATAAGTTTCAAAAATATCTCTCACCATTTCAGAAGGGTCAATAATGCATTTACTTTCCGTGTGATTCAGAACCTAAATAGGAATACAGAGGAAATATTTTCCAGTAAATCCATGAATGTCATTTCCTAATGAGGAACATGGTTTATTCAGATTTAATATTTTTCCTACATTCATGTAAGTGGCTTTACGGGTACTCCATGGAAACTTTCTAAGTATGTCAATGAAAAATGGACATTAATAGAGCTTGCACGGCAACTATTCCAAGTTCACTGTCTTCTCAATGACAAGCATCATTTAGGAATTCATTTCCCAATCCAAATCGGGGAATACCAATGTCCTAATGTCATCAGTGCACAAATCATGGAAAAAAAAATTTCCCTCATCACAATTCATCCATATGTGAAGACAACCCAGTTTGATATCAATGGATATATGGAGAAGATTCTTGGAGCAATGTATATACATAATCCTACCATGGAAGATTTTTGGGCTTCCTGTTCAGATGAGCATGAAGTAATAAGACAAGAGTTTTCTCGCCTAACCCTTTCTTAGATCAAGGTCTTTCGCATCAAGATCCCTCCAGATTCATTTGTAAATGATGATGAAGATGTTATTGATCCTTCATATGATGCAGTTGCTTTTACCCCATTGCCTTAAATTGACTAGACCAAGAGAGATGAATTTTCTCTTGATAACAAGAATCTACCGATCCTTGAAAGAAGCATATCTTGGTACGAAAGAGAACTTGCCAAGTTACGGTAAATTTAAGATCATACTTCAAGATCAAAAAAATATCCAACTCGAGGAGGTCTTCATTCAACCAAATCCCCTTCTCAATTGACCTCCGTGCCATTCAATCATACACAATCAACAAGAAAGGAGTGGTTGCTGAAATCCCCTTCGCCGAATAATGTGTCACGAGGAGAAAAACCTAAGGGTCCTAGCCCTAGTGAGGGAAGAGAGTGTGTATCAAGAGTTTCTACTTCAAGTATAGATTCTTCTACTCACATTTTTAATAGTTCTCAAAAGCTAGTGACAAATTATCCTCAACCATGCCTTGCACAAACATCCACTCAGGTGCAGGTAGTCCAAATATCAAACACTTCGGAGCGTACAGTTCACGAAGAGATTTCTCGAAATCTCCCAAATGAGCAGGAGGTGGATATCAAGGTTATTTCTCCTAAAATCGAGATTGTGGAAAGGGTTCTTGCAGAATCTCATGATGTCGAGAACAATGAGAATGTTGCTTTGAGATCCAAGATTTTGTATGTAGAAATAGTGAATGATACTCCTTTCTGGGTTGATTCTGAGGTCAAGAAAAGGAAGAGGGTTTTCAAGGCAATTGACATTGATTTTTATGCCCTTTTCAAACTTTCTAATGATGTCATTCCCAAGAATCCTAAAGTGCTTTCTCGAATAATGGTGGATAGTGACGGAAATAGATTTGTGGATCTTGCCATCCCACAAGTTGAAAAGGAGCGTGATGCCATGACATTTGCTAATTATGAAGTTTCTAGACTTGGACTTGGAAGGTCCACATTGGAAAGTGACATGGTGATGGCTTGAGATTCCATTAATATCATGCTCAAGAGACTTGAGAAATATAAGTCTCAGAACTCTTAGCTCAAAGTTGAAAAGAATCAATTGGTGGAATATGTTCAGAATCTAATAAATCCCATATCATCCAATTTCCCTGTACCAGAGGCAGTGGCTGCTCTTGATGAAGAAACTCTCAATTTATCAAAAGAAATAAACACATTGAGCCATGTCACTAAAACTTGGCTTTCAGAGATTATCATTATAGGCCAAGAAATGATCAAAACAACGGTTAAGTTCCATGAAGATGTTAGTGCGTATCTTGACCAGTTCTTTTCTTTCAAGGAAAATTTTGTTTCTAACATATCAAATTTGGATGAGATATTGCCTAGTTTACAGGAGATGACGAGTATAGAATCCTTAGTTTTAGCCATTGAAGGAATTCTTGAATTTGAACATCAAGGGACACTTTTTCTTTAGTGTTTACATCTCAAATCAAGGAAGATGCTTCTCAAGGATTCCATGATCCATTCTGAGAGCATATGCAATGAAGCCTTCACTTCACTCACCTTGATTCAATAATTCATAGCTGAGATCCCTTACAACCTCATAAATGAGCATAATCAAAGGTGTTCATCGGAACATGTGGAAGAAATTTTTTCACAATTGTTTAAGGAAATGTAAACTCTTGCCAATAATTTCTCGTAAGTCTCAATGGATTGTTGCATCAAATTAAAGAACTTGTTTGAGAATGCTCAATCAAAGATTGTTAATTTAAATGATATGCCAAGTAGAATTCTTGAATTGTAGGTATTTTGTGAGGCTATTCTTCGACCAAATGAACCTCTAGAAGAAGAAAATATGTTTGAAACATTGGGAAGGTTTATATCCTTTCAATTAGTGAAAGTGGCAGATCCTAATTTCACCGACGGTTCAGGGAGATAGCTTTCTTGGTATCTAACAAAGTGGGAGAGTTCATTTCTCATACGTTTGAGATAGGCGGACCCCATTTCAATGGATAAGGCATTGGTTAGTATTGTATGTTTTTAAAAATGGGATTTTAAGAAATGAATGTTGTTATTTAGGTTGCTTTCAGAAAATTATGGATAACTTAAGTGATTTCTATTTTTATTCACTTTTTAATAACGTTGGTTGAAAATTTTGAAGGTCGTTTAAGTGCCTTATTTAATGTTCATATAAAACCTAAATACTTTGTAACCAACTTTTGGGTTAACATTAAAGGAAGTCAGGGGCTCATTTGTAAAGGGTGACTTTGAGAGAGGAGAAGAAAATACTTTTGTGTGTCAAGATTTGTTTCAATGAAAGAAACGTTGTGTTCTTTTGTGAAGAAATTTTGGAGTTAATGAAATTTGAACTTTGTGTCTCATTCATTATCCCTTGTAACATTTGATGTTATTATGTTCATTAGATGTTAGATGTTTGAATCTTACATGTAAATATTATCTTTGATCTTATTGTCGGTGTTATTAATATGTTGTTCTTGATCACAGTGATCAAGCTATGTTATTTACTTGCTCATGTGTGTTCCCTTTACTCATTCTTGTTTAGATAACTTAAACTCCATTTTATTTGTGTTAGTTATTTGTCATTCTTCTCCATGTAATATTAGTCTTTGATTTTACCTAACTCTTGCATGTTCCTTCCATTCATTCCTTTCCATTCCTTTCCTTCTTTCCATTCCATCTCCATCATTCACTTTTCTTTCCATTGATGTTCCAACAACACCCCCCCCCCCCACATACAATTTTGAATGTACAAGTGTAAATATAGTTTTGGTTTTCAATAAAGGAAACCTCACCTTCATTGAGGAGGGAATTCATTCCCACACTATTGCATGTCATTTGCATGTGTGAAAATCCATATGCTAATAGTTTTTGGTGACTTCGCTGGGGATTCAAGAATCGTTAACCAATGCTTGGTTAAATCTTTATGATTATCCCCTTTGCACAAGCTCCAGTTCTTCAACTGAACCTTGTGCCTGACGAATATTTTCAAGGAGACATTGCTTCTAACCTTCGAACAGTATCTTGGGAAAACCATGAAATTTTGCTATAATTTGTGGTTGTTGATAGAGCCATTGACAAAGAAATCTACATTGAAGACCTTAGAAGAAGAGTACCCACACTTGTGGCCAGAAGACCTCCTGGACATGTGTTGATAATTGTTCACCAATGTGGCCCTCTTCCACTAAGGTAATATTTTTTTATGAATATTATAGGTAACCCACCTATCTTACAACCGAATATTATTTTTGGAGATACTCAAGAAGACATATCATCAGATTTGAGGCAAGCTATTTGCAAAAAATGCACTGGCAACTATCATTTTCATCTCACCAAATCAATACTAGATAATGAAGAAGATCAAGCCGTGAAAAAGAGTTGCTAGATTTATTCAATCGTGCAAATAGCTCAAGAAAGAGAGCGAAGAGAAAAGGATAGAGCTGATCAGAACATGCCAGTGATCCCTTCACAGTAAATATTTCAAACTAGCAATGAAAGAGGTTTACATGAGGAGAAAAAGCTAAAGGTCGATTTGATCCCATTTTTGACTTTCAAGGAAAGTTTGGTTTCAAGTTATCTCCTCTAAAGAAGAACACACCTCATAGATCTGCAAGCCTTGCATCAATTCTTGAAAGAGAAAGAATGGAAGGAATCACTACCAGTCAAGCACTTGTCCTTACTCACATTGTTTTGGCTTCGCATAAAACCTTTCCCAAAATGGCAGTCAACGTACCATGGGGAAATGCCATAGGCCCATTAGCCTTACCAACTAGACATGACCTCCCAAGAGGATCACAGGAAGATTCTTCCCAAGTTCGACAGAGATGGGAAGATGTCACCAGATGACCATATTTCTACCTTCTTCACTGCATGTACTATTTTTTCGGTAGAATATGAAGATGTTGTTATTCACCTCTTTGTCAAAACATTGCATGATGTTGCTGCAAATTGGTTTCATCATCTTCCAAATGGATGCATTACAAATTGGAATGATATGAAAACTAAGTTTGAATATTTATTCAAGACGGCAGAAGATGAACATGCTCTTCTTGCCCAACTATCTCAGGTGAAGAAAGAGCCAAAATAACCCATGAGGAATTTTGTGGCTAAGTTCAACAAAATGGTGAACAAAGTTCCTGCCAGGATTCGATCCAAACCTTGATAGACAAAAATGTTTGTTTATTAACGCACAACAACCAGAAGGTGTGCTATCAGTATGAGAAGGGATAGAGTGGATACTTTGGAACTTGCTCAATCCTTGGCCATAGAAATTGAGGATGACTTAATCATGGCAGGAAAATTCAAGAAAACTTCCCTCAAGGGAAAGAGTCAAGAAATCCCCAATGCTTCAGAAGCTATACTCACTAAGTTGGCTAATGATATGCTGGATTTGAAAAAGCAAGTTGCTCAAAACAGTAAACCTTCTCCTTACAAAGACATCCCAAGAAAAGGATGCATTCCCAACAAAGCCAAAATTTTAGGTGCTTCGATGAGGCTTGCTATTGAAGTAGCTCCCGCAACTAACTCAAAATGTGATGTCGTTGAAGAAAGTGATGATGAAGTTGAAGTTGTCGAGGTTGATGAGGAAGAGCCATATTTTTAAACATTTGAACCTAAAGTTGAAGATCATGAGGGATAAATTAATAATCATTTCTTCAAGTACCGTTTAGAAGAAGAAGATGAATACGAAGAAATTATAGAAGATATGAATAGTCAATCCTTCATTGTCTTCACATGCTCTTAGAAAAAGGAGCAGAATACCACTAAGGAAGGAGATAAAGAGGTTTCCAAGGAACTTCCAAAAGAATCTAATACTAAGGAAACTTCCAAGGAATCCAAGACAAATGAGACTCCTAAAGAGTCTAAGACAACTGGGGTTTTTAAGGTTAAAACTATCTTAAAGAAAGGAGGACCTTTGTCAGGTCAATCCGTTGATAAATTAGCTATGAAGAAAGTTTCTTCTTCCACATCCAGTATCAACCAAGCCCAAAGCAAAGGTCAAAAGTGTGCCATCATCAAGTTCAAAAGAAATAGTATCTGAGACATCAAGTACGGTTACTTTTCCCAAATTTGATATCATTGATCATATCAATAAAACAAAAATTTACATGTCACAGGTAGAGTACTTGAATTCTAATAAGGATCAAATCAAGAAATTGGTCCAGTTTATCAATGGCGACTCTATTCTTCATTCCTCCAAAGGAATTTTAAAAACTCCCAAAAGATGGGAAGACTCAAAATATTGTGGCGGCCACTACACCTTCAAATGAAAAGATTGAACCTTTCTATGTGTCCTTTTTTATCAACGGATGCAAATTAAGTAATTGCATCATAGATTCTGGAGCCTCAGACAATGTGATGCCTATGAAAATAGCACATGCTCTTGGGTTTACTTGTATGAAAACATTTAGATCTTGTTACTCTATGGAGACAAGACAAGTTCCTCTGATCGGGCAGAGTAAATACACTCAAATGGTTTTAGCCCAATTCCCTCAGAAGCAAGTTAAGGTAACTATTCTATTTGTTGACATTCCTGCTTCATATGGTATGTTGTTGAGTAGGAAATTTTACAGAGATCTGGGTGGTGAGATTTAAATGGACTGGTCTCATGCTATGATCCCTATCAGTGGAGAAATGAAGAAGCTAATGCAAGAAACTCAGGCAAAATTCACAGTGACGAAAACCGATGATCCCACGTGCACATCCTGTTTCAAAACTCAAGTATGGGTAATTATATGATGACTACAGAGGTTCATGTGCCCTAAGGTCACTTGCCAAGACTCTAATGAGATATGGACTCTTGAGTTTGATGGAAGTTGTTGCTCAACAGGTTCTAGTGCAGGAGTGGTGCTCATATCTCTGAATGGTAAAATATTTCCTTTTTCTTACAAACTATGAATTTTCAAATACTAACAACACTACAGGATATGAGGAATTAATCCTTTACCTCCAAGTTGCAGAAGAGAAAGGGATCAAAAATTTGAAATCCTTTGGAGATGCAGAATTGATCATGAAACAAGTTAAAAATCAATTCCAAGTAAAGAATGACCGTTTGAGACACTACATAAATAAAGTGTGGGACACGATAGAAGCTTTTGATGTTTTTTCCATAAAATCTATCCCTCACGAAAAGAATGACAAAGTATATTCTCTAGCAGTCTCAACTTCATTAATGATTCCTCATTCAGAGTTTGATCAAGACAAATACACCATTGAAATGGTTTTTAGGAAAAGTGTTCTTTAAAATGCAGAAAAATTGGCAAGTATTCAATGATGATCAACAAATTATTGCCTTCTTGGAAAAGAGGGATAATTTTGAACAATTTTACTTTGAAGGAAGTGATTCTACATTTCGTGAATCGATGACCTCACCCATTCAAGGAGTTGAGAACGAAGATCCTAGTGATGGCATCATTCAACTCAAAGGAAATAAAATTCCAAAAGGATTGGTTTCACTTAAAGAAATTTTTGATAAACATGACAGGTTTATCAAAGAGAAAGAGCAGGTAGGACCTGCAAATTCTGTTGACTATGAGCAAGTTAACATTGGTACCAAGGATAAACCTCGCATGGTCAACAACGGTAAGTGTTGCTCACTTAAGGAGCAGAAGAAATTCATAAGCCTCCTTACCAAATATTCTGAACATCTTGGCTTACTCATATGAATACTTGAAGTCTTTCCAACTTAGAGAAATGGAGCATGCCATACCCTTGAAACCTGGTGCAACCCCATTCTAGAAGAAACAAAGACAATATAATCCTAAGATATTGGGGATAGTATTCCATGAGGTTCAAAATATGTTAGACACACAGATAGTGTTTCCTATTTGACATTCGACTTAGATAGCTAATATTGTACCAATTCGCAAAAAAAATGGAGAAATTAGGATTTGGTGTGGATTTCCATTAATCTTAATCAAGCTTCTTTGAAAGATAATTATCCATTTCTAGTCATGGACCATATTATGTAGGAAGTAATTGGACAAAAAATTATATCTATGCTAGATGGTTTCTTTGGTTATAATAAGATTGAAGTGGCTAGAGAAGATCAGCATAAAACTGCATTCACCACCCCTTGGGGTACATTCATGTACAGAAGAGTGAATTTGGGTTTGATTAATGCTGGTGTAACCTTTCAAAGGGCTATGTATATGGCATTCACATATTATAAAGACAAGATCATTGTGATATACCTAGATGACTTGAAAGTGTTCTCAAAGAAATGGTAAGATCACCTAAGAGATTTAGAGAAAATATTGCAAAGGTGCAGATTTCATAAGATTTCTCTAAATCCAAAAAAGTATGTGTTCAGAGTTACAGAAGGGAAACTGCTAGGTCATATTGTTTCTAAGGAAGGAACTAAAATCGATCCTGAGCGTGTTCAAGCTATCAAGAATCTTTCCTTGCCTACAAGTAAGCCTGGAGTCCACTCATTCTTTGGAAAGGTAAATTTTTTGAGAAGTATTCGTGCCATATTTTTCCAAGTTGACCAAATAAATTGGTGATATGATGAAAGGCAAAGAATCCTTCAAATGGTCGAATGAAGGTAGAGAAGCATTTGAGAAAATCAAGGGTGCTATTGCAAAAGCTCCTACATTAGTGTGCCCCGATTTTAAAAAGGATTTTATAATCTATTACTATGCTTCACCACACACAATCTATGCCATCTTAACTCAACACAATTAAGAGGGAATCAAATATCCTATTACAATTTATGAGTTTCTAGATTCAAGAAACATAAAATAAATTGACACTCCCCTTGAGAGACATGCGTTTGTGGTGGTGAGAGTATTGAAACATTTTAGGTACTATGTGTTGAATTCTCAAACCAAACTTTTGGTACGAGACACTGTAAGTTAAATCAATGTTGACATAACATGAACTAGGATCTAAAAGAGGTAACTGGATCTCCAAGATCTAAGAAATATGATTTGGATATCAAGCCTACCAAGTTGGTTTGAGGAAGATGACTCTGCCAACTCATCACAAAGAATGAATCAAAAGGGGATGTCTGACAAACGAACCAAGTTGAGGAAAGTTTACCACTGGTAGTTTTCATCAGTACCACAGACGAATGGTATTATGATATAGCCTAGTTTCTCACATATGGTCGAGTGTCCTAGAGAATTCTGACAGATAAGGAAAATATGAGATATCCAACTAATAGCTGCCAGGTATGTCATTTGGGACAACACTGTTGTTCAAGAAAGGGATTGACGACATGTTCCTCAAATGTGCTGATAAGGAACAACAACTCAAGGTTGCTTGAATCCTTTCAAAATCATAGGATTTGGTGGTCATTTCTTTGGCCCAGTGACAGCTCAAAAAAAAATGCGAAGAACATTATTATTTGCCAACTATGTTTTATGATATTCAAAAATTGGTGACAAAATGCGAAGCTTGTCAGCAATTTGTTTGAAGACCTAAATTGATATCTTTACCTTTGAATCCAGTTGTCATTGAAGAACCATTTTAACAATGGGGTTTAGATTTCATCAAAGATTCTTGAATCTTAATCCTAGTGCTTTTTATACTCACGTGATCACTACAAATGACTACTTTATAAAGTGGGTAGAATCTATTCTTGTGAGAACAAACATCTATTGCGGTAATTTGTGACTTCATCAATGAGAATATATTAATTTGTTACGGAATTCCACAAAAGATCGTGACGGACAATGCCACCAACTTATCTTCTGCAGAGATGATAACTTTTTGTTATGGGTATGGGATATCTTTATCTCGTTTATCAAATTACTACCCTCAGGGAAATGGTCAAGCAGAATCTAGTAACAAAAAACATCATTTCTATTGTATGCACAAGTTAGTTGAGGAAAATCAAAGAACTTGGCACATAAGAAGTTATATGATACATTATGGGATCACTCACATAACTATGAAAAGAGCAATCAGGAATGTCCCCATTCCAAATCTTATAGGAAATCAATGCTCATATTCCCATCACATTGCAGTTAACAGCATTATGATTGGCTCACGTATTTGATGATGAATCCTTCGCCAATGTGTTAGATAAAAGGATCATGTTCATAAGCAATCTTGAGGAACATATAATTCAAGTAGCGAACAAGGATCGAAGGAACACCAATCAAAGGTAAAGGAATTGTTCGACAGGAAAACTCAGGAGAGCCAATTTTATATCAATGACTTAGTTCTTCTATAGGACAAGAGACATGAACCAAAAGGAAATCATAGAGAAGTTTGATTCGCTATGGCTGGGTCCTTTAAAAATCAGATATTTCTGTGGAGATAACACCTATTACTTTGCGTATCCTAAGGGAACTCATTTTCCTTTTCCCTATAATGGGCAATATCTCAATCATTATAAAAATTGAAAACAGGTTATCCCCTATATGTACATAGCTAATTAGGATTTTTGGTTTGTTTTTTCTTCCCCGTTTCTTCGGTCTCCTATCTTTTATCATCTCATTTTTTTGTGCCCCATCATTTTTGGGATCATGTTCATTAATATTTTTGTTTAGGTCTAATGCAATGTCCATGAAGTTCTTGTCCCTAATTAGAGCTAGCTATTGTCAGCTCAATTTTGACTTTGCTAAAATTAATAAACATGTAAATTTTGAAAATGTTTCAAAAGTATTACTTTGCCTGTAATTTATTGCACTCTTAGTCACGATCATCTCAGTTTTGTGATCATTCTCATTCTTCATTTTGTTCTTTTCAGGTGAGAACTTCTCCCACCAGGTCATTAAAAACTACTTTTAATATTAATTAAGTAATATCTAATTAATTTATCACTCCTTTTTTTGATAAAATTAATTTTATTAAATGATTATGGGGTTTTTAATTAAATAAATATTAATATAATAATTATTAAAAGTCAATTCGACAAGATTTTTATATTTGATTGCTTGGGGAAAAGTAAGCCTTTGCTTCGCATTGCTAGGGATGCCAAATTGGCTTTCCGGACTTGGATTTCCCTTTTCCTAAAAATTTTGTTTTAATTCCTCGCTTGTAGGATTTCTTTCACTAGTCGCCAATTCTAATGGATTAGCAAATGGGTAAAAAATCTCCCGATTTCCCACATGGGGAAATAAAATAGGAATTACTCATCCTACCTTGCCATTTGTGCTGGAAATTGGTTATTTCTTTCCCACTTTCCCTTGGTAATTAATGCCACTACCTGAAGGAACAAGAGTCGAAGTTATGTTAACAGGATGGATAAGGGGGAAACAATTTCGAGGAAGCTTCTTTAATTCCTCATAAAAATATTTCTGTAAAACTTTTTGGAAGAAGTAATGCGAAGCTTTCCAATTTCTTCTGAAAGGAGATATCTTCCACACATTGGAGATCATTTGAAAGGAGAATTCTCATGCTAATACAAATCCCACATAGCCAAGTATTGCAGAAAGCCACGCACTTATTCAGGAGATCATTGTGCCACTAATTTTTTTTTCATGTGGGTTTACATTCCAGCAAAGAGAAGTAAGAGGAACAAGTTTTTTTTTAATGCATCAATGAAAAGCTAGCAACAAAGAATTGGCCACTCACAACCAAATAGAGGGAGAATAGTCCAAGGAAGATCCTTCATACAGGGAGATTTCTATGAACTCCACAAGTATACCATGCATTGGCCATTGGGATAAGCTGAAGAGCAAGGAAGCATAAAACATTAAGTATTTTCTTCGTGCAGGCCAAGGGAAGAAAGGAGACTACACATGTTGCATAAAATAAGAAGAGAAACTATTTATCCAAAAGTAGGCATAATTTCCAAACAAACCTAAAGTAACAGTCCATGTAGGAGCAACAATAAGCATTCCACACAGCCCATAAGCTTCCACGCAGGTCATGAGATAAAGAATAAAACAAAGGAAGATTAAAACAACATCTTCCATGCTAAAAACCAAGAAGAGCAGTCTAAAGGGAGATAATAGAACATTGTGAAAAGTGAAATCTTGCAAGAAGTCTGTCTTCATTGCCCAAATATTCCATGCACACAATTTGGACGTGAAAGGGTACACCACACACCACTGCAAAATGCAATGCCAGGTGAATGAAATACAGTTTCAACGCATTTGGTTTGGATGCATCAAAGTCCAAATAAATTAATAATTTTGTTTTGTTTTGTTGTTTGTCTTCTTTCACATTTAATAAGACCATAAGGGAGGCAAGAAAATAGTTTAAGAAGAAATGATTCTCCACGTATTTTTCCCAGTTGAGAAGAATAAATCAATCCTAAAGTGCAACACAATAATCCATGCATCGCCTAGAAGGATAGGTTGTCAAGGGAGCCTTCATGCATTGAATGGAACAAATTTAGGAAAGACAACACAAGTTTTCACGCAGCAAGGAGGAAGGATGGAGTAGTTTGAAGATCTTCACGCAATTAGGTCAACATAAAAAAAATAGCAGCAAACAACTCCTTCCACACATGCATAAGAGAAGTCTTCACGACATTCCCATGCTAATCAAAGAGCATCTTGCATTCACCCAGCATTGCCCAATAAAATAGCCATAACCATGTGCGAAGAGATAAAGGAAAAGCGCGGTTCATGCAAGAAGTAAAACACAGGCCAAAATATCATCACGCTGCATAGCATAGCAGAAAGAAGCCATTTTTAATGCCTGAGGAATCTCATCATGCATTCACCCAGGAATCAGAATATCGCAAGGAAAAAGTAATAGTCTAAGAAGTGTTCATGGTATTTGCAGAATTAGTTGTGCAAGTATCATGCATGCATCAATCAGAAGATTTTCACAAGAAAATTAGGAAGGCCTAAATTACGCATTCATTAAAATCAGGCGAGTTTTGTGCATACCAAGGAGAATTTGCTCCAGCGAATAAATAATTTAAAAAAAATCGTTGTCACCAGAGTTGAAATTCAAGCCTAGTCTCGGTGTGATGTATTATTAAAAAAAAAATTGTAACTCGGGACTAGTTATTATTATTTTTTTAAAAAATAAATAAATAATAATAATAAAATTAAAACAAGTCACATTTTTTATTACATTGGACGGGGGTTTTGGACACTGAGACTTGGCCCCGTTTACATTGTTTTATGTGCTTGAGTAATTTTTGTGTGAAATTCATAATGGCTGAAAAATCTAATAAATCTATAGGAAGTTTGAGGAAGCCAATGGAGAAATCGAACAAAGGTCTATACATAAGTATGAATTCCAAGGATATCATTCCTCCTAGTTCCATCAAGTGGGCATATGACAATATCACTGATATGAAATCTAGGTCACATCAATGTGTAATAATTCTGCGAATCGGGTGAAAGCTGAAGGAAATACCATATTATCGGATAGACTTTACTAGAGTGGTCTACGCTAAGCTAAAAACATGTCTCGTCTTAGTGTAGTTTCCGGAGCTGGTTATCACTTGCGTAGATCATTATGATCCCGAGAGATGAGGAAATTTTAAAGATAATTACAATCCATTCCTCTTAATCACACCAAGAGCACATTCAGGAATTTGCTCGACATACCTGACTTCCTTGAAAATATGGATATCACTTGAAAGTCAGCACAAGAATTTTTGGAATGAAGAACCCCTTAAGGTGGAGCAAGATGGTTAATAACAATTGGTTAATGACCAAGAGGCCTCAAATTTACTGGCTTCCTAAATAGAACTATATCGTGTTGAGTTCATGGAAGAAATCAGGGACATGTTTACTCTCTTGATTTGATTCTTCAGTTTACCCTCTTTTAGGATTTTCCACCCATGTATGTATTAATTTATTTGTATCATCCTTGTCAAGAGAGAATTTTTGAATAAGGCCACCATCATCAGTAATACCCTTCGACAAACAATTGATTGAAGTGAAGATGACTAGATGTTTCTACATGACATCATATTTGAACTTACATAGTGGCAAGAAGAAATCTATTTTTTGATATTCGTAACAAGAGAATTCTTCGGTCCATTGAATAGTGTCTTCCATTATTATCCACAACTGAGTTTCAAAACTAGCTCTCATTATTTTAGAAGAGTTAACGATGCATTCACCTTCTCCGCGTGATTCGAAACCTGAATCGAAATATAAAGGAAATATTTTTAAAATAATCCATGGAGGTCATTTCCCAATGGGGAACATGGTTTATTCAATTTACATCCTTTTCATACATTCACATAATTAGGCTTCGTGCGGGTAATCCATGTAAGCTTCCTATGTATGTCAATGATAGATGGGAATTAATGGAGCTTGTGCGGCAATTATTCCAAGTTTACTGTCTTGTTAATGACAAGCATCGCTGAAGGAATTCATTTCACAATCCAAATTTGGGAATACCAATTTCCAAATATCTTCAGTGCACAACTCATGGAAAAAGAGTTTTCCCTCATCATAATTCATTCATATGTGAAGATATCCTAGTTTAATAATCAATAGATATTTAAATAATATTTGTTAGAGCAAAGTATCAACATAACCCTACCATGGAAGATGTCTTGGCTTCCTATTTAGATGAACATGAATTAAAAAGATGAGGTTTTTATCACCTAAACTTTTCTCAGATTAAGGTCATTTCACATCAAAAACTGTCCAGGATTCATTTGTAAATGATGATGAAGATTTTATTGATCCTTCATATGATGTAGTTTATTTTACCTTTTTGTCATGAATTGATTTGATCAAAAGTGATGAATTTTCTCTTCATAGCAAGAACCAACAGATTCTGGAAAGAAACATATCTTGGTACGAAATAGAACCTTGCTAAGTTACAATAAATTCAAGATCATACTTCAAGATCACAAAAAAATCCAACTCAAAGAGGTATCCATTCAACCAAATATCATTCTCAATCAACCTCTATGCCATTCAAGTCATACGTAATCAAGCAAGAAAGGAGTGGTTTCCGAAATCCACTTCACCGAAGAATGTGTCACGATTAGAAAAATCTAAGGGTCCAAGCTCTAGTGTAGGGAAGGGAGTGTGTATCAAGTATTTTCCAATTCAAGTAGAGATTCTTCTACTCACATTATTAATATTTCTCAAAGGCTCAGTGACAAACAATCCTTAGCCATGCCTTACACAAGTGTCCACTCAGGTGCAAGTAGTCCAAATATCCAACACTACGGAACCTATAATTCATGAAAATATTTCTCGAAATATCCCAAATGATCAGGACGTGGATATCGAGGTTATTTCTCTTAAAATCAAGATCATGGAAAGGATTCTTGCATAATATCATAATGTCAAGAATAAGGAGAATGTTGCTTCGATTTCCAAGCCTCTGTATGCAGAAATAGTGAATGTTACTCCTTTCTGAGCTGATTTCCAAGGTCAATAAAAGAAAGAGGGTTGTCAAGGCAATTGACATTGATTTTTTATGCCCTTTTCAAACTTTCTAATGACATCATTCCCAAGAATCCTAAAGTGCTTTCTCGAATAATGGTGGATAGTGATAGAAAACAAATTTGCGGATCTTGCCATCCCACAAGTTGACAAGGAGCGTGATGCCATGACATCTGCTAATTATGAAGTTTCCAGACTTGGACTTGGGAGGTCGAGATTGGAAAGTGACATGGCGATGGCTCGAGATTCAATTGATATCGTGCTCAAGAGACTTGAGAAATATAAGTCTCAGAACTCTCAGCTCAAGGCTGAAAAGAATCAATTGGTGGAATATTCTCAACATATAATAAATCCCATATCATCCACTTTCCCGGTACCAGATGCAGTGGCTTCTCCTGATGAAGAAACTCTCAATTTATCAAAAGAAATAAACACATTGGGCCATGTCACTAAAACTTGGCTTTCAGAGATTCTCCTTTTAGGCCAAGAGATGATCAAAACAGTGGTTAAGTTCCATGAAGATGTTAGTACGTATCTTGATCCAGATCTTTCTTTCAAGGAAAATTTTGTTTCTAACATATGAAATTTGGATGAGAAATTTCCCAGTTTACAGGAGATGACGAGTATGGAATCCTCATTTTTAGCCATTGAAGGAATTATCTGAATTTGAACATCGAGGGACACATTTTCTTTGGTGTCTGCATCTCAAATCAAGGAAGATGCTTCTCAAGGATTCCATGATCCATTATGAGAGCATATGTAATGAATCCTTCACTTCACTCACCTTGATTCAAGAATTCATAGTTGAGATCCCTTGCAACCTCATAAATGAGCATAATCAAAGGTGTTCATTGGAACATGTGGAAGAGAAATTTTCACAATTGTTTAAGGACATGTACACTCCCTGCCAATAATTTCTCGTCAGTCTCAATGGAGTGTTGCATCAAATTAAAGAACTTGTTTGAGAAATCTCAATCAAAGATGGTTAATTTAAATGATATGCCCAGTAGAATTCTTGAATTGCAGGTATTTTGTTATGCTATTCTTCAACCAAATGAACCTCCAGAAGAGGAAAATATGTTTGTAACATTGGGAAGGTTTAGATCCTTTCAATTAGCGAAAATGACAGATCCTAATTTCACTGATGGTTTAAGGAGATAGCTTTCTTGGTATCTAACGAAGTGGGAGAGTCCATTTCTCATACCTTTGAAATAGGCGGACCCCATTTCGATGGATAAGGCACTGGTCATTATTGTATGTTTTTAAAAATGGAATTTTAAGGAATGAATGTTGTTATTTAGGTTGCTTTTGGAAAAATTTGGGTAACTTAAGTGATTTCTATTTTTAGTCACTTTTTAAAATTTGGTTGAAAAATTCAAAGTCACTTAAGTGCTCTATTTAATGTTCATGTAAATCCTAACTACTTTGTAACAAACTTTTGGGTTATAAAATAAAGTCAGGGGCTCATTTTTAAAGGGGGACTTTGAGAGAGGAGAAGACAATACTTTTGTATGCAAGATTTATTTCAATGAAAGAAACTTTGTGTTCTTTTGATAAGACATTTTGGAGTTAATGAAATATGAACTTTGTGTCCCATTCATTATCTCTTTTAGCATTTGATGTTCTTATGTTCATTAGATGTTAGTGTTTTAAATCTTGCATGCGAATATTGTCTCAGATCTTATTGTCAATGCTATTAATCTATTGTTCTTGTTCATAGTGATCAAGCTATGCTATTTTCTTGCTCATGTGTGTTCCCTTTACTCATTCTTGTTTAGCTAACTCAAACTCCGTTTTATTTTTGTGTTAGTTATTTGTCATTCTTCTGCATGTAATATTATACTCTGCTTTTACCTAACTCTTGCATGTTCCTTCCATTTATTCCTTTCCATTCCTTTCCTTCATTCCATTCCATCTCCATCATTTAATTTTCTTTCCATTAATGTTCCAAAACACCCCCCGCATACAATTTTGAATGTACAAGTGTAAATATAGTTTTGGTTTTCAATAAAGGCAGCCTCAGCTTCATTGAGGAGGGAGTTTGTTCCCACACCGTTGCATGTCATTTTCATGTGTGCAAATCCATATGCTAACATGAGCTTAGCCTCGCCATTCCCTCTCGAGGAGAGACAGACTAGAAAGAATAAAATCCCACTGGATGGGATATTCTGGATGTTGGCAAAGACTTACCTAGCTCGGGCTGGCTGAATGATTATGATCCACCCGCTTCGGCCATGTTTACTGTTGTTGCTTAATGTTTTGTAATCCTCTAGGCTTTTCCTAGTTTTTGTCTTTTCCTATGCTCGACCTAGTTTGTCTTTCGTTTTCTTAGGCTCGACCTAGCGTGTTTGTGGTTTTGGGGCATGCTCTTATACCACCTGCTTTTTTGTTGAAAGTCATCTTTTATCTTATTGAATTAATATAATATAAGATCTCTTTTCATCAAAACAAATGTGCTAACTATGCAAGATTCATTCTATGAGCCATGTAAATGAATCGGAATCAGATATGAGGAAACAATGATTTTTTAGTCGAATGCAAATACCATTTATGCGACCTTGCATTACTGATACACCATCAATACCTACACACACTAACTTAGAAGTTATAACATACTCAAACTTGAAATAACTAACTTGTAAAGGTTTTCGACATTGTAATTTTTTACCATTTTATGTAATGCTAATAAATGAGGTTTCCTGAAATGATTCTCAAAAGTACAAAAATGAATGCAAAACCATTATGTGTTGTCAACTGATGTGACCTCATCAATAAGAAATTAATTTCAATTAATTAATTAAAAATAAATAGCATATATATCTCAAATACATCTATTTAAAAGACACCAAGAGATATCAATCTCGAGGTGCCTATCTTACTTATGTGAAGATACCAATATAAGCACATCAAATTGTTATCTCTCGGTGTCTCTTAGATAAATTTATTTAATATATCTATGCTAGTTTACTTGTTCTTTCAAATCCTTCTAAATCATTATTAGAAATGTTTCCATTTTGCAAGCATTACTATCTGAAAAATGTGATTGTGGAATATTAGGGGATTCATTTTGTTGAAAAAAATTATAATGCGAAAAATCAGAAATAGATCTACTCTTTTTATATTGCAATAAATAGTTGAAAATGTTAGGAAATAGATAGTGTTCCATGGTAATTAGTTACCGTATAGTCAAATTATACTTACGATTCCGGGTTATATGGTTAGACCATATATTGTTGTATATATCAATATTGGTTCGCATGTAAGTTTGTTAACCCTGTATCCGTATTAACAAGTCATTTGTTTATACTTCTTATTAATTAGGAAGTTGGTTTGTTGTTTCTATGGCTATATAATAGCCTTTGTAATATCCCAGATGAATCAATTGAAGATATGAGTTTTAATATTGTTTTGGTGTATACATTTTTCTCCAAATTTTAATAAATTGAACCAGATCTCACATCTAGTATCAGAGAAGTTAATATGTGATTGCCAAAGGGAAATTCCAATCTCTTGGTTGCCCTGTGAATGATTATCTATTTCTGTATTGTTATCAGTTTTTACCATTGTCTTAATCTTGAAGTCGTATTTCAAGGAGGAGTAGAACATAAATTTTTTTACGGATCGATTGGTTATCTAATAGTGGACCACTTCCTTCACCAGTGTGATCATCACGTCTGCTCATACATCTAATGATGCTCCAATAAACTCTGAGTTCATGGCGCTGTAGAACTACATCTTTAAATTGAATATTGTCAAGGCATATGTATTCTCATCTTGCTCCAAGATTGAGTTTCACTTATATATCTCACATCTCGTCAATTCTGTGCCATATGAGTCGAGCCAAGGATTTAAAGTTATGCTCGTGTTGCATTCTTCTCTCTGTAAATCTACAACAATAATTTATTTGAGGCATGCATTCCTGGTGAATTGCTTCTAATCTCAACGTGATCTGTGGTGGATCCAAACTCAGCCCATAAATTTTTGAGGCTCTTTAAGAAACTAACTTTGACCATTTAGCATACAAAGACTGTTTCTACTAATCCGCCTCAAAGAAAAATCCCATGGTTTCAAATCACATCGATCTACGTCGTGCTCAACATTGTCTTATTCTTCGTTGGAACTACGGTAATCTACCATCCATTGTCATTTTAGTTTGTGCTCCACATTTTGGTGTTAGGAAGATATAAGGTTGGAATTTTATTTGTTTAGTTCATGCATTTTCCTCACGATTCAAAACATAAGGCATGTTCGTAATGTTTTATCATTGTTATAGTGTGAGTCATATGAAAATTGTATGTTATGTTTTAATGTTCAGGTCTCATTTTATCTAGATTCTTCATAGTGTCTAGTAAAATAGTTATAGTTTCTTTGTCATAAGTGTATTTGTTAGGTGGTTAAAGAGTCATATATATTTGGTTACATATAAAAAGGGTTATCAAGGATTATGTTTTATTTGTTAAAATTATTGTGTATTTGCCTTTATTTATAGTTGGTTTGATATTCGATCCTCATTCATCATTATTTGTGTAGTCAGTGTCATTTTTCTCCCAATTTTGAGATTTATTGTCATTGTAAAATATGTTAAGTAATCTCTATTGTCTCTCATGTTATAATGTTATCAAACTCATCACTTTCCAACAAATTGTGTCATCTAGTCGAATTTGAGTCATTATCACTATGTTTAAATGTATTATTGTCGATTGTCTCATCAAAAGTTCATTGCAAGACAGAGTCCAAGTGTCAAAAAAAAATTTCCTCACAGATGAATTTTTGGTGTTACCCAACATCCAAAAAATGAATGATTTCACATTGTGGGGGGAAATAATAAATAATGTGAGAATCATTGAGCTTCATATCTAAATCCGCTTGAGTTAGCAACACATATACTGGAGGATGGAGGTAACGAAGGTTGAAGGTTAATCATCGACCTCTCATTAGTCACGAATGATGGGGCCTCATGAAGTTGTGATTGCATTTTGTGGTGTGATTTTTCTTTCAGTATTTGATTCCCAGTGTGCTTCTTTTTTAGAGTTCTAGTTTCAGTTGTGTGCGGTATGATTTCAGAGTTCTTGTTGTGTATTGAATAAGTTAAAAATTCACATTGAGGGGGGGAACATGATCTCAATGTTCCATTTTCATTTTTGCCTCCTTTTTCAAGTTTTTATTTAGTGAGCAATATTTCATACATAATTCCATGAAGGAAAAACATAGCGGAAAAGATGAAAGCACAAGGAAAAACAACATCATGATATTTAGGTTGTTGGTTGTCTTGTAAAACCATTTGTATGTTTTGGGTTGTTGGTTGTTTTGTAAAACAATTTGTATGTTTTGGGTTGTTGGTTGTCCTGTAAAACCATCTGTATGTTTTGGGTTATTGGTTTTCCTATAAAACCATACTTGCAGGTTATTGGCTGTCCTTGAAAACCATCATTTTTGAGGTTGTTGGATGTCCTGAAAAACCATCCTTGTTGGTTAGTGATTGTCCAGTAAAACCATCCTTGAAGGTTGTTAAATCTCCTGCAAAACCATCCAGATCATGAGCACCCACAGGTGACAAGCTGCAAAGGAACTATAATTGTTTTTATCCCATGTTCACACCAAGGGGGGGAATGTTAGGAAATAGATAGTGCTCCATGGTAATTAGTTACCATATAGTAAAATAACACTTACAATTATATGGTTAGACCATATATTGTTTTATATAACAATATTGGTTCGTATATGAGTTTTTAAAACCCGTATCTCTTTTAACAAGTCATTTGTTTGTACTTCCTATTAATTACAAAGCTAGTTTGTTGTTTTTATTACTATATAATAGCCTTTGTAATATACCGGATGAATCAATTGAATATATGATATTTAATATTGTTTTGGTGTATAATTGGGCTCCAAATTTTAATAAACTGAACCAAATATCACAGAAAATTGTATATATTTAGCACATATATTTGATTGAATAACTATTCCTAATTGAGCTGTAGTTGTTCCTCCTTTCTTAAACAGATATTGTAGATTTTTTATTTTCTTTTTAATACTTTGATGCATATCTTACATGCATGTATTCTTTTGCATTTTCCATCTATGTGTTCATTTTATTTGACCATAATTTTTCTTAACCGATACATATATTTTACCACAATGTTTTTCAATTATGTGTAGCTTGAGTTGCATTTTGTGTTCCTTTCCAAGTTTCCATATACAAATTGCAAATTTACATTCTATTGGAGTATCATAACCATCTACTGGCTCTTATTGGTTCAATTAATGGATATTTAGGTACCCAATCGAACTTAAAAGACCTTCTAATTGTCCATATACTTCTCTTTCTTTGCACAAATTTATATTTTGTATTTTCAACTAAAATAGGTGTTTAATGTGTAGAAATATTGTTTGTTGGTTGGATGTCATCACTAGAATTTACTCTATTATCCTCTTCCTTGGTACAAAATTGAGAATAGAATTTCCAATTGAAGTTAATGTTTGATGATAGGAAATTTATTTTACTTGTTGCATATTGTAATCACGAATGTCATCCAAAGAAAGCACATAATGAGGATTTTCCTCAAGTGGAGGAATGTCATCCTTAATAATATTTTGAGGTGGTAAAAAGTTATTGTGATTAATTATTTCATGTGGAATATCACTATCAGTGGGTTTGGCATGCAGAAGGGTTTTGACATTTGTATTATTAATAACTATTGGGCATTAGTATGAAACTGACAAGTGATAATAAATAAAAAGACTTAATTATTTAGTTAGTACATAGTACCTAAATTTGGTGTGGATGTAAGTTACATCAACCTGATCCCTTTTATGGTTGGCTAAAATTAGATAAAGGTTAACTTTTTTGATAATTGGCCCACCACCTTTCAATTATCAACAAAGGCTATCAAATCTTTATTTAATTTTAGATGTGAAAACCTAGGCAAGGTCGTTGATGAACACCTGCAATGAAGATGAGAGAATACAAGATTATGTAGTGTAGATGACCATATGTGAGTGTTGTTTGCATGTCTATGTTGTAGTCATGCATTTGGAAACCCTCTCTTTGGTGGTCATGTATATGTGTCTAGTAGGTATTCGTGCATCTATGTCAAAACTCGAAAGTCAAAAATTATGACATTTTTGCATGTTAGTGCAATGATAATTTCAATGGCACGTAGAATTTTTTTATGCAAGTGAGTCACTAATGCTTATATTTTAATAAGTATATATTGGTGAATGTCTCTATTTTGAGTTTTGAGGAAGTGGTGATATACATTCATAAGTATTAAATGTAATTTAAACTATAGGTGATTCAACCTAGAAAAGTAACTCGCATCCAAATATTTTAGGAAAAATAATGCTCTGTATGAATCCTCTAAATCACCAAATGCAAATTTTAAAAATCTAAATATTTGTGAATAAGTGAAAATTTCCACTAAAATTTTCCCTACCTTCATTCAATGAAGCCAATTTCTTACTCCCAATTTTAGGGAGCAGTATCTAATACCAAATTATAACATTATTTTTCCTGACATTCTAGAATCAATTTTTGAATAACTACAATCACAATGGGTATCTTTAAAACAAGGTATATCATTTTAATAATTAATGACATGGGATAATAATTCAAAATTGTTTATGACTTAATGAGATGACGATAAAAAGAGATGTGGCTATGGATAATGCTTAAAATATTCACAAGTGTTTAGTCCTGCATTTACTAGATTATGTGAATGTATATCATTTAGAAATTAAAACATAACTGATAATAGATGAGTTAGAGAGAGAGATAATTATAGGATGCAATGGATATATATATATGAATATACATTGCGAATGTTAGTATCATGCATATGATTGTGACACCTAGAACAATCCCTAATGTTAAGGTTGTTAGCTTTGGATCATCAGAACGATAAGGGATTGTTCTAGGTGTCACAATCATATGCATGATACTAACATTCGCAATGTATATATATATATATATATATATATATATATATGAATATACATTGCGAATGTTAGTATCATGCATATGATTGTGACACCTAGTAATATACAAGTGTCTGCACCTCAAATATTATACTTTTAACTCATAATATCATGTTGTGTATCGTTCTGATGATCCAAAGCTAACAACCTTAACATTAGGGATTGTTCTAGGTGTCCAAATCATATGCATGATACTAACATTCGCAATGTATATATATTATAATATATATACATTGCGAATGTTAGTATCATGCATATGATTGTGACACCTAGAACAATCCCTAATGTTAAGGTTGTTAGCTTTGGATCATCAGAACGATACACAACATGATATTATGAGTTAAAAGTATAATATTTGAGGTGCAGACACTTGTATATTATTTTAAGTGTAGGGTGATGACATATGGCCTAATGATGTACCTATAGATTTTAAACGTATTGGTGCTTGATTTGATCATGTTGGGAATCATGGAACATTTTATATCCATCCTTGAGAGGTTGGTTTATCTTTCCCATTTCATTTTCTCTATGACTTCCAAGGATGTTCAGTGTTCCCCAAGATTCAAGTTGATTAACCATGCCATGATCTTGGTCAACTGGTTATGTTTTATTAATGCCTTAATACTTACTATGTTTTTTTTTTATTTGATGGTTTTCAGGTTTGAAGGTGTGGGATATGTTTTTATGACCTTAGTTACATGATCAATCCTTCAAAATAAGGCCCATCACTTTTGGATTTGAGTTCTCCATAATTCTATAAGTTTAAATTTCTTCATGTTTTCAACCTGTAGGGTTACCCTTGCAACACAACAAAAGGAATATTTGGAGCATATGGGGGTATGCAGGCCTTAAGAGAAACTTTGCATTATTTACAAAGTTGAAAACTGCAACTAAAGGTTTGTTCCCTAAAAAAGGAATATCCCACAAATATTACTTTGTTTGTTGAATTTTCTGCAAAGTCAAAATTGATGTGGATGTGTAACTTGCAAAGTAATCCTTGAGGCCCACAAAAGAGAATATTCAAATAATATTAATGATACAAGATGGAAAGAAACTTTACAATTTTGTAGTTTGTAACTTCGCAGTTGTTACAATAGTAAAATTTGCAATCCCATCTCCGAAGCATGATGGTAAAGAACACATGGCATGATATGGTAGTAGTTGGTCAAGGGAACGTCTTCATAGTCTTGTAGTTGGAAGTTTTGTAGTTTTTATAATGCTACAAACTAAGTTTCCATATTTGAGGCCCAATGGGAGGGACACATGGTGGCATATGATGAAACCTCAAGGCGGAGTATGTTTATAGTTTTCCAATTAGTAGTTTCATAGTCATGTAATGATGCAAACTAAATTTCCATCCCTAAATCCACAAAAAAGGACACGTTGTTTAGTATGGAGGCATCTTGTGGTGAGTGAAACATTGCAACCTCACAATTAGCATATTCACATTTTTTGCGAAACTACTAACTGCTCTCCTATCCCCACAAGCTCAGAAGAATATACATATGGAACTATTTCACTACTCATGAGAAGAAAAATAGTTTTTGTGCCACATATGAAAGCTTTAAGGACCGTGCCAATGGGGAAATGAAATGTCATTCAACTAAATCCAATGTGGAATTTTTTTCCACATGTAAGGCTCATATTCAAACAAGATTATATGGTCAATGTACACAAATATGAATAACTCTAGGAATATGTGGCCATGATTAATGAGAGAGTACAAAGAGCTAAATGGTTGAAAATATAGGATAATTCCCAAACTTTGCATTCAATTCTAAAGTTATCGAGTATTCTATAGCCCTAGGACAAGAAAGATCCCTACTTTATCCTATTAAATTATGAGAAGATTGTGTTTGAATATTTAATGGTAGTTGAATGGTCTTTCTAGTTTGGAAAGAAGGAATTATAGCTACCCTTATGTGCGGGTAAGCTCTTGAGTGTGGCATTTATTTGTTACATAATATTAAGAGATCGTGTCAGGAATTAAGGGAAGCTCTTGTACATCCTTAGTTTTTTATTAGTCCACTCCTTGAAGAAAATTATTTTCCCTCTTGCTCCAATAATTAATATCCAATTGACTGTTAATATGACTTCATCCTACCTTATTTTGACCTGGCTAAGATAACTAATATAAACCTAGGCATGAGGATTTATATTATTTACTCTAGAGGTTACATGCAACAAATAAGAGTAAAGTTATGGGAAAAATTGATAGAAGTTCCATTTCTTTAGTAGTTACATTTTCCCCCTCAACTCAATACCTAAAATTGGTATGGGTTTGTGTAAATAATTGTAACCCGGGATAGAGGGAAGTTAGATATAGGAGTGGTGTTGTGATCTTATCCCTTAGATCAAATTTTAGGACTCCTGAATGTTGATGAAATGACTTAGATTACAATTGAAAAGGAAGATAAATTTTGGACTGCCAATAATGCCAAACATTCCAAAGTATTAAACAGTCAGTTTCTTGAGAAACAAAGAATCTCTGCCACTCAAATCCATAAGAGGTTGATAAGAGCTGATTTGATTGAAGATATTGGAGATCTCATTACTCTCTTGAACATTATTACAGGGAATGAGTATGCATATAACTACTATGATTGGATGATTAGGTTCATCAAATTCATTCTAATTCAAAAGGAAAATATCTAATGGGGGGGTTGATAAGCGACTCCATCCATTAACAACTTGTCAAAATGGAAGTGAAGATTGAAGAGGATCATAAACAAAAATGTGAATTATACATGAATATATACTTAGTCTACAACATTGCATTTCATGGTTCATTTGTAGGGTTGGTAAGGGATAAAGAGTTTTCTCAATTCAAAGTATATTATGTATACCCACAACTCAACCTAAAAAATTAAAAAATATAATTTCTGGTTAGTTCATAATGCCTTCTTTTCCTTTGTCCTTTTTCTATTCAAGACTGAATGGGAAACATATAGGATGTCATCCATGGCCAAAGAGGTAAACATTGAAAATAAATTTTATTTCATCCAGTTCAGATTTTTCACCTACATCAGGGTAAGTATATTCAAAGGCACACTATATATGTTTCCCAGGTACTTGGATGATAAGTGAGAACTAATTGAATTATAGAGACATCTTGTGGATGTCTATAAGCTCATTACAAGGAAAAATATGACTAGTTTTAAGTTCCTAATTAATAATAGGAGATACACATGCCCTACGGTGGTTAACTATAGACTCCCTGAATAATGCAGAGTAATTAACACATTTATATGCATTCAACTATGTTAAGAGAAATCAATCAACCACTTACACCTAGGCTCTACCAAATGAGAATCTTTACCAAGCCTAAAAAGGCTTAAATATAAAAATTTCACTTATTTCACCTTAAAATTCTTATCAAGATACACACCTTGCTTCTATGCTTCTCACAATGTCATTTAATTCATCAATTTGATCAATTTTTATACAACTTCATCAACTTTGACTGTTTATCATTTTTAAGGATCTCTACATGATGGCCTCAATATGGCTAAAACATGCAATCCTTGAGTTATTAGGTAACTATCCTAAATTTGATCATCCATATCCTTGTTATATGCTATACATAATCAAATACAACATGCCCAAGGATCGGAAGCAATGACACCACACATTTATTACTAACCTTTCATAAACATCTGTGTTTTGGATACAAAAACATTGTTCCTTGATTTTAAAACACACATTCATGAGTTTTAGGTACCACTCCTTGGTTCGGGGTCTTCAATGATTTGTACTCAAGCCCCTTAATTGATAATTTATCCTTCAAAAAGTTTTTAATCCAAATAAGTTGTAAAAAAATCTTTTTGTCTCTTCAAATTGTCTCTTATGTTCTCAAGAAGCAATGCCTCTAATAAGTTATAGCTGAGCTTAAGATAGTAACATACAAGACAAGATATGAACCATTTTGACATCCTTTTAGGGCCCTAAGGTGTGTGTAAAATATTAGAACTCCATTCCCAAGGAAGCTCCTATTTTCACACAATTGCTCCTTTATACCAACCTTCTTCCCTTCTAGCCCTGTCCACAAGCACAGCTAAGAATAAATTTTAATTCATAGATTCCTAAAACTCAAACCAGACCTTTCTGAGCACCCATTACCATGTTTAACCTTCATACAAAGTTTCATGAATGAATTCAATGTTTATAACCTAGTTCCTTCACGAAGGGGTTTCACAATTAGGCTTCTTGAATGTGTTTACCTTTTGCTCCTTAGACTGTCATGAAAATCTTAAAATTTAACCATTAGTTTTCTGAAATTCTTTTTGAATCTATTATAGAACCTCTTAAACATCATTTCTATCAATTTTCAAGCTTTAATTCATTGATTGGAGCCTTCAAACTTCAAGCCCTAGATAAACCCTGAGAGAGGTTTCCTAGAAACTCGATAGGCATTATTTTTCTATAACTTCCTCAAAAATTTGATTCAAGAGACAAAATATTTATCAAGTTCCTATTTCTACCTCATTCATGTGATAGGATTACCATTCAAATTTGTGGAGTCTGTAAATAACAAAAACCTCTTATTTTTTATTTTCCCTATATGTAGGTGCCCACTTTTATACAAGTCTTTGATGCATATCTTCTAAAAACTACACAAAACATCAATATCCTAATGGAAATATACCCTCAATAACCCAAGTCTACTTATCTAAAAGTAACTATATTAATCAAGAGTTCATTAACATCTTCCATAGTTATGCTACACTCCACAATCATGCATAATCATAGATTTTGGTTTTGGCTTAAGGTTTTCTACCATGCAACAAAATATGGTTAGGAAACTATTCTTCCAAATAAGAAAATATCATTCCCCACTCTTTCTCAACATCAAAAAACTATCTACTCATCCATATACGTTTTCCCAAAACTATTATAGTTACGCATACCTTATACAATCTTTTTAGCTTCTCAAAATAGAGTATTAGCCTACTTAACTTTATTACACTAATTTACTCAATATATTTCAGGATACTATTTTAATAAAGGAATCATAAACATGCCAACAATGAAAAATAATAGTCAAACTTGGAACTTTCAACAAGAACCATTATACTCAAAACTAGAGTTTCTTGCATTTATATCACTATATTTTCTTACAAAATTTCTTCCTCTCTATAGATCTTCGTGGAGTCTTCCACATATACCCTTCTCCTACCTTCCTAAAAAGGTTTTTCTTATCTCTCCTTCTTAACTGACTCTCACCCTCGAGTTATATCTCCTTCTTTCATACACCTTCATAACCCTAACTACTTTTCAAGACTGTTCAATGCCTATACATGACAAGATAGCCTTATTACATCATTTTGTAAAAAAATCACTACTCATTATCATCTAGGACTTGTTTTACACATACTTAAAATATGTACACACACTTGTAAATTGTCTACACTCCTTGAAAAACCTTGTTTGTCTATTTTTCATACTTAGAGATTTTATTTTCAAAAAGGAGGGAAACTTGTAATTCGAAGACTTAAGCTACTTGAGTCAACCTAACACCTTAATTTGTAATCTAGATTTCCTGTTATGAGCTTAGGATTCCTTACAAACCTATGTGAACCTCATGAACATATAAAGGAGAGAAATTTTACATTTTAAATCAACTTATGTGATGCCCCTGCATCACTAAAGTTAAAATGAATGGAGTTATCATGCAAAATTTCTAGGCCAAACCCAATTATGATATCAAAAGGATAGCGCAAGGTGTAATGGGTAATACATACAAGAATGAGCCTCATTATGAGGACTATTAATGGATTGTAGAGATGAAGAAGAGATAAACTCATGCATTTTTCTAGAAAGAACTCTCCCAGATCATTGATTACAAAGTTACACATATCTCTGAGGGTTTGGTAGATGATAGAAGTCTCGTGAGTAGGTACTATATAGAAAAGAACATTACAACCCAACAAATTTCATCACTTGATTGGAATGTGCAAGAGCTAGTATAACATGAGATAATAACTCATGTCATTGGGATGAATCTCTCTTGGGTGGTAAGAAAAGGAATTGACTCATCCCAGTAAAAAATTGTAGTTTTGAGGGAATACAAATCCACTGACGCAGTTAAGGATTTTCTTCCCCATTTGGTGAAGGGAACAAAAAGTTTGGATCCAAGGTAATACAAATCCATTGGTGCAGTCAAGGATGTTATTTCCTATTTGATGAAGGGAACAACAAGTTTGGATTCATTGAAGGGAAAATCTTTATATATTTCCATTAGAGGACCAACTCAAAAGTAGTAGAGGATTTGAGTTTTGTTGTGAACAAAACTAACACCTTTGTGTTTGATTTGACACAAAATATTAAAGAGTTATCAAGAATAGAAATGAAGGATTCCCCTATTAGTTAGACCAGTCTAATCCAAGTTGTGCCTCATCCCACTTTAGTGCCCAAAGTATTTGTTACTCATGGGAAATCTCAAGTATGTGCATCATACTTTACTCCAGAGGGATCATAAAACAAAGGGAAAAGGATGAGGGAAGTGTTTCACCAAAGCAACCAAGGGTGAGTCCAAGATTGGAACCCCTTCATGAGGAAGTGATCCAAATCTCAAGAGGGTTTCAAAATAAGAAGGATAGATAACAATTGTGCCAGATGAAACAGAAACAATATCTCTGAAAAGAGATGTAAATATTTCTCAAAGACTCTAATTACAATGACTACCGCCATGAGGAGAAGTATTATTTTCCCTTTCAGGTTACATATATTTATACACTAATTTTAGAAATTTGGAAGGTCACCAATATTGAGGGAGATGAGGTGGTTCATCTTATGTGAGTTACACATTAATTTCACAAATTTACTATTTTTTAGTAATTTACTGTTTTTAGAAAACATTACAAAAATTGCATTTTAGGTCTTTAGATGTGGATTTTATGGGTCAAAATGTGTTGAACAAATTTACGAACCTCTCCATCATGTTATACATGTTCCAATATTTCTATTACATTTTGAATAAAGTTAATTAGAGATACGATGCAAGAGTTATGGTTCTCATAAGTTGCTCCACTATAATGGCCACTCGGGTCTTTATCTGGATCAGGCAGTGGAGGAGGAACTAGTAACAAAGAATTTTGTGAGGGTAAAAAGTGAAAAGGTGGCAACATTTGCAATAGAAATAATTTCAAGTGCACCCATACAAGGAGATGCCTTGGGCATTGAGACACTTTCCCATATTTTAGAGGCTCCCAAGGTAGTTGTTACTACTTCACTTTCATTTTCATAAGTAGCCCTTGTCTTAGTCCCTACTCATGAAGAAAAAATTGTATTGGTTATAATTGTGGGACAAGAAGTAAAAATTCCATCTCACGAGCAAGTATTCATTAATTTTTTGTATAACCTAGGTTAGGATGGTGGATCTGACCTTCACCCAAAGGATGTATAAGATATATCTTATCAAGTTGCATCAATGAGAGATAAAGGAAGAAGCCCAATATCACCTCAACAATCCACCATGAAAGAAACAAAAATGATAAGCATAGAGAAACCAAGTGGGGAAGATGTTCCATTAACATAGGATGAATAACCATAAACCATGCGTCCTCTTTAATCAACTCTAGAAATAATGGAAAAGGTAATTATAACTCATGAAGTTACATAAAAGGTTGCAAAAATAGATGCTCATGATTAATCAGAAAAATAGGTTGAATCAATAAAAAAATATTCTCCATTGAGGGAGGAGGGAGTTAGAGTTGAAGTGGTTGAAGCAACATATGTAAGTGCTTCACACTATTCAATTTAGAAAGAAGAATAAGTGAATGATAATGGAGTTGAGGAGGAAACACAGGTACAATTAATTGGAGTTGTGAAAATACCATAAATGTAGGTTCATGATTTTGACCTCACACTCACTGAATCACAAAAAATTTCATTGTACCAAGTTCCTCCGAACAAAAAACACAAGGGGAAGACAACACTCTAGGTGAGGTATGGCTGGGTTTAACTTTACATCTAACAATCAAAACATGACTCAAGGATGCAATCGAACTCTTGAGGTCGTGCTAGGACAACCGATATGAGATGGAAGGATGGCTATGGAATGGGTAAATATGATGAATAGGTGGAATATGCAAAAATAAGTGAAAATGGATAAAAGGTAGATCAAGGAAAATGAATGTATCCTATGGGCCTTATGGGAATTTACTCATTTAAGGTAATGAAATCCTGTCTAGCATGTTTGGGTGAAATGGAATGGTCAAGAAAGATGGTTGCACGAAGGTTTTTATCAATGTCAAAATCACCAAATATACCTCAAATGGGTTGTGGAATACATGGGAACCGTCCTGCATCTGTCACGTAAAAAATATCCAGAAAAGGTCATAGAGATGTGAGAAGAGAAGCGTGGAAAGGAAAAATCTATGGATTTCATAATCTAATCTCGATCAGGTTGATTTTTCTAGAACTCATTAGTGTTATCCACTTCATCATTCAAGGCTATCAACTATGAGATAATGCTTGGTAGGATTATGGTAGTTTGGAATATGAGTTGTCTAAGGCCCTAATCAATGTCTGTCATCTATGTAATTGTATTTGGTTATGGCACCCTTGGATCACACACTCTTTGTTTGGGTTGTCTGTGGCCTTAAATGGTCATGTGGATGTGTAAACAATCAAACTAAGGAAATAAACAAACACACAAAGAATACGAAATATGCAAGGTCAATGTTTGGGTAAGCTAAGAAAACTAAGGAAATGTAGGGAGTTGTGTTAATTCCCATCTAATTAAATCTATGTGCCTATATTAACAAAGAAAATACAAGCATATTTTAATTAAACAAAATTGATTACCCTCCTTGAATTTAATTAAAGTTACGTTCAAATAATAAATTAAAAGAAATGAAACTAATTAACTAAATCCAATGAAATTAATCTAACTAAAATAATGCAACAATTTAATTAAAATAATGGATTTTTTTTTTTGTTGTGTTTTTGAGGATTTTTAAAAGAAAGGGAGTAAGAAAAATAAATGAAACTAATTACCTTAATCTAATATTTTTGATGATTTTCTATTTTTCTGGAATTAAACAAAAGAAAACTACATAGATAGTACAATTGCTTCTAATTAAATGAAAATTACTTCTATTCTAAAACGAAATAAACTAAATAAGCAAATAACTAGATGTGGCTATTTCCCTGTTGTAGAATGGATTTAATCTAACATAATTACAATAAATATTTATCTAATTTGTAATTGTATATATGACTTCTTCTGGTTCTACCTCAGGATCATGAGAAGGTCGAAAAGATTCTCAAAAATAATTCTTCCCTTGAAGCTTCCCTAAAAAACACTATGATCTACATAAGATTTTTTAAATCAAGAAACTAAAAATAACACACAAACACAAAAATATTCTTCAAACTCACTTCCCTTGCAAATCCATAGGGATAGACAGGGAGGAAGATTTCAAGAGAAACTTTTCTCACATGCCAATAATATATAAATAATGAATGCAATGAAATCTACCACTAATTTAACCATGAAAAATTAAGGAATCTGTGCACAAGAATTTCCTTTGAATTATTCACAAGAAAATCCAAAAGGATGAGCCGAGAAGAAATCCTCAATGGACTCTAGAAATAAAACTATTATGAATTCTACTTCTCTAAAACAAATGTATTCTAAAAATATTATATATTAAAATCTAGCTAATTAAATAAAGCTTCTAGGAATTTAAATAACACCTACAACCTAGAAATGTAGTGTAGAGAAAATTCCAATACTGATTATGCATTGTGATCCCCTCAACTTCTTTTCCAATGAGATATCCAAATGTGTCCAGGGATCTGTTTTGGAAATGCAAAGAAGAAATGAAGAAGGGCTAGAGCTAGCTAGTTTTCAGTCACTTTAGTAGCAATGTGACCAAAAGAATAACAAGGTAAATGAAATGTGATTGCTTGTGTACTTCTTGGCAAGATTCTGGTAGCATAACAGTGAAATTCCAAATCAAAATACTCCAACCAATGCTTTGGGAAAATGCTTGGTTTTTATAGAAAATTGGCAGAGAAGTGGTCCAGCCCACTTGGCAGCCAAGAAGTTCCACATCACTCATGGGAGTGGGAGTCAATATACTAAAAATAGTAAGTATAAAAGGATAATTTCATATGCATATATTAAGTTAAAAAAAATATGATTCGGTCAAGAAACATGCGATAAAAGTGAGTTAGAAGGAGGAAACATGTATATAGATAATGTTGGAAAAGTCTTGGATAAATATACATAGAACCACTGGTCCACGTAGTAAAACCACTGTGGCGGTTCCATAACCACTTCTCAAGGAATAATGATGGTTATGCAATCGTCACACCAGTTGCACAACCACCGACGCAATTCCGTAACTTAAGGCCAAAAGGATAAGGAAAAAACTGCATAACAACTTAGTTTAGTGGGAAAAACTAGAAAATAGATAAGTAAGGTACAATAAGTTATAAGAACATGCTGCAAGTGAGAAATTAGACTTGGATATCATTGGAATCGATATTTTATCATCATTGGGGATTTGAACTGTTTTAACAATGTAGCATTGTGCAAATATGGGTGCATACAGTAACACTCCCAAGGAAAAGAAAAGTGAAAGTGTAGGTAGAAGAAGATGACCTAGAGACCATCATCTCCTTGAGACCATTCAAAACACCAAAGAAAGTAAAAATTATGTCAAGAAAAATGGTGGGTCCTCAAGGAGAAAGGTTTTTGGAAGTTTCCACCCCACAAAATGATGTCTTAAGGGATGAAGCTTGCCCTTCTGATTACTAGATCACTAAGGTACCGTTGGGGAAACGAACTACAAAAGGGATAAATCATGAAGTTACAATGGAAATGGGAGGTCTTTTCCAAAATATGGATAAAGACAAAGAAACCAATAAACAACTAAGGAAAAAATTTGACATCTTGTCAAATTATGTATAGAAATGGTTACAAGTTCCCATGGAAAGTTAATAAAATTGCCACTTCTATCACCCCTAAAATGACAAAGAATGCTAAGGATCTGAAGAACATGGGAGGCCACTAAGGAATGGGAAGAGGAGTTGGTAAGTAGATGAATCCAAGTCCTCAAAGAAGTGATTGAATGCTACAACCAAGTCTCTAAGGAAATGGAGGAAAGTAAAGTATTAATTGAAACATATCAGGATGAGGCTGAGTATTAGAATGACCTTCTGCCTAAGCTTAAGGAAATCACTTCCATGGATGATGAGGTGGTAGAAAAATAAGGAATACTACCCTCAGACTTCTAAGGAAGATAATATGATTATGAGGGAGCTATTATATTGATAATGAACACCTTGAGGGTTTCATAGGACAACTCCAGAACATGAGGGAGAAAGAAAGCAAATATGTTTATGATGTTGAGTCAAAATTTGAAAAAATGCTTCCCTTTATAGGTGTATACACTCTAGGGATTGTAGATGCAAAAAATATAATTAAAATTATATAACAACATGTTGTAGGAAAGTTAGAATCTCGAACATATTTCAATTATTATTTCATTTACAATTTTTTTCATTTGGAGATTTGCATTAATAAATTGGATAAGATAATCAATGAGAAGAAAGCTATCTTTGCTGAAATCGAAAACATCTAATCTAAATAAGAGATAATAATTCTCTATCATGTGGGGCCATATGAAGAATAAATCTTGGGGATGTTTGAACACCTTGATGCATACATGAATGAGATGGAAAATAAGAAAGAGGGTGAACGAAAATATCTCAACCCTTCTTGAACACTTTCTTCATTCTTTATTCTTCATCCCCATTCTTTATTCTTTTCTATTCATCATTCTTCCATGTGAAAATAATCAAATAAAGTGATGAAAATGAGTAACAAAATCTCCATGTGATTGCATACATAATGGTGAAATGGCAGAAAGACACAAAAAGGAGTGTGTTTGTAGAAGGGATATTCTCCACTTATCCACATGCTCAATCATGATCCAAAACCATTCCAGCATAGTGTACCAAGATCAAATCTATTTGGTTGGAGTGGAAATTTCATTAATTTTGGTGTATTGAAGGTCTTTTCCCCACATTTGTTTTTTGTTCCAAAATGATTCTTAGTGGGCATTTGGGTATATTCCCGTTTAGGGAAATTTTAAATAAAAATGAAGGCATGTCTTCATTATAGGGGGTCTAGTTCTAATTTTTGGAGGTTATAGTTCTAGTATTTGGTTTTTTATAAGGTTATTATATTGCATAGTCATTAGTATGCATTAAGGTCATCCTATATACATCTCCCTTACATAAAATGAAAGCACACTGAACCATTTTCCATACTTTAGTTAGACATTTTGGATTGTAAGTAAGAGCACATTTGAGGAATGTAATCTTTGATGTATTATTTTATCTACTAAATCAATGAAATGTGAAGTATTTCCTTTTGGTTATTGCATGTGATTAGTTACTGAACAAAAATTGTGTTGTAGTTTTACCTTGTAATGTATATTTGGTTATAAAATTTCTTTTTGAAATATATCCTCAGAGGTGAATGTTTACAACATTTGAGTATATCTTAGGTGTTTGAAAAAGGTAACATGGTCATAAATGTTTTCCAAATTGGATGGTTTCTTTGGATATAATCAAGTGGTGGTTAAGGAATAAAAAAATACAAAAATTCTTGTACCTCTCCCCGAGGAACCTATGTTTATGTCAGAATGCCTTTTGGACTGATGGACGTAGGACCCACCTTCTAAAAAACAATGGATGTTGCATTTTTTGGATTCATAAATGAGTTTATTGTGGTCTACCAAGATGATATAAAATTATTTTATAACAAGAGAGGTGACCACTTACACCAACTTGGAAAGATTTTGATCAAGTAAAAAGAATTCAGTGTCTCGTTGAAGTCCAAAAATAAAATTTTGGATTGCAAAAGGAAAAGATATTGCTACACATTATGACTCAAAAGGTGTTTTTTTTTACTATAAAAAAGATGGAGGAAATTGACAAAGTGCCTATCCCCTAATCCAATAAAGGTATTGTTATCCAAAATTCACCCCCCAGGGTAAATTTTGATAACATGCATTGAATACTCAAGTCCCAGGCAAATAGATTGATTTAAGGCAAAAAATCATGTTTCTAGGGTCCCCTCAGATTTTTTCTAACTCTCCTGTCCAGGTTGAAAAGAGCAAGTTCTGAGAAAGGGTGAAAAAGCTGCAAAAACAAGCTTGGGCCAGGAAAAATCATGAAAAATGGCTAAGTCCTAGTCCAGGTGGTCCTTGGGACAGTTGGGACATCGAGGCGCGAATCGACTGAAAGGGCGCCCGGTGGTCTGTAGAGAAAAGGGACATCCGGGCCGTGAGGACGCGCGGGACGCAGAAAGGCAAACTGGCCGAAGGTCAGAGGAAAATTGACTAACTGGTGAGCGTAACAGTCTGGGACATCTGGGCCGCGAGGACGCGAAGGACGCAAACCGCCCGGATCGACCGAAAAGGAGAACTTTCACACTGGGACAGTTGGGACATAGGGACACGTGGGACGCGAAGAGCCGAGAAAGTCGAGAGCCAATCAAATTATGCCACGTGTCTTCGCTTCAAAGAGGGACAGGGAGGCTAGAATTGGGCGGATCAGAAATTTTCGTCCCAGACAGTTTGGGACATCTGGGACAAATGGACGCAGTGGACGTGAAAAGCCGGCAGGCCCGTGGACGAATCGCAACATGACACGTGTCACAAGGGGAAACGTCCAAAAGTTCAAAGGGTGAGGTTTGAAGGGTCAGCCCAAGCCAATCAGTTTAGGACATGTGTCCAATGGAACAGGGAAGCGCAGAGCTCAGGGAGGATTTGGAAAATTTGGCCAAGTTTCGGCCTAAAAGCTAAAAGTAAAGGAAGACCCCGTGCCCCTGTCCTCCAATCAATGCATGCCACGTGTCCTAAGTGGCGGGGGCGCGGGGGAAAAGAGAAAAATGTTCCAAAATCATCAAAAGTCAAAATTTTCAAGGAAAACCCACAGGTGAGCAGAGGAGAGAGAAATACGCATCCAATCAGCGCTTGACACGTGTCATCTAGGTGGCAGAGTGCGGGAAAAATTTTTGAAATCCATTTTTGCCTGTTTTGTGCCCTAAATCTTCAGATTGCCATATCTTTCGATATAGAGCTCAGATTTGCATGTTCTTTATATCAACGGAAATATTATGAAATTATCTGCATGATTATAAGGTTAATCTTGAATTTTGGTCTAGTTTGAAAAGAGAAAGTTAAGAAACGGCTCTGACGCATGTTCATGGCCAGAAGTGACATTTCAGCAACCAGATTTAATGCAGAATGGGTCGCATTCTCCTCCAATTCGGTCAAAAATGGCAGGGTATTGGTTTGTAAGGTCTCCCATGCCATTTTAATGCATTTGCAATTAAGGAGGAATGGGCTCCCACGTGTTTGTATGTTTCTGTCTCCTGGGCTCGACGGATGTAATGTAAAAGCCAGATTTGGCTCATTTCACAAGGGGAACACTTTTGGGTGGAGAAATCTTCTTCTTTCATCTCCAGCAAGGGATTGTTTGAAGAATCAGACCTCTTCAAGGATTGTAACAGTTTTTTTTTACATCTCTGAGGTTGTAATGCAGTGATTTTGACACTAGAAATGATAATGCAAGATTTGTGAATGAGTTTCAGTCCTTTGTTTGTATTATTTGCTTCATTTCAGATCCTAAATTATATCTTATCAGCCTGTGTATGTTTTATGTTGCAATCTTTGGTATGTGTCTATTTGCATGAAAAACTTGTTTCACCACTCCTTTTGGTGCATCACCATCTTTAGTTAGTTTCAATTTTTGCATTTCTATCCCCGTCTCCTTGCAGTTTAGAGTAGGATTAGGATCTGAACCTCTGTAGTTTTGCAAAATATAGATCTAATCAGAGGAGTTTGAGGAACCAACCTCTAATCTAGAGATTCCTCTCTCAGTTTCACAAGTCCCACGCTTGGAGAGAGGTTTCCATGTTGTGAAATCACATTGGATGCTAGAGTGATCAACCTAGAAGCCTGATCTACATCTGGGGGTGCTGCTGATTTGCAACAACAGTTTTGGCACGCCCGGTGGGACACTAGAGGTCTCATTTTTATTGCAGCAAGGTTGATGTGCATCTTCTGCAATTTTCTTGCTTAAAAAGAGCTATTATTTGCATATCTGGTGACTCCAAGGGGAAGAATCAACTGGTTCAGTAGTTGAAGCCTGAAAACTCATGAGAAGAATCACCACAAGGTCAAGAGTTGGAGAAGAAGAATTGTTGTTTGAATACCTGCAATTATCTCCAAGAAGAAGGCAAAGAGGAAGAAGGATTTAAAGGTCTCCATCTCCACCAAACAGAACTCTCTCAACTCCTCCACCTGGTAGGCCTTTCATTCAGTCAACAAGGGTTTTAAGACCAATTAGAATGGCACAAAACAACCCCTATGTCAACTTCACAGGCAGCAGCCCACTTGCCCTCAATGCACAACATCCAATTCCTATTGCAGCCTTGAAGAACATTCCCTACTTCACTGGAGAAAATCAGACTACTCCAGGTGATCATGTTAAAGATATTGCTAACCTTTGTGCAATTCATGAGATCAATGAGATGCAAGTGGATGTCAAGTTACTGGCGTCTTCATTCAAGGGTAAAGCATTGCAATGGTTTAGGAGCCTTGGAGCTGGTTCTATCACAAATTGGAATCATCTGTGTATAAAACTTCACAAGCAATTTGGAGAGAAGGGAGACAACTTGTCTCTTTTGGAGCAGCTGACAACTATCAAGAGAGCTCCCAATGAGCAGCTGACTGATTTCAACTTCATATTTCAAAGGACTTGGGAGAGAATTCCAGTGGCAGTTAGGCCAACAGCATAAGGTGCTTTTCTCTACTATCTCAAAGCTCTAAATTCTGATATTTCTATGTTAATTCAATCCATGGGAGGCATAACTATCCCTATGGCTTATAGCATTGCCATTAGGGCTGAAAATTGTTTAATCCAAGCTGGCAAACTTGCCCCTAGACCTCCCATGCCATTGTTTCCAAGCTTAGAGAGTCCAAACACCAATCAAGCACCTAGTTTGGCTCCTTCTCCCACTCCTAGAAATCAGAGTTCAAATGAAGCTTCCACTTCATCTCCAAGTGCCCCAAATGAGCTTCAAGAAGTCATGAAGCAATTGCAAAACCTAGGCAATGAGCTAGTTACTCTCAAAAGGCAGCAGGCCCAAGGTTTTAGACCTTCTTATCAACCCCAAGCTCAGCCTAATAGGCAGCCATACCAACCACAAAGGCCACCTAACCTAGCTGCAAATATGAATCAAGCAAGGCCTCCTGCCAATAGACCATTTCAGCCCTATAACCCAAATGCCATATCTGCCTCTAAGGCATCGGTTCCAACACAAAACAACATTGCCCGGGAGTACAATTGGTGTTTTCCATGCAATGAGCCTCATAACCAATCCATGTGCTTCAATGGTGCTTTGAATTAAGCACTAATGGTGACAACTACTGGTGTGGAGGGTGAGGGTAGTGAAGGAAACAACCAACAACAAGAAACATTCCAACAGCAATCAGCCCCAAATGAAACCACATTGGTAAATTAGCAAGCGGAGGATTTTTGTGGCATGAATCAGGTAGTTTCTCAAGGTGTTGCAGCCAACACAAGGTCAAAAAGGAGGAATTTGGGTGAAGAACAGCCATTAGCCCCAACCAATCCACAACCTTCCATGGCTCCACAAATGATTGGCAAGTAAAATCCAATTTCAAATGCACAAGGGCAGCCAAGAACAGCCCCTAGGCCAACTCAAATACCAGTTGTTGCTGCCCACATGCAAGGAGTGAATGTGTAAACCAAGGGACAGCAAAGAGATCCTTCATCTCCATTCCATATCATTGATCAGATGAAGAAGACAAATGTTAATATATCAATGTGGGCATCCCTATCCATCCCAGGCCAGAGAGATCTGTTGCAAGCTGCCATGAAAGACTGGCCAACTTTGAATCAGCAAGTCCAGATGCAAGACAAAGTGCTTACAAATGCTGCCCAGCCTGAGGGAGATCATGGAGGACAGCAAGGTAAAATGTTGAAACCCCCTCCTTTCTATGTTTCATTGATCATTGGAAGTCAGCTAGTACATAATTGCATGATAGACTCCGAGCCAAGTAGTTCAGTAATGCCTAAACAAATAGCTGATCAACTAGGGCTACAGTATGAAACAATATCCAAAGGGGTAGTGCAGCTAGATGGGACAGCAGTAGCAACATTTGGGGTGATTAGAAACTTGAGTCTTACCTTGCATGCATGTCCAAATGTTGTTGTTTTACAAGATGTATCATTCATAGACCTTCCACCACTCTTTTCCCTTTGCTTGTCAAGGGACTTCACAGCCAAGATTGGAGGATATTTGTTTGCTGATTGGTCACACATGTTGTTCAGAACAAGGTATGGAACTAAGGCTACAATCAGGTCAGAACCTATTGCAAACTTCCATATTGAGCCTTACACTCCAAGTCATATTAATGCCAATTTCTCATCATTTGATCAAGAAGATCACCCAAGCACTGATGAAGCTGACACTAAGGTTGGAAGCATCCCAGATCTAACTCTTGTTGAATGGGCAAGCAAGATACATGCATTTGATCCTTATCAAGAATTGGAAGAATCTGAGCTAGGGGTCTATTGCATACACGAAGAAAATCAATCTATTCCTAGCATCACCAAGCCAGACCACAAAGATGACAATGAGGTATGGCAACTGTTTTTTGATGGATCAAGGAGTAGACAAGGTACAGGAGGTGGAGCCATGTTTGTTTCACCTCAAGGAGTAAAGTACTATTCAGCTTTTAGATTTCAGTTAGCATGCTCCAATAACACTACTAGATATGAAGCCTTAGTGCAAGGGATGCATTGGGCAATCAAGAGAGGAGTAAATAATTTGCAAGTCTTTGGTGACAGTGAATTGATTGTAAATCAGGCCAAGGGACAGCACGCTACCAAGAATGATCTACTCAGGTGCTACAAGAATAGGGTTTGGGACCTCATGGAAGATTTTGAGGGTTTTGGCATCAAATCCATTCCTAGGAAAGAGAATCAAGCTGCCGACAGGCTTGCAGTAGTAGGGGCAGCCTTTGACATTATGGAAAGCATTCAACAAGACAAGGTAAAGCCATACATCCACGTGATTTTGAGGCCTTCAGTACCGGATAACAATGTTAGTTAGCAAGTGTTTGAGAATGACCAGCAAATCATCCATTTCTTGCAAGAAGAAGCTGAGTTCTCAGCTAAGAATCAAGAAAGATTGGAGCAGCAGTATGGTGACCAGGTAGTACAGCTGAGAACCAACAAGCTGCCCAAGGGACTTGTCACCTTGGAGTCTATTTTTAACCCCAATGACCAGTTTAGAAAGGAGAAAGCAAACATTCAGGTCAAGAGAGAGGATTCAGTGTCCACCTTGGTAGAAGAGAACAAACCATTGCAAATTGGAAGGATGACAACTGAACAAGAAAGGTATGAGTTCATACAACTGTGTCAAGAGTTCCCTGACGTGTTTGCTTGGAGCTATGAATAATTGAAAGGTTTCAATCCCAACTTAGCTCAGCATACCATCGAATTAGATCTAAATACTAAGCCTGTCAGGCAGAAACAAAGACCATTCAATCCACACATGGAGCCTCTCATGAGGAAAGAATTGGACAAGCTGATTGAGTCAAGGATCATATTCCCAATCAAGCATTCTAGTTGGGTTTCCAACTTAGTTCCAGTCAGAAAGAAGAGTGGAGAGATCAGACTGTGTGTTGACTTCAGAGACTTGAATAGAGCCTCTCTCAAGGACCACTACCCACTCCCTTCCATGGAGCAAATCTTACAGGTTGTAGCTGGTTTAGAAAGGTTCTCACTACTTGATGGCTACTCAGGCTACAATCAGGTTATGGTGAAGGAAGAGGACCAGTTCAAGATAGCCTTCACAACCAAATGGGGAACTTTTGCATACAAGAAAATGCCATTTGGGCTGTCCAACGCTGGTGCTACCTTCCAAAGGGCAATGGACATGGCATTCAAAGGTTTGATTAACAATGTGGTGCTGATTTACCTTGATGATATCACTGTTTTTTCCAAAAATACAGCAGACCACCTCTCTCATTTGAGGCAAGTCTTCACAAGGTGCAGGAGATTTGGAGTGTCTTTGAATCCTAAGAAGTGCATCTTTCTTGCACATGAAGGAAAGATCCTTGGCCATATTGTCTCTAAGGAAGGATTAGCAATTGATCCAGAGAGGGTTGAAGCCATAAGAGAACTACCATTGCCAAGCCACAAGAAAGCCCTTCAGAGTTTCTTGGGAAGGATAAACTTTGTTCAGAGGTTTGTCCCAAATTTTGCAGCCCTTGTCAAGCCCATCACCAAAATGTTAAAGAAAAGCATGGCTTTCAAATGGACAGCAGAAGGCAAGGAGAGTTTTGAAGCAATCAAAGAAGCCATCTCTCAAGAACCAACTCTCATCAACCCAGACTTCTCCAAGGATTTCATCCTCTATGTATTTGGAGGTAATGACAGTATTTCTACCATTTTGGTACAGCAGAACAAGGATAATGATGAGCAACCAATCACCTTCTTTAGCTAGAGCCTAGATGACTATGAGGTGAGGTACTCTTTTATCGAGAAGCATGTACTTGTAGTAATCAAAATCTTGAAGAAATTCAAGCATTTAGTTTCAAACAACAAAGTCCAATTGCTGGTCTCACATGCAGGGGTTAAGGACTTCCTCCTCAACAAGGATTTGAATGAGAAAAGGGCAGGTTGGATCACCCATGTCATGGAGTATGACATTGAGATCAAGATCACCAAGCTAGTAAGAGGGAAAGGATTGTGTGAGCAGCTGGTTTTGGGGAAGCAAAAATAAGTATGCAACGAAGAAGAGGCTGTTTTGACAGTCTATGACAGCCATGATCCAAGTGGAAATCAAGAAGAAAACAATGCTGCCCCCACTCCTTGCTGGACCCAAGATATCATACACTTCCTAGGCACAGGCCTATGCCCTCCGGAGATGAACAAGACCCAAAGGAAGCACTTCAGATTGCAGACTGTTCCATATGCCATTGTTGATGGAGTTTTGTTTAAGAAAGATGTGAATGGAGTGCTGCTGAGATGCATTAGCACAAATCAGATTCAAAGGGTGTTGGAAGAGTTTCATGGTGGACTAGCTGGTGGTCATTTTGAACCAAGAGTGACAGCTCTAAAAATCATGAAGGCTGGTTATTATTGGCCTAAGATCTTCAGTGATTGCTATGCATGGATCAAGAGGTGTAAGAATTGTGCATTCTTCACAGGAAAAGAGAGACTTGCTGCCCTTCCATTACATCCAATCTTAGTTGACCAGCCATTCATGCAATGGGGTTTGGACTTCATTGGAGTCATTAATCCCAATTCAAGCCAAGGGCACAAATGGATTTTGATAGCCACAGACTACTTCACCAAATGGACAGAAGCAGTAGCACTCAAAGAGGCAAATGAGTCCAGCATCTTAGACTTTTATGAGGGGATAACAACCAGATTCGGTGTACCTGCTACAATAATCTCTGATAATGCATTGGCATTCATTGGATCTAAGGTGACTGAGTGGGCTGTCAAGAACGGTATTTACCTAAGCACTTCATCAAACTATTACCCTCAAGGTAATGGCCAGGCTGAGTCTACAAACAAGAACTTGTTGAGGATCATTAGGAGGACTCTTGACGAGAATCAGAGGTCTTGGCATACCAAACTGAAATCAGCCTTATGGGCTGATAGGATAACTCCCAAAAGATCCACAGGTAACTCTCCATTCAGGCTTGTATATGGAAGAGAGGTAGTCTTGCCCATGTCACTTGAGTTGCCAACATTGGAACTCATGAAGCAGCTGGAGTTGCTAGAGTTTGAGCCCATGGAGGTGAGGTATGCAGAGTTGATGGAGCTGCAAGAGATCAGAAATCAGGCATCCCAAGCAATGGAGAAGGATCAAGCTTTGATCAAGAAGACCTTTGATAAGAAGGCCAAGGATAGATCTTTTCAAGTTGGAGATCTAGTGTTGAAATAGGATGTGGATAGAGAAAAACCGGGAAGGCATTCAAAATTTGATGCCATTTGGAGTGGCCCATACATGGTCACGAAATGCAAGAACAACAATGCTTTCCAATTGGCCTCATTGGATGGTGGAGAACTGCAGATTCCAGTCAATGGAATCTATCTCAAGCATTGATTCTAGAAGGAAATTCTCCACCTTGTAAATATTAGGTTAGATTTTCATTCCTCCAAGTGCTTGTGCACAATTGTTTTGCTGTAGGTTAGTTTTGTTTTCCCTAAGTGCTTTGGCACAACTTGCTGTCCATGGAGATGTTTTGCAGTCCTTGCTTTCCTCAGGTGACATTCCATCTTCTTCCTTGCACATTCTCAGTCAGTTGGGGTTCTAAACAGAATATTTGATGACTCCATGCCCAATGGACTGCTTCAGGCAACTGGTATCTTCTACCTAGCAGGCAAGTAACCCCGCTGAGTCACCAAATTGTTATCCAAAATTCACCCCCAGGGTAAATTTGATAACATGCATTGAATACTCAATTCCCAGGAAAATAGATTGATTCAAGGTAAAAAATCATGTTTCTAGGGTCCCCTCAAATTTTTTCTAACTCTCCTGTCTAGGTAGAAAAGAGCAAGTTCTGAGAAAGGGTGAAAAAGCTGCAAAAACAAGCTTGGGCCAGGAAAAATCATGAAAAATGGCTAAGTCCTAGTCCAGGTGGTCCTTGGGACAGTTGGGACATCGAGGCGCGAATCGACTGAAAGGGCGCCAGGCAGTCCGCAGAGCAAAGGGACATCCAGGCTATGAGGACGCATAGGACGTGGAAAGGTGAACCGGTTGAAGGTCAGAGGAAAATTGACTAACTGCTGAGCATAACAGTCTGGGACAGCTAGGCCGTGAGGACGCGAAGGACGCGAACCGCCCGGATCGACCGAAAAGGAGAACTTTCGCACTGGGACAGTTGGGACATAGGGACGCGTGGGACGCGAAGAGCCGAGAAAGCCGAGAGCCAATCAGATCACGCCATGTGTCATCGCTTCAAAGAGGGACAAGGAAGCCCATTTTGGGAGGATCAGAAATTTTGTCCCAGACAGTTTGGGACATCTGGGACAAATGGACGTGAGTGGACGCGAAAATCTGGCAGGCCCATGGACGAATCATAACATGACATGTGTCACAAGTAGAAACGTCCAAAAGTTCAAAGGGTGAGGTTTGAAGGGTTAGCCCGAGCCAATCAGTTTAGGACACGTGTCCAATGGAATAGGGAAGCACAGAGCTCGGGGAGGATTTGGAAAATTTGGCCAAGTTTTGGCCAAAAAGCTAAAAGTAAAGGAAGACCCCGCGCCCCTGTCCTCCAATCAATGCATGCCACGTGTCCCAAGTGGTGGGGGCGCAGGGGAAAAGTGAAAAATGTTCCAAAATCATCAAAAGTCAAAATTTTCAAGGAAAACCCACGGGTGAGTAGAGGAGAGAGAATTACGCATCCAATCAGTGCTTGACACATGTCATCAAGGTGGCAGAGCACGGGAAAAATTTCCGAAATCCATTTTTGCCTGTTTTGTGCCCTAAATCTTCAGATCACCATATCTTTCGATCCAGAGCTAAGATTTGCACGTTCTTTATATCAACGGAAATCTTATGAAATTATCTACATGATTCTGGGGTTAATCTTGAATTTTGGTGTAGTATGGAGAGAGAAAGTTAAGAAATGGCTCTGACGCGTGTTCATGGCCAGAAGTGACATTTCAGCGACCAAATTTAATGCAGAATGGGTCGCATTCTCCTCCAATTCGGTCAAAAATGGCAGGGTATGGGTTTGTAAGGTCTCCCGTGCCTTTTTAATGCATTTTCAGTTAAGGAGGAATGGGCTCCCATGTTTTTGTATGTTTATGTCTCCTGGGCTCGACAAATGCAATGTAAAAGCTAGATTTGGCTCATTTCACAAGGGGAACATGTTTTTTCTGGACATAGCAACTTCTTCTTTCACCTCCAGCAAGTGATTGTTTGAAGAATCAGACCTCTCCAAAGACTGTAACAAATTTTTTTTACCTCTCTGAGGTTGTAATGCAGTGATTTTGACACTGGAAATGATAATGCAAGCTTTGTGAATGAGTTTCAGTCCTTTGTTTGTATTGTTTACTTCATTTCAGATCCTAAATTATATCTTATCAGCCTGTGTATGTTTTATGTTGCAATCTTTGTTCTGTGTCTATTTGCATGACAAACTTGTTTCACCACTCCTTTTGGTGCATCACCATCTTTAGTTAGTTTCAATTTTTGCATTTCTATCCCTTTCTCCTTGCAGTTTAGAGTAGGATTAGGATTTGAACCTCTTTAGTTTTGCAAAATATAGATCTAATCAGAGGAGTTTGAGGAACCAGCCTCTAATATGGAGATTCCTCTCTTAGTTTCACAAGTCCCACACTTGGAGATAGGTTTCCATGTTGTTCAATCACACTGGATGCTAGAGTGATCAACCTAGAAGCCTGATCTGCATCCGGGGGTGCTACTGATTTGCAACAACGGGCATAAAATCCTTCTTTGGTCAAATCAATTTTGTGAGAGGGTTCATATCCAATTTTTCTGATATCACTCTACCTATCACAAGTATGTTGAAAAGGGATCAAGTTACCAAGCGGGGAGATGAGGAAATACAAGAATTAAGAGGATTAAAAGAGGCATTAAAGAATTCCCTTATGTTGGCTAGTCCTGACTACAAGGAGTTCTAGGTTTTCTCCTTTGCATCTGAATTTACTATTGCTTCAGTTTTGTTACAAAAAGATGATGTGGGATGGGAGAAACCAATTACATTTTTTACCAAGATATTACAAGGATCTAAAAAAAACTATACAATCATGGAAAATATGATTTTTCCTTGGTAAAAGAAACCAAGGTCTTCATACCTTACATGTTGATCTCAAAGACCATTTCCTATGTGCTAAACACCATGGTTAAGGACATATTGATAGAGATGGAAGTCTCAAGAAAAAGGTGCAAGTGGGTCAACAAACTCTAGGAGTATGATATGGACATCCAAACAACCAATTTGGTGAGAGGCCTAGGTTTAGGAAAGTTAATGATACAAGCAAATTTACATGTGGTTGAAGTGCACATTACTAATGATGACTTAAGGGACACCTATGAAAAGATGAGTGCTTATATTTGGTACAAGTACATAGTTTATTATTTACAAAGTATAAATGTTCCTTCAAGTTTGGGAAAGAATCAGAGAAGGACATTAAAGTTAGTGTCCCAAAAACACATACTTACATACTTTTTTTTAGCTTGGAAGGATCATAAAGGGGTCCTATTAAGGTGTATAACTGAATATGAATCTCCTAAGTTAAATAATTAATTTCATAGTGGATTATGTGGTGGTAACTATGTTATCAAAGTAATTTCTCATAAGATTAAGGGAAATTTATTGGTGGCCATCTCTTTTCAAAGATGTTTCTTGATTGGTGAGAAAATGTGAATATTGTCAATGTTTATCTAGAAGGTTAAGAGCTTCTGGATATCTCCCCTTAAAAATTATTTTAATTGAGTCTCATTTTAGACAATGGGGGTAATATTTTATTGGTGAAATTTGAGATACTTCCAGTGCTAGCCACAAGTGGATCTTGGTAGAAAATGATTATTTCACTAAGTGGGTTGAAGCGATCCCCATAAAGAAGGCAACCCACCAAATTGTCATGGATTTTCTCTTGAACCACATAATTTTTAGATTTGGTCTCCTTATTAAATTAGTTGTTGAAAATTCCATGAACTTCAGATCCAAGCCTTTAACAACCATGTTCAATGAGTATGGAATACATATTATATATGATTCTAATTAAAACCCTAAAGGAAATGGGAAAATTGAATCAAGTAACAAGAACATGCTCAAAATACTCAGAAGAACCTTGGACGTTAACAAAAGTGGGGTGAGAATATTAAAGTTTCCCTATGGGTTGATAGAATTAAACCAAATAGATCCACTGGAAAAATTCCATTTTAATTAGTGTATAGTTTCCAAGCATTATTTCCTCTCCATAGTTATTAGTTAATCAATTTATGCAACAATTCAGAGATGAAGAGGGAGTTGATCCTTATGTTGTAAGGATCAACTAGATCATTGAGCTTGATGACGTTAAAAGAGAATCTCATCAGAGACACATTAAATTCAAAGAAATACTTAAGAAGATGTTTGATAAGAAAGTCACTTAAAGGCATTTCCATGTTGGCAATTTGGTCCTGCTATGGGATAACAACCATGAAGATAAAGGAAAACATGGGAAGTTTGATGAATTATGTCTAGGTACCTATTTCATTGACATCAGGATTAGAGAAAATAATTTCTTCTTAATGGATTTGGAAGGATAAGTACTTGAGATAACTTTCAATGGTAGGAATTTCAAGCACTTTTTGGATTGATTATGTGTCACCTTGTAATTTTGTACAGTGTGTGTGTGTGTGTATATATATATATATTATTTTAAATTTAATTTTCCCTTATAGTCTTATGTGATCAATTTTTATCGGTCCTGTGCTCATGTTGTTATGAATTAAAAAAAACTAGGTGTATTTTTATATGACTCCTTACCCAATGAATTAGGATTATGGTCTACTTTAGCCATGAGTTTTTATATGGTTTCTTGTGGCACCCACAAGGGGTTCCCATCCCTAATTAGGAGCTAATGATGGTGTCATATTTGATCATGTTGGGAATCCTGGAACATTTTTTATTCATCTCAAAGAGGTTGGTGTGTCTTTCCCATTTCGTTTGCTTTATGACCTATCAAGATGTTCAATGTTCCCTTGAGCTTGAATTCAATTAATCATGCCATGATAATGGTCAATTGTCTGTGTTTTTATAAATTCCTTAATACTTTCTATGTTTTTTTTGTTGATTTTATGGTTTGTACATTTGAGGGGAATAGACAATGTTGTTATGGGCTTAGTTATGTGATCAAACCTTCAGAATAAGGCCCATCACTTTTGGATTTGAGTTCTCTACAATTCTATAAGTTTACATTTATGCAAGTTTGCAACATGCAGTGTCACTCCCATGATGTAAAAAATGATTTTTCAAAGTATTTGTGGGGTATATGGGTCTTAAGAGAAAATTTATATTATTTGCAAATTTTTGAACTATAAATACAAGTTTGAGCCTGTTAGCATAATTTAGCATAGGCATATTTATTGCATTGTCTTTTATTTAATAATGTGCAACATGTGCACTCTAGTCTAGTGACTTGCATTCAATATTGTTATGTTGGATAACATTCAATATTGGTATTAGTAGTAAGTACATGTGCATGTGAGATGGGTTTTATCATCTCGTAGTTGGTGCTTGATAGGGTGCCATGTCTATCCATATGAGGTTGTCTAATATCTATAAATATTACAGCTCTTGCATTGTTATGTAATCTGATTTCATGATCAATAATATTTGTGAGGCTTCCGTCCCTCTTTGGTCATTGCAATCTAATTATATTATATCATTTGGTATCAGAGCGAGTTCTATCCAAGCGAGGTTGAATAGGAGCACTATTGGAGAGGATCCATTGGAGAAGAAGATCTACATCAAAGGCGAGCCATTGAAGCATCTCATAGCCTCCATTCCTTCCAAGCATCCCTCAACTAAAATTTGACCTATCCACTTGTTTGGAAGGTAATTTTTTTTTTTTATTAGTCATTGGCATAGTCAGTTGATCGAACATATTGGCAGAATATTTCAGATTTGGAGATCTTTAAGAAAAAAAGATCTTGAAAAATAAAAGAAGGATTTGTGAAAAAAAAAAGTGATCTTAAAAAAAGGAGAAAGATCTTGAAAAAAAATTGCAGATCTAAAAAAAAAAAAAAAAAAAATCAGATCTGAAAGTGGAGGTGTGAAGAATTTGGGAGCAAAGGTTGAAGCAATCCCGTCAACAAAATTCCAGCAGATAACTCTCATAAAAAAGGACATAACTTTTTCATACAATATCAGATTGATATTTTATTTTTTTGGATGGAAAGATAAGAAGGAGGTTCACAACTTTGTAGTTTACATCATCTTTAGATTTGGCTTCTACATATGATGAAAAGTCTGTGCAAGTTGGAGCATTTTTTTTGAAAAAAAATCAGATCTAGCTAGTAAATTGGTAAGATCTCAAAAACTAAGATTCCAATTCTTCTAAATTTTTGTGGGTTTTAAGAAAAATATTGTATGATGCTGATGTCAAAATTTTAAAATAATTTAGATCATGGTTTATGAGAAAAGGTGAAAACAATATTCAGATTGTTTGTTTGGATCTTGGGAACAAACAGGTCAGCGTTTCAATTCCCACTCTCCCCATATTTTTTATTAAATTAATTTTTTTGGAAAATTTGGAGAAATTACTAAATTTTGGGAGATTTCTAAATTTAGAAGCTCAACAAACACATTTAGATCCACCGCTAAATTTAGCAGAAAAATACTTATTGGGGGGTAAAAAATATTTTTGGCCTAAATTATGTATTTTGTGATTCTAGACCCTTTTTTGTAAAGAGTGGGGACACAAAAAAATCATTTTGATGTACTTTTGGAGCATTTTGTACTAATATTGGTGCATAAAGTGTAAAAAAAAAGAGTTAAAAAAAGTGTAATTTTTTTGTTTTTTGTTTGGTTCTATCACACGAGATCTTTGATCTCAAGCAACGTTCGGTATGTACGGTGCCTCTGAGAAGTACTTACGGGTGATGCCATTGCGACTACTACTACACTTAATGCCTAACACAGCTACCTAAATGTCATCTGGGCAATTGACCCTATAAAATCGATGGGGAGTAATAAGGACACAATACACACACATTTGAGCCCTCCCATCTGTTTGTGCTAGCAAAAACCCATCTCCGTACTGTCTACGTACCACATACTAAATTCTTTCACATGCGTTAACACCTCTTTCCGTACTGATAGGTATATTGAAAGGGTGATCTTCTTCCATGTACCAATGGGTATATCAGAAGGGAGCGTATATAGAAAGGTTTGGTATATCGGCCTGATGGTATATTGAGAGGGAGACCATAAACCTGGAGTGATAAGAGCCTTACCCTTTGTCAGAAATTCAGAGTTTTAGAAATTCAGATTGCAGAAATGGGTGCACAAGCACCAAAGTTCTTCTTGCCAGATTCACAACTGCTTAGAGTAGACAACTATGCTGCATGGAAACCGAAGATCAAGATGTTACTTGAGTTTGCAGACCTATGGACAGTTGTAGATGGAACAACAACAAGATCACTTTATGATAGAAGACAACAAGTTCAATTTGACAGGGTCAATCAAAAGACCAAGTTGATCATCTTGTTTGGCGTAACAGACGATGTGTAACCCCACATTAGAGATGCCACATCAACCAAGGATGCATGGGATAAGTTGAGCACAATCTATGATGCAAAGAACAAGAATGCCATCCTCAACCTACTATCACAACTACATACTCTCAAGTTCAAGAAAAATGAGAAGGTTGAAGCTTTTTTGAGATGAGTTGCTACTTTGAGGGCATCTCTACTGGCATTGGAAAAAGAGAAAAGTGATGAGGACCTCGTACCAATTATGTCGCGATCACTTCCTCCTTCCTACAAAATATTTGTGACAACTATCAATATGAGTGAACACACAGTCACCTTTGAGAAGTTGGTCAATCTACTCCAACAAGAAGAGGTAATGAACAAAAAAGATCATGAAGATGAGCAAGCACTATCTTCCAATCATAAAGGAAAGGGGAAATTTCAGTCCAATCACAAGAAGTCCCAAAAAAATAAAAGTCAACAAAGGGACCAAAGTCAACGAGACAACACCAAGAAGTGTCCCATTTGCAATAAAGGGGGACATGACATCAAATATTGTTGGTAAAATTCTTACAAAAAGGGTTCATCAAGCAATTCAAAACCCAATAATCAACAGGGTAACAACAATTCAAATCAAGGGAAGTCCAACAACAACAAAAATCAAGGGCAAAAAAATGGTAATTGGTAAAGAAAAATCAAACAACAAGGGTACATTGCCGAACATGAGGATGATTCAGATGAAGGACACCACATGTATTCTACTCAATTTTATGAAGAAACCAAGTCCACACAAGATATCTGGTATGTTGACTCGGGTGCAACTCGACAGATGACTGGATGCAAGGATTGGTTCTACACACTACGTGACTCACCTAACAAGAACTATGTGTCATTAGGTGATGACTCATCATACAGTGTCAAGGGGATTGGAAACATTTCACTACCTCTTGGAAAGCATGACTACAAAATCACAGATGTATTGTATGTACCTGGGTTGACCAAGAATTTGCTATCAGTTAGTCAACTCCTTGATCACAACTTGAAGTTGGATTTTGACAGTAATAATGGAGAAAAAGTGTGCTTGATAAGAGATAAGTCAAGAGGTTCCAAGATTGTAGTAAGAGCCTCCAATGTGGGACGCATGTTCTAACTGATTATGTCCACAAGGATGATCAAGCTCTAGTGGCCAAAGATACACAATCTGCAGAACTATGACATTGCATATATGGTCACCTCAGTTTTGGCTATCTCCAAACACTTCAAAAGGGAAGCATAGTGAAAGGATTTCCTACACTCAAGCACAACACTGACAAGTGTCACAATTGCCTAGCTGGAAACCAACATAGAGTACCCTTCTAGAAGAACACATATAGAGCGAAGGGAAAACTTGATTTGGTGCACACCGATCTTTGCAGGCCCATGCAACCAAGTCATTATGGATGTCAATACTTTATGCTTTGTGTTGATGACTACTCAAGAAAGATGTGGATATATTGTCTAAGAAACAAGAGTTAAGCCTTTGAGACATTTCAGAAGTTCAAAGCACTTGTTGAGATTGAAGCTGGTCACAAGATCAAAACTCTCCGCTCAGATCGAGGGGGGGAATTCACAAGCAATGAGTTCAAGACTTACCTAGAAGCTCATGGGATTCGTCGACAAATGCCTCCTACTCACACACCATAGTAGAATGGTATAGTTGAGAGAAGGAATCATACTATCATGGAAATAGTGCGATGTATGATTGATGACTCAGGTTTAACAAAGACATTTTGGGAAGAAGCTATAAGAACTACAGTCTATTTGTTGAATAGAGTGCCCACAGTAGCTCTTGAAGGAGTGACACCTCAAGAAGCATGGTCAAATCGGAAACCATCAATTACACACCTAAGAGTATTTAGGTGCAAAGCTAGCATGCACATACCCAAGAAGAACAGGAACAAGTTAGATATGAAAGCTGAGAAACTGATATTCATTGGATATAGTGAAGAAGCGCTTGGGTACAAATTATGAGATCCAAAAGTAAAGAAAGTATACACATGTAGGGATGTTGAGTTCTTTGAGAAGAAACAAGTAGATGCTCCACTCAACAACTCAACAAACATGCAGAATACACCTCTTGTGAAGACAGAATTTGATGTTCCCACTGAAGATGACAGTGATGAATTGGATGATGGTGAAAAATTGGATCCACCACAAGCCAATGGAACAGCTAAGAAGTTACCTAAATGGTATACTCAATTAATAAGAGATGTAAATTTGGATGAAGCACCTAGCACATCATCCAATCCTGGACCTAGAACTCGCAGTCAAGTTCGTGAAGAGGTCAATTATGCCCTAATGAGTAGATTTGTTGAAATAGTTAAGCCATCTATAGTTCAGGAAGCCCTACAATCAAAAACTTGGAAAGATACCATAGATTCAGAGTATCAGTTAGTGATGAAGAACAACACATGGCAACTTTTCGACCTTCCACTAGGGAAGAAACCCATTGGATGCAGATGGATATTCAAGACTAAGTACAAATCAGATGGGACTATTGAAAAGTATAAAGTAAGGCTTGTAGTAAAGGGGTATGCACAATAAGAAGGCATTGATTATGAGGAGACAATTGCTCCCATAGCCAAGATCAAGACAATTAGGATGATCTTTGCTCTAGCTGCACAATTTGGTTGGAAAGTCCACCGAATGGATGTGAAAAGTGCCTTTCTTAATGGAGATTTGCAACAAGAAGTCTATATGACTCAGCCAGAGGGTTATGTAATACCAGGAAAAGAGATGATGGTATGCAGACTCATAAAATCTCTATATGGCCTAAAAAAAGCACCCCAGGCATGGTACATCAAAATTGATGAGCATCTCATAAGTCATGGATTCGAAAATAATCCTTATGACCCCATTATCTACCTCAAAAAGAAAGGGGGGGAGATTGTCATTGTGTTTTTTTATGTCGAAGATCTAGTCATTACAAGCAGTTCCGTGAAGATGATCGATGCAACAAAGAAGGATTTTAATGAATCGTTTGACATGACAGATCTTGGGCTCATGCACTATTGTCTTGGGTTGGAAGTATGGAAAAAAGAGAATTATATCTTTGTGTCACAATTGAAATACATCAAGACAACTCTCGAGAAATTTAGGATGATGGAATGCAATCCTATTACTACACCTATAGAAGTGAGACTTCGGTTATCTCATTCTGATCCATCACAACTGGTGAATGCAACTCTCTATCGGCAGTTGATCAAGAGTCTCATTTACCAGACATATACTAGACCAGATATCAGCTTTACAGTCAGGTATTTATCGCGCTTCATGCAAGAACTGAAATTATGTCATTGGAAAGAAACAAAGAGAATACTGAGATATCTAAAGGGTACAGTTGACCTTGGTCTAGAGTACAAGAAGAACGACAACTTCTTGATAGGATATTCAGATTCAAATCATGTAGGAAACATGGATGATAGGAAGTCAACATTAGGCTTTGCCATCTTTATGGGATCTGGACCGATATCATGGGGAAGAAAGAAATAGAAATTTTTTTGTCGCTCTTCTACAGAAGTAGAGTATCGAGTTGCAAGTGAAGCTGTTTGTGAAGCAATATGGCTACGCTGAATACTGGAAGGAATTGGTCTACAACAATAGAAATCTACTCTAGTATATGTTGATAATGAAGGAGTTCTGAAGATTGTTCACAATCTAGTATTTCATGAGAGAACCAAGCATATTGAAGTACAGGTTCATTTCATACGCGAGCATGTCTTGAAGCACAACATACATCTTCGGTTCTGTCCTACAACTGAATAGAAGGCAAATGTTTTCACTAAGTCACTTGCACGTGACAAATTCACACTGTTTAGAGAGTTCCTCTCCACTTGATTGGAAACTATGTAAAATTAAGGGGGGGAATGTTATCATAATTTAGTATAGGCATATTTATTGCATTTTATTACATTATCTTTTATTTAATAATGTGCAACATGTGCACTCTAGTCTAGTGACTTGCATTCAATATTGTTATGTTGGATAACATTCAATATTGGTATTAGTAGTAATTACATGTGCATGTGAGATGGGTCTTATCATCTCGTAGTTGGTGCCTGATAGGGTGTCATGTCTATCTATATGAGGCTATCTAATATCTATAAATATTACAGCGCTTGCATTGTTATGTAATCTGATTTCACGATCAATAATATTTGTGAGGCTTCCGTCCCTCTTTGGTCATTGCAATCTAATTCTATTCTATCACTTGGTATCAGAGCTATACCATTGTTATAATTTGGTATCAGAGCTATACCATTGTTATCAGAGCCCCAAAAAAGTATTATTTTGTGAATATTCCTTTGTTTTCTGAATTTATGTAATGGCAAAATTGATGCAGATGTGTAACCTGCAAAGTTATCCCCGAGGCTTGAAAAATAGAATATTTAGATAATCTTAATGATATAAGATGGGAATAAAATATATAATTTTGTAGTTTAAAAATTCATAGATGTTGAAATACTGTAAGTTGTCATATCATATTTTGAGTGTGACAGATAAGGACACATGACACGCTATGGTAGTAGTTGGCTGAGGGAGAATATTCACAGTCTTGCAGTTGGTAGTTTCGTAGTTTTTGCAATGTTGTAAATTGCATTTCCATTTCTGAGGTCCAATGGGAGGGAAACATAGTTATATATGATGGCACCTCAAGGTAGAGTATTTTTATAATTTGGAAGTTGGGAGTTTCACATTTTTTTACAATGCTACAAATTTAATTTCTATCCATAAATCCCCATAAAATAAGACACATGGCGTAATATGGAGGCATATTGCGGTGAGGGAAACATTATAAACTCATAGTTGATAGCTTCATAGTTTTTGGGAAATTGTTAATTCTCTCTTATCCCCATTAGCCTAAAATAATGGACACATGGAACTATATTTACTACTTATGAGAAGAAAAGAAGTTGTTGGTTCACGTATGAAAGCTTTAATGACCAGACCAATGGATAAATGACATTTCATTTAAGTAAATACAATGTGGCAAATATATCCACATATAAGGCTCATATTCAAACAAGACTATAAAATCAATGGAAAAAAATATGAAAAAAGATGGGAAGATGTGGCATGGGAGTGTTCGAAGAGATATAAGGTTGGAAATGTATGCTAAGTCCCACACTTTACATTCAATTTTAAAGTTGCTAAGTATTATGGAGCCATAAGATAAAAAAGAGCCATAATTTTTGCATTTTAAATTGTGTGAAGGTCATGGTTGAAGCTTTGAAAGTGCTTGAAGGGTCATATTATTTCAGAAAGAAGGAATTATAACTACCTTGGTGTGCTTGTAAGTACTTGAAGATAGAATTAATTTGTTACATAATATTATGAGGTTGTGCTTGGAAGTAAGGGAAGTTATTATACATCCTTATTTTTTATCATTCCACTCCTTGAAGAAAATTGTCTACCCTGTTGCCCTGATATAATGAAGATCCACTTAAATGGCATCTTGGCCTTGTCCTACCTTATTTTTGACTTGGATAAGATAACTGATTCAAACCTAGGAAAAGAAAATTTGGATTATTTCCTCCAGATGCTTCATGTAGCCAACAAGAGTGAAGTAATGGCAAAATTAACAAAATATCCATTACTATATCAGCTACATTTCCTTCCTCATCTCAATACTTAGATTTGGTATGGGATTGTGTAGAGAATTATAACCTAGAAACAATGGAAGTTAGAGATGGGATTGGTGTTTTTGTCATTTCCTTGACTCCTGATGCTTTAGATGAAATGTTGGGACTCCCAAATGTTGATAAAGTGGATGACATTACATTTTAAAAGGAAGATAAATTTTGGACTACCAAAAGTGCCAAGTATTTCAAAATACTAAACAACCAATGGTTTGAGAATCCAAACATATCTACCACTTAAATCCCTAAGAGGCTGACTAGAGCTGATTTTATTGATGAAATTGGAGATCTCATTACTATCTTGAATAAGATTGTGGGGAATGACTCTGCATATAACTACTATCATTGAATTTTTAGGTTCATCCAACCCATTCTAAGTCAAAAGGCACATATCCACTAGGGGAGTTGATATGTGACTCCATCCATTAACAACTTATCAAAATGGTAATGTAGATTCAGGAGGGTTTTAGAAAAAAATGTGAATTCTACATGAATTCATACATGATCTACAATATTTCATGCCATAAGTCATACCCCAGGTTTTTAAGGGCTAAAGAGTTTTATCAATACAAAGTATATGATGTATACCCACTGTTTCACAGTTTTCTTTACTTTTTTGGATGATGAAATAGGTAAGGTCATGGGCTAGGAGGAATACTTGTTATTGTTGGTTGTCACATGTATTCTGACTTCTTGATCCAATGGCGATTGTGAGAGCTTCCTTTTGGATAGGAGGAACTACCTGTAATAGAAAACAAGACCACAAAAGAGAAGTTAAATGATATATGACAGTGGACTGCCTAGCGTATGCTAGTTTTGGGAAGCGTGATACTTCCTAGATGGCTATCAATCCACTGTTTAAAACAAATTAATGTGACAAATAAGTAGAGTCCTATTGTAGTTGGTATGATCTAGGTATCTCATTCAATTACAGTAAGAAAATCTAATATAACTGGCTAGGCTATAGTCAGATCTGAAGGGTTGGTAGGTTTTAGGGTACTGGAACTTGTCAAGGTTAGGTTTTGGGTTTCTTAGGTTATTTGGTAAAAGGTTGTTTGGTTCTATTATTGGCACAGGGTGTGAAACATAGAGACTGAGGTCGGTTGGGTATAACTGACGAAAGTTTAAGGGAGACCGATGACAGTTATGGGTAACCGGTGTTAGTAGAGTGGGGTGACAGTAGTTCACTAAAAAAATTATTGTAGAGTCTAGGAGAGGGTAGATGAGGCTAAAGAAGGGGATGGTGAGGTCTATGGGAATGCTGAGATCACTCAAAGAGCTAGAATGGCTAGGATAGGTGATCTGATAAATGGGTGGGTGATATTTTTGGGTTTGTCAAAAAGAAGGCTATGGATGAATGGGAATATTAATAGAAGAATGATGACAAAAATGATAACAACTCTATGAACATAATAGGAATGGAAATTATTAATGATAAAACACTTACCAATGTTGTAGGTCCAATGATTGGGTGGTGGTGATGATCGGTTGATGGAATAGAACTTGGTGCAATAGTGACACTTCTCGGAATGTTACTGTGAGTATGAAATGCTTCTGGATATATCCTGGTGTTGGCTATGAATGTCTAGGTGCGTGAAAAAGGTTCTGGTTTTACTTGCATGTAGCTCTCTTCTTGTATTCTTGCTCTCAGAATGTCCCAACCCAAAAAAAGGTTTCTTAGGTGAATAAATGGTAACCGCCAATGGTTCCTGGTTGACCGGCGTCAGTTCAGGGGTGATCGGCGTTAGTTATGGTGAGATTCCCTAGGTTTACTAAAATTGGTAGATCTTGCCTCTTTTAACTCAGGTTCATTCCTTGATCCAAGGATTTGGAATGGACATTACATTTTTATGAGTGGGAAGGTGGTTAGAGGGATAGTAGGCATTGATTTTTAGGGTTAAACCAAGTCTTAGCTCATTAAGGTAAGTGGGACTAAGTCTTAGTTGGTTATGGAAACATGCCAAAAATAGGTCTAGGGTGAGGTGGCTAGGTGAGGTGTAAATTAGCTGAATTAGAATAATTAAGCAATGTATATTGTGAGGGTGGGTATTAATCTAATTAATTAAATTAAATTAATATTCATGTGGGGTGAAAGGGGCCACTATTAGGTGAATGTTTTTTAGTTGGTTATTCGATGGGAGGCCAAGGGGAGTGTGACCCAAATTTGGTGTCTACATTTTGCCCCTTTTTGTTACGTAGCTTGTATTGGTAAGTGATGTTGATAAAAAAAAGATGTGGTTGTCCCAAGCGTGGGTGAAGGTAACCCCCCTCAAACTATGAACCAATGAGGTGAGAGAAGGAAGCGGTGAGTGGTGTAAAAAAATGGTGGGTGTGATAAAGATGAAGATGGGTGAGTAGGTAGAGCATTCACATGGATGCACACATTGTGAAATACCATGAGATACCTGGGCTGCTCAACATAAAAAATGAACGTTATCTAGGGTTGTAAAGGTCATCCAAGCAAGGGTTGTTGAGGTTCGGTATATAGGGTAAATGATACGGTTCGGGAACTCACTGAGGTAGGATGCAAGAATGCATAGGTGTGGTTCCAGTACATCAAAAAGATCAAAAGGTCATGGATTTTTTGGATAAGGGTCATTGCCATAGGCAATGTAAGGTAATTAGGTTGAGTGAAATAGGTATCATCATCGCAAGATGCAACGGGTGAGGACATGGGAATATCCACGTATTTGAGGGTTAGGTAGGTAGGTGTGGGTTGGGTAGGTGGAGGTAAAAATGGGTAAATGGGTTAAAGGTCAAATTGAGAAAATAGGGAAATGAGCCAGGGTCAAAGGTAGTGACAGTCGAATGCATGCACATGTATGAATTACGACACAGTACAAGATTGAAGAGCTTGTAAACTCTACATCATCCAAGGTTGATAGGTCTATCCAAAAAGGGTTGAAGTGTGTCTAGTATTCAAGGTATAGGATATGGTGTGGAAACACAATAAAGGTCAGGTACAAGAACATTTAGGTATGTTCCGATACACCAAAGGTTAGTTCAACATAAACAACATGACAATAGGAAATGTAAGGTTGGTAGGCAAAACAACACGGGTACTAGCGTTGTAAGGTATAATGAGCACATTGGTTCAAAGGTTACTAACAGTGTTTTAGGTCCAGGTAGCTAGGTCATGTCACGGGCAAGGCCGAGGTATGTGTAGAATAACAAGTCCCTAAACGTAATTAAGGACATGGATAGGTAACGTTGGCTTGGAGGTAGGTGGCAATGAAAACTAAGGCTAGGTAGAGTTTTTCAGCATGGGTATATCTAGTTTCGTAGTCTAGAAGGGTATGACTTATGTAATAAACCACTTTCTCTCTATGCTTGGTTTTCGCAATGAGCAAGCATGGAAATTAGAGAATGGTCAAGTGGCGGAAATATATAGGTAAAAGGGCTGGTCATCCTTAGGAGGAATGAGCACTGGTGGTTGAAGGAGGTATGGTTTCAAGGCTTCAAAGGATTTATGACATTCATCATCCCATTTGAAGGAAACATCTGTCATGAGAAGATGATGGAATGGTTGACAACGGTCAGAAAGCTATGAGATAAAATGACAGAATGGATTTCATCTTACCTTGTAGGCTTCGAAGTTGACGATAGATTAGTGGGTGGAGGCATTTCTAGAATAGCCTTGACTTTAGCAGGATCGAATTCTATGCCACACAAAGAAACAATGAAGCCTAGGAGTTTTCTAGAAAGTACCATAAAGACACACTTCTTTGGTTGAAGATGCACATAATACTTGATGAGACAGTTAAAGACGACTTTAAGGATAGGCAGTGTTTGGTTCAATGTTTAGATTTGGCCAGAAGATCATCTACGTAATATTCTAGTATGTGATGCATGATGTCATGGAAGATGTAAGTCATGGCTCGCTAATATATAGCACCAGCATTTTGAGGCCAAAAGGCATGACTTAATCATAGAAAGTCCCCCAAGGGGTGATGAAGGTAGTCTTGTGTTGATCCTCTGGAGCTAGTAATATTTGATTGTAGCCCAAGAAACCATCCATGAGTGATAACATTTCATGGCTAGCGGTGAGATCAACTAGTTGGTCAATGCATGGTAGTGGGAAATCATCTTTGGGATAGGTGAGGTTGAGGTCATAGAATTTTGTACAAATGTAGAGTCCCCCTGTCACTTTTGTGACATGAACAATGTTAGAAATCCATCAGGGATAGTCATTGGGTAGAATGAAGGAAACCGAGAGAAGGTGTTGAAGCTCTTCTTTGACCAGAAGAATGATGCAGGGATGCATTTTTTGTAGCTTTTGTTTGATGGGTTTGGCATCAGGAATGGTTACAATATTGTGGACCATGATTTTAGGGTCAATACTAGGCATATCGACATAGGACTAGGAAAATGTGTTTCCATGGCACTAAAGGAAAGAGGTGAAGGATTCCTGTTTAGTAGCGTCTAAGGATTGGCTGATCTTTAGAATGTACGGGTCATCCTGAGTATTAATGTTGATTTTGATTGTCGATTTTTTCAACATGGTTTACGTCTCAGAGGGTAACGACCGATGAATATAAGATTCTTCTGTACCAAGGTATGTGAGGATGGAATCATCGTCCTGACATTGAACGGCATTAATTAAAGGCATATCATCATTAATCATGTAAGGATGTAGGAATGGGAGAGAAGAGGGAGCCTCCCCATCACGTTGATAGGTTAGCGGTCCCAAGGAAATGGTGTTTACAAAAAAAAAGTTAGGAGGAATAGATTCAGGATCTATGGACTCCATGGGTGAAGATGGTAATGTGGGTGAATGAGATGGGGAAGATTTCCTGTCTTGGATAAGGTTAACACAAACCATCTTGGAGGGTGAATCATTAAAACCAATGCCACTATGGTCATTGTGTTTATGAGAGGTATAGGAAATGATAGTATGGTGGCCTTGTTAATGAAATCCAAATCCAAATCCTTTCCACGCACACCGGTGGAGGAAATTTTGAGTGAAGTAGTGGTTAGTGAGGAAGTGTAGGTCAGACAAAAATGGTTGGGCTTAGGATGGAGGTTTGTGTTTATAGGTGGTGATATAAAGTCCCCCATACATTAGATTGGTGCTAAGGTGGGGAGGGGTGTAAGGAAAAATGTCACCAAAGCAGATGTCATAGCTGGGATGTTGATGTAAATTCCCATACTCCTGTGGGGTGAGGAAGGTGTTGATATTGTATAGGCGGTATTCTCCCAGAGTGAGGCATTGAAAAACACCTTCTAAGGGATCGGTAGTCTGTACGTGGGTAGAGGGGATAGATGGCTTGTGTGTCGATGGTAGAGGCTACAACTGCAGTGGGGACAACGAGGTTAGATGTAACAAAGGTAGTGGCAGTTTTGGTGGATAATCTTGTAGGTGAAGGTGAAGTAGTGATAGTGGCAGATGCCTTGATGGGTATAAGCACATCTTTGGGGTGATATAACATGTTACAGGTCTTGAAAGGTAATGGGTCGGTAGGGATGGTGTAATTATGTCCTTCGTGTTCAAATTTGAGGCATCGATGTAAAGTCAAAGGGACATAACCCATGGCATGGATCCAAGGTCATCCGAGCAGCAAGTTATACTAGAACTCCCCTTCTAGGACATAGAAAAGTTTTGGGACAGTGTGGGGACCCATGCGGACATGGAGAACAATGGTACCTAGGGTAGAGGTCATGGCATCATTGAAGGAGTGCAGCATAACCAGGTTACCATGCATGTAATTAGCAGGTATCTGACATTTGGTCATATGCATGGGAGGAGATGATGTTAATGATAGCACCACCATCAATCATAACACGTCATATGCATATATTATCGATAAATATGGAGATGAAAAGAGAGGGGTTGGGGTCATCAGACTAGAAGGGAGTGATCTCTTCATCTGAAAAGATGAGGGTGACCACTTGGTGAGTAGGTGGAGGTGTAGAGGAAGGTGAAGACCTAGTGAGAGAGGCTACATGGTGAGGGGTAATGATGGAGGCTACAGGTGTGGGGTCATTTGGTAAGACTTCAATAGATTGAAGGACCTCCATGAGGGCTTGATGATGTGACTCTGAGGTTTGGACAAGGTCATATAAAGACATTTTTAGGGGGGATTGGTGTAGTTTTTTTAGCATTGTGTGATGTGTGACCCCATCAGAAATAGGATATGCAGGACCTCGAATGGTGACTTTGGGTATGGGTGCGGCTGGTATGTTGGGTACAGGGTTGGTTGATGGGCCAGTTGATTTTTCCTTTCCCTTGTCTTTCTGAGCATGGGTGGCAATGTTGATCATGTTAATCTGAGGGGAGGTGGATGAAGAGGGTGTGTCATGGAAGGTATAGCGACATGAGTGACAAAACCTAAGTGGGGGATGTGATCCTTATGAAATGAGTAGGTTGCATTGGCATTTTGGTGGTGGTTTGGCCAACTCTCTTATACGAACCATGTTGATCTCAAATCTCAGGGGTGGATCAAAGAGTTGTGGGGGTGGAGATTTTGGTCACTGAGTAGGTAATGGGAGAAGATCTATGGAAATTGGTGAAGGTGAAATGGGTCCTCATCAAGAAGATCGTTGTCATCAAAATTTTCTTTGGGAGGACACAATTAGACAAGAGTGGTTTTTAAAGCCTTATAGTTCTCTACATCGTGTCTGGGCACACGATGGTAGGTACAAATTTTGGTTTTGTCAAACCCTTTTGGTTTGGGTTTGAGTGGGTCATAAGGCCTAAGAGGTGGTAACATAATGATGGAAGTTTTAAGGAGATTGGTTAAGATTTTAGCATAGGATCCTGACAGTGGATCAAAATGGGAGGTGAATGTGGGTTTGGGTATAGGTGTGGCTGATTGTGGGGGAAGAGGATTTAAAGGAGGGGGAGTAGGTTGGTCTACTAGTTTGGTGTGTGGTGTGGTCTTAGGTGTTGGTTGCATCTGCTTGGGTATGGGCATGGTAGAAGAGCTGGTGAAGGAAGGTTTGGTTGGTTTAACTACCTTATTAGAGGGTAGCAGATTTTTAACTTTAGGTTGTGTCTTTTTGGGAAACGATGACATAGGTGTATGAGATGTGGAGGGAAAAATTGATGGTGGAAGAGGACAGGGTACCCATGGGGGTAATCGAGGTGCTGTGGAGGTAGGTGGTGTAGGTTGGGCAGGAGGCGTGAGTGAAAGAGAAGAAAATGTCATAGGTAGTGAAGAAGTTATGGATGGTAGTGGAGGTATGGGTGGTAAGAAAGTTATGGGTGAGTGTGGAGGTTGCATGTGTCACTTGGGTATATTAGAGACCTGTGATGAGGAAATGGGTTGTTGGGTTCTTGGTTTACTGGTGGACGAGGGTTCCTTGGCCTAGGTTAAGGGGTGAGGTCCTAGGATGGATGAAAGGGGTGAAGGTGATAGTGGCGTGGTAGGCAAGAGGTTGGTGTATGAGGCCTAGGATATTAGATCTGGTTTTTAGGGGTCAGGGTAAGTTTGGCGTTAGTTTCGGAAGATGTGGCTAAATATAGTTTTATGGGTGGGTGAGTAAGGATGGCTGTGGGTATGACCCCAAAGGTAGGGATAGGTTTAGGTAAGGGAGATGATATAGGTGAGGGTAGGTGTTTGGGTGTAGATGTATGTTGGGTTATGGGAAGAGGCATGAGTTGGGCCATGGGTGATGACATGGAAAGTGTTGCAATAGTCATAGTTGTGTTTTGTTTGGTCGCTCGAAACACTTTTGGATAGATAGTGGAGGTGTTAGTGAGTGAGAGTTGCATTTATGTTGAAACATGAAGTACAAGGTGTCCCCATAGTAAAGCTTTATCGACATAGTCTAGGTTATCGGCCAAGTGTGAAAATGGTGTTGTTGTAGGTGGGGCTGATGTGGATTGAGTCACAATCCCCATAAAATGTGTTTGAGATATAGGAAATGGCTAGCCTTAGAATTTTTGGGTAAGAGAGCTGAAAGCATATCAACGGGATCTTAAAGGTCTGATTATGAATGATCATCCAAAGGAAATGGTATTTCTACAGGATCCTCTATGGGTAGAGGAGAGGATGGGCCAGACAAGGTGGAATCTTCTTGTGATGGTGTAGGTGGTGGACATGCATATCCTATGAGTAGGAGAGTACCACTGACAACTGCTCAGAAATTTGAGGGGTCAAAGGTGGCGTACTAATTATAGGCTCTTCCACGAATGATGGGGAAAATGAAGGGGGATCCCCTATGGGTGGTGGAGTAGATGAAATCAGTTCTTGTGTAGGTAGTGGAGCTTGGGCTAATATTTCATCTATGGAAGGAACATGAGGCAATTGGGAAGCAACTGGTATGTCATCAAAAATAGCATGGACCTCACAGACATTGCTATCATTGTTTGAAGTGTCACCAGCCTGGTTGGAAGATGGGGCATGATTAGGGAATGAATTCTTGAATATGTGTAGGTTTTGATTAGCAGGTGCATTTGGGCTATCCAAGAATAGATCTCCATTGTCTACCATTTCTTGGATGATATTCTTGAAGGTGATGCCATTATTGTCATTATGACCTTTGACATGATGATAGTTGTAAAATTCATGTACTTTATACCATGCAGGAATGGGGCACTCAGGGTGAAAACTAGTATGTGGTTTTATAGGTGGAAGGGTAATGACACCAACCTTAATAAGATTTTCCAAAATAGAAGAATAAGATTCTCCTATGGAAGTGTACTTTCATTGTTTTTGTCTGAAATGGAAAGCTTGAATGAGAGAGAGATTAGTAGGAGGTTTGGTTGGGTTTGATTGATGAGGGGGGCCATCCTTGAGAATTATGGCATTGGTAGATCCTTTAGGTTTTGAATAGTTGTTTTGGGGTTTTGAAGATGAAGAAGCATCATTTGATTTGAATGCGATGTTCTTGTTATGAAGTTGAATTTTCTTTTCTTCAATAGAATGAATTTCCAATTTCCATGCCATGGTGAATGCCTCATCAAAAGTGTGAAAGGTTTGCACCTACAAATTTGGTGAGATATGTCTAGCACAAGCCTGAGTAAACAAATCTATGAGTTCAGTTTGAGGTAATTGAAATGTGAGTTGGTTAATTAGGCTGCGCCAGTGAGCGACAAAGTTAGTGATAGACTCATCGTCATACTGTCATGTGGAATAAAGATTAGTCATGGTAACCTTCTTAACAATGTTGATGGAGAAGTGATCTAAGAAGGCTTGAGCTACTTGATTAAATGAGTAGATGGAGTGTCTTGGTAGCCCACTATACCAGTATAATGCAGGTCCTGACAGGGACATCAGGAAGGTTTATAGGAGTAAAGTGTCATCATGGGTGATCAGGTAACACCCATGTTTGAAAGACCGTAAATTCTATTACGGGTCTTCTTTACTATTGAAATGGTTGAATTTTGGCATTTCCCAATGTACAAGGTATGGGTGAATGGGGATAGATGGATGAATGGGCTCATTACAGATTTCATTGTAGGTGAGGGAATTGTGTGAGCCGGAAACCTATGCTTCTAATGTCTACATCTTTTCCATCATTAACTTGATGAGGTCATTAGTAGGTTTTGATGGAAGGGGGTCTCTTGTAATGTAAGAGGGCTGGTGTTGAACATACGATGTGGATGGAATTCTAGTGTATGGTGATGCCAGTAGGAAGGTTAGAAATGAGGGATTGATATAGAGGGTATATACATGGAATGAATGACAGATGAGATGGGGGGTTGTTGATAATATGTACATGGAGGTGGGATAGTCATAGCTACTCTAGTAGAAGCAGGGGAAAAAGTCTGCGGAATACAAAGGATAATGTTTTGGAATGGGGTAGGGGTTACCGACACCACAGGAAGTTGTGTTGCAATGGGTATTTGTGAGAAAATGGTGTGGATGAGGTTACGGTCTCGGTGGTCAACGAGGGGACAACAAATACTATAGGTACAAGTGATACTACAGACAAAATGATCATGGCGGGTATGGGTCCTAGCTATGAAATTACTGGGGGTGAAGCAAGTGAAGGTACTACTACATTATTAGGGGCTGATACATATGTGGGAATAAGGGTAGGAGAGATGGATACATGCATGTTGTATATCAACTGACCTGAGGAGTCCCAGGTGGAAGAATGGGAAAGGTAGAAATGTAAGGCCATGGGATTCTGATCAAGGATTCGTGCAAATTCCTCATCACTTGCAACAATGGTGGTAGGTAGGGTTGCATCCATGGGTGATAGGACAGAGGGTGGTGAAGGACTAGGCGGGAGAGGTTAACAACTCACGTGAAATATAAGAGTGTTAGCTTGGCTGCGAGTCAACACCATGTGAATGGATGTATATCAGGTGATGTTGTATCCTACAGGTGACACATAAAGTAGAAAGAATGAAGAAAACATGTGTTTATAGGTAGATTTGGGTAATATATCAGTTGATGTTCAATACAGGTCAACTGACGCCAGTTAAGGATGATCGATGTTGGTTTAGGGGTAACCGAGGTCGGTTACTGTGAGATAGGAACAATTTTATCAAATGAGAGAAAGACTGTTGATGGCTAGATGAACAAGTTGTATGATGACTACTTATCAAAGAAGAAGAGAGATTATAAAGACTCATAGGAATTTGATAGCAAAGAAAATGAAATAAGGGTTCTTTAGGAAATTTAACCAAAAAGAACATAAAATCGATGTCGGTTAAGGAAAACTGATGCCAATTAGGGGTAACTAATGCCAGTTACTGTGAAAATTGGAAATATGTAGAAAATGGATCATTATCAATTTTAGTGAGATAAATAATCAACCCATAAGTATGGAGATGATGTAATGAATTCCTGACACACTCAGAAGAAGTAAGAATACTCCAACTATGATTGTGGAGTGTGTAAGGCAACATGATCGAAAAATGGAGAAGCGTATCCTCACACCTCAAAATGCATGTCAATCAAACACTAAAAACACGTGCCTAATAAGTGATTTTTAATGTGTTGAGCTTATGCTATTTAGAATACTGACTCATGATTTTAGAATAGAGTTTTTGGTGAGGAAGGCTTCCTATGAAGAAGGATATCTAAAAGGATAGGTTTTAGGTATGTTATGGCGGGGGCAGGCTGTCCTCTGAGATAATGACTTGACAGAGGTAACAAGCTAGGGAGTACCTACCAATCAGATCGTGTGATCACTGACAGGTGTTCCCAGGTAAGATGTTGTTTAAGAAAGATGTGTATATTTCAATTTTGTGTAAGTTTGGTAAGACACAAAGAGAGAGAGAATGTGCTTTCTATGATTCTTTGTGTCAACCATCAATTGGGCATGACTTCCAACATATAGGTTGCCCTCATTTTAATGTGAGCTAAATGCAGCAAATCAAAATGTAATGCAACCAATTTTAAGCCCAAATCGAAAATATTACGTTTGATGAAACAAATGATGAATAGGAGAGGGTATGCTCTTTCACTAAATGCAGAAATGAAGAAAGAAGAATGATTCCTTTTAAATGCACCAAGAGAAATGTTTCATTTAGAGAAATTAGAAAGAAGAGAGGATTACTAGGGAAGAAAATTACTATGTAATCCTTTTAAAGGGAAACAAACACACAAATTTCACCTAGAAATGAAGAAAATGCAATAGAACCCCTGATGGGTCCCACTGGGCGTGCCAAAATGTTTCACCATTTTCTTTACTTTTTTGAATGACGAAACATATAAGGTCATGGGCTAGGAGGAATACCTATTATTGCTGGTTGGTTGATGGTTGTTGCGCGCATTTTGACTTCTTGACCCAATTCCGATTATGAGAGCTTCCTTTTGGCTAGGAGGAACTACCTGTAATAGAAAACAAGACCACAAAAGAGAAGTTAAATGATATATGACAGTGGACTGCCTAGCGTATGCTAGTTCCAGGAAGTGTGATACTTCCTAGATGGTTATCAATCCACTGTTTAAAACAAATTAATGTGAGAAATAAGTAGATTCCTACTATATTTTGTATGATTTAGGTATCTCATTCAAGTACAGTAAGAAAATATAATATAACAGGCTAGGCTATAGTTAGATCTGAAGGGTTGGTAGGTATCAGGGTACTAGAATTGGTCAGGGTCAGGTTTTGGGTTGCTTAGGTTATTTGGTAAAAGGTTGTTTGGTTCTGTTATTGGCATATGGTGTGAAACACAGAGACTGAGGTCAGTTGGGTATAACCGATGATGGCTATGGGTAATCGACGTTGATAGAGTAGGGTGACAGTAGTTCACTGAAAAATTTATTGTAGAGTTCGGGCGAGGTTAGATGAGGCTAAATAAGGGGATGGTGAGGTCTGTGGGAATGCTGAGAACAATCAGAGAGGTGAAAGGGCCAGGATAGGTGATCTGATAAATAGGTGGGTGAGATTTTTGGGTTTGTCAGAAAGAAGGCTATGGAGGAATGGGAATATTAATAGAAGAATGATGACAGAAATGATAACAACTCTATGAACAGATTAGGAATGGAAATTCTTAATGATAAAACACTTACCAATGTTGCAGGGCCAATGGTTGGGTGGTGGTGATGATCGGTTGATGGAATGGAGCTTGGTGTAATAGTGAAACTTCCTAGAATGTTACCGTGAGTGCCAAATGCTACTGGATCTTTCCTGGTGCTATCTATTGATGTCTGGGTGCATGAAAAAGGAATTGGTTCTACTTGTATGTAGCTCTCTTCTTGTCTTCTTGCTCTCAGAATGTCCCAACCCAAAAACAAGGTTACTTAGGTGAATAAATGGTAACTGACGATGGTTCTTAGTTGATTGGTGTTGATTTAGGGGTGACTGACATCAGTTATGGCGAGATTCCCTAGGTTTACTAAAATTGGCAGATCTCACCTCTTTTAACTCAGGTTCATTCCTTGATCTAAGGATTTGGAGTGGAAGTTACATTTTTATGAGTGGGAAGGTGGTTAGAGGGATAATAGGCATTTATTTTTAGGGTTAAACCAAGTTTTAGCTCATTAAGGTAAGTGGGAATAAGTCTTAGTTGGTTATGGAAACATGCCAAGAATAGGTCTAGGGTGAGGTGGCTAAGTGAGGTGGAAATTAGCTGAATTAGAATAATTAAGCAATGTATATTGTGAGGGTGGGTATTAATGTAATTAAGTTAATTAAATTAATATTAATGTGGGGTGAAAGGGGCCATGGCTAGGTGAATGTGTTTGATTTGGTTATTCGATAAGAGGCCAAGGGGAGTGTGACCCAATTTTAGTGTCTACACCCATAACATAACTTAGACAATCAAAAATATAATTTTAGGTTGGTTCATGATGCCTTATTTTCCCCTATCCTTTGTTTATTCAATCTTGAATGGGAGCAATATATGACTTCATTCATGGCCAAAAATGTAATCGTTGAATATAGATATTATTTCATCTAACTCATATCCTTCACCTATATTAGGGTAAGTGGATTCCAAGGCACACCATATATGTTTCCCAGGTACCTAAATGATAAGTGAGCACTAATTGAATTGTGAAGACAAATTGTGGATGTCCATAAGCTCATTAAAAGGAAGAATAAAACAAATATCAAGCTCCCTATTACTATTAATATATACACATGCCCCACATTCATTAAATCTGAAATAATTGAACCTAAAATGAATGGTGTTATCATGCAGAATTTTTAGGCCAAACCCAATTATGATATTAAATAGATAGTGTACGGTGCCATGGATAAAACATATGAGCATAAGCCTTAGCACAAAGAATATTGGATAGAATGCAAAGATGAAGAAGTGGTGAGACTCAAGGATTTTTCTAGAATTACCCTCTTTGAGATCATTGATAAAAAAAAATTTAGTTGTCCCTAAGGGTTTGATAAATGATAAAAGTATGGAGAGAAGGTACTATACATAAAAGAACATTGCAACTTAACTAATCCCACCTCTTGATTAAACTCTACAATATCCAATTTACATGCATGATAGGACAAATTATATCATTAGATAGATTATCTCTTAGCTAGTATGAAAAGGAAATGACTTATCCCTAAAAAATAGTGTATTTTTGAGGGAATAAAGAGCCACTAATGTAGTCAAGGATGTTCTTCCACCTTTGATGAAGGGATTTGTTAGAGTAGGTTGTTTACCTTAGCTCATGTTCACATAGGTACTTTATTTACCTTATCTTTATTTATCCTTACCCACTTGTGTGTGGATACTTATTTTTATATTATTTAGATATTAGTTGGATATTATCTATTTGTTAGGTATAGTTCTTTTCTTGATCTATGGTCTTGACTAGTTCTTTTTTATCTAGTTCTTACCTTGATTTATGGCTTTATCTATGGCTTGGAATAGTTATTAGGTTGATCTTCCTTGTCTATATAAGCGATACCCCTTCACATTGTACTACATAGAGTTCCATAATAATATATCATATTATTTTTCATTTCTTTGCAAACATTTTTGTAAATTTATTCTAGTGAATTACTTTTAGCTTATTGAGTGATTTGTTTTATTATCATCTGAGTTTTTTGTTTCTTAGAACGATCTGTTTATCATTCCTTTTATGGTATCAGAGTGGTAGATGTTGTAGACATTCATTTGTAAGTTTTATTTTTTAAAAAAGGGTTTTTAAATTGATATATTCATAATTACTTAGTATTTTATTGTAGCATGCATTTTTATACAAAACAGAGGGATACATTAGATTCAGAAGGTAGAAAAACACAATAAAATGATTGTAAACATGGTTATTAACCTGGAAAAATTCAGCGATGAATATTCATAATTTTGTGAATAACAGGAATTCAAGAATAGGAATTTGGCTATTTTACAACCATGAAAATGACCACATTTCAACAAAAAAAATCACAAACAATAATTTGTCCCATGTGAATAGCCTGTAGACACCTAAAATTGGTATCTATGTCCTCATTCGCTTACGCACATATATTCTAATTCAATCATCCTCCTCATCCAATCAAATTCCCATCCAATCCTTATTAATTAATTAAGATAGATTAATTAATTAATCATTTATATATTTTACATTCCCAACTATTCCATCCACATTGATCCTATTAATTAATTAATACCCTCATCATTTTCCCCAACCAACTTTCTAATTAGGATGCTTTTTATCCTACATGTGAATCACTTTACTTTTCTAGCTTTCATCCCATCTATTTTTATGCCCTAACTACCTTGGATTCATCCCCAAGTTATTTGATCTCAAAAATATGCTTTAAAGAATTCATCCAAGCCTTAAAAGCATCCAAAACCCACCTTAAATAAAAAATCAAGCCCAAGAGGGAAACTTTCCTCGTGATCAGTGTTGACCCAGGTTGGTCAACATCGACCTATTTCAAAGCAAGAGTTTTCCTTCCATTATGGACATCAGATCATGTAACCATGGGCAATCAGAGAGAAATCAGAGCTTTCTCATGACTTCTAGAGCTTCTTGCAACAACTACTAACATACCATCTATCATCTACCATATTTTACATCACTCATGATCTTCCTTCATGAGATTTCTTACTTTTATCAAGCTTTATATTAGATTATCTTTGATTTCTTGTAGATTAACCTTTTGCAGGTCCATAGCAACATCCAACCATAACTTAATAACCTTTTGTTCCATTCCTAGTGCTTGTAGGCTACCATATTTAGTTATTTATTTTTGACCTCAACCCAATCCTTCTATAGTAGCTGCTGATGCTCCATGGTTGTCATTGAATAAGGCCCTGTCTATCTAAAAATCCATCTAAATCCTCCTTTCTATCATTTATCCTACCTCCCAGCTTTTTTTTCTCTTCTGAAAATCCTCATACAACAACTACAGGTCCTCATAAGCTTCCATATTTCTCCTAGACTTTGCAGGTCAGAATATTTCATCTACAGCTCCAGATTCATCCTCCCAGGTCACCATCAACCCGCCTATGTAGATTCCAGGTCACCATCAAACTAGACTAAGTAACCTTTATTTTGGATTTATTGTCACTTGATTAGTTTTAGATCAGAATATTCCCTTTCTAGATTCAGTGACAACTCTATTTCTGCATGCTTTTGCTTTATTTCATCCTTATCTAAACAAACAGGGGCTGCCATCCTCCAAGGAAGCTAACTACTTCTTGGAGCTGACACTGTCTAGGCAGCCTCCGCATATATATATATATATATATATATATATATATATATATATATATAGCTAATAAAATCCCCTTTTAATCTTATTTGTAGGTTTGGAAGCAACAATAAACCATGATTTAACACCCGTATCAAGCATTAAGCATCCAAGGTAACATAAACCCTCTATCCTTCTGAGTTGACTAGTTTCTTTAGTAGCTAGTGTATTCATTTACATTAAGAATGAGAAACTTGGACAACATTCTTGGCATGCCTGGTGTGAGAACCATTTTAGGTGGTTTCTTTCTTTTCTGTTTCGTATGTTTTCTTATTTTCTGCTAACACTACAACATGAGTCCTTGCTTTATTTCTTGTTTGGTTTTTGGCTTGGGTCACTCATCATTCGAGAAGTGCAGACAAGTAGGAAAAGTGTTTCCTAGGTATTCTTACTTTCCTTATTTTCTCCTTTTTGCATCGTACCTTCCCTTCTTGTCTGTGTATTCATCGAACACCACATCTTGTTTTGGGCTTAAAAAAACCCTTCATTTTGCATATTTCTTGCTCACATAGTCTAAATAGGGGTTTAATACTCTAAATATCACATAGCTTATCACACACAACCTAAAACTTCACATATTAATTAAGACATCAAAACATTCCTTTCACCTGGTTCAATGATTACGATTTGATCACGCAATAGGAGACCAGTTTAGACATTTCGAAACCACAACTTACCCAAAACCAAACATAGTTTTCCATCTCCTAGGTCCGTTCATATCCATCCTCTTCACACTTTCTTAAATTAGAGCATAAAAAATAATTGTTTGCTTACTTTCCTGTTTAAAAATAGAACCAAAATTTTCCTTGAGAAGTTCTTGAAGTAGTCCTCTATGATCCCACCCAAACTATTAGTTGCTTCTAGAGTTTCCTCTAGCCTTATCTATGAATATATTCGCTATAGACCTCATGTTTCTCAACCATATCGATCTGTAGACCATGCTTCACCCTCATTTCCTTATGTATCATCCCCTCTATCTCCATCACCTTAAACCCCACTGCATCGTATCTCATCACCTTTATCCCCATCACCCTTATCCTCATATGTTTATCCTTTACCATATTTATCCCCATTACCTCATTCCCTTCTTGTGTCACCTCCTATTATTGTACCCACATATCTTATGGATATTCCTCATGAAAAACCCATCCCTAATTTCCTTTTCCATAGGTATCAATCAATAGATCCTACTCCATCTTATGACACCTCTCCTCTTATCTTAATGAGGGATATCCCCGATGAGCCTGCCATATTAGACCTCCCCATTCTCACCCCATCTCCATCATCTCATTATGATCCCACTCATCACCATACTTATATATCCTCCCAAGCTACCCCATATTCATCACATGACATCTTTAGATAACCATTTCCTAATCCTCCACCAGCTAGTTCTTTTTCACCTTCTACATCACATGAATTCAACCCCTTCTCAATCAACACCATACATTAGACACCTATTTCCACATCATTCTCATCCACCACCTCATCTAATTCCATCCTAAATAATGTGTCATTGGCCCCTTCTAACATCATTAGTACATCCATTACATCTATAGTCACCTTACCGACCTCTCTTACTTATACCACTTCTCTTACAACCACATTCAGTCCTACTCTTACCACATCTGCATTAGCCTTAGTTGGAATTTCCTCTATATCTGCACCTTTCACCACATTTACATTGTCATTCTTATCACACATTTCTTTTCCTATTCCCACATAGTTAGAAATTATATCTATCCCACCATCTCTACCACCTATCTCCTCGATTATGACCTCCTCACTTATCTCATCCACACCTAGTGTCCTTACATATGTTATTCCCACATCCATATCTACATTTATCACATCTCGTCAACCCACTTGTATGCTTATTGAAATACCTAAAATAAGTAGGTTCAACATTCATCCTCCTTTCAGTTCTATTCATCCACCATCTATGCCATCTCACATATATATTATCAACCACATGATCCAAACACCCCTCTTTTTATTTACACCTACTCCTACCATTAATTTGACACCTAAACCTAATAAGTCCACTACATTGTACCCTATTCCCCCACCCACATCTCTTCCAACCTTTCCTCTTGTGCCATCCTTGGGTTTCATACTAGTTCTCCTTTCTGTGCTTATACCCACACCTACCTCATTGACTATCATGACCACATACCCATTATATCCTTCTTCTACTATGCCACCTTCATCATTCAAAAAATATTGGAGAGCCCTTTAGCTAGAAGCCACTATGGGTGACCCTCTAGTTTCATCCACTCATCCATACATCCCCACATCTAACTCATCTTTACCCTACTTAGAATCTATCATTCAGAAGCTACTTCCTCCATCAACCTCCATGCCATCACTAGATCCCCTAGTAGAGATCATTATCATCCCTGCCAAGGATAATCCTCAAAAATCCAAGCCTAAAGACCTTGAAATCCTCCCACAATGGTCCCTTTGGAATCCTCCCACATTATTGTCTTATGTTGATCTTCTTGAGCATCCTCATAAGAAGATCAACATCCCTCCTATTAGGACCAAATATAAATCTTCCATCATGGGACCTCATCCTTTTGTTTTAGGATCCCCTCCTCCATCATGACTAATCAACCCATCCAAACCCAAAAAATCTGATTCTCTCCTAGGGCCAATCCCTTCATCAAAAATATCTTTAATTATCCAATCATCATGGACTAAATCATTCACCATAGTTTCTTCTTCCACACCACCTAGACCTCAACCCAATCCAACTTTACCTTTGCCATCTACATGATCCTACAATAATTTTCTGGGTGCCCATATCGAATCATATGCAGAGGTCCTCCAAAATTTTCTTCAGACTTCTACCATCATGCTTTCACCTATTAGAGCTTTCAATCCCAACTGTTTGAAGCCTTCATGATTCAATTCGCATCACATATGCGCTTACCATCACACCCCGAGCCATAACACCAAGCATTTTTAGGCACTCCAAACCATTATTCACAATCTTATTGAGTTATAAGGTCTCATTAATGAGTTTTATTCACCATTTACTGCTTCATCCATAGCATGTCCAATCACTTTCACCACATCATCGGATCAACCTCTTCACAAGGGTCCTCCCTTGTTCATTGATATCGTTCACCTCGATACACCATCTTCCTGACATCTATATCCTTTGACATCCACTCTCCTATCTACATCCCTTTCACTGGGGGAACATCTTCTCCCCCATTGTCATTGATCTTTTAACATCCTTCCTCTCAGCTCCATCAATTTATCCTCCCCCGCTAGGGGGACTTCTTTCTATGAATTTTCTATTTCCAGGTTAACTCCTTCCCACATTCAACATCATCCTATCTCATCTACCTCAATTTATCTAATCATAATTTCATCTCCTCTTCCTATGACCACTTTTACAACCATATATGTGCTTCCCTTTGGAAGCACTATGGCATTAAAGTCACTGTTACATCACCTATCTCATAATCTATGTTTAAATCATTTCATTTGATCCTAATTTATTTTGTCCCTCTAGGGGGACCATTTATTCATCTTAAGAGCATACCACTCATCTTCCTAATAAGCAGAACTTGCTCTTATTTTCACTCATTCATCTTGTCCTAACACGATATTAATGTCGGTGATCTCATAACTAAAACAAAATGTAACTACTTTGGAAAATAGCCAACATGGGAATTTTTAACCTAACTGGATTAGACCATACACTATTAGGAATAAGTATGGTTTTGGAGCCTATCATCTATCCTCCCTTAATGGTAAACTGGAATTGGAACCGCTTAATACATTACACCTGTGACCATTTTATTGTTATCACATTTACCAATGTGCCCTTAGTCATGTCTTTAGATCATTCCTTCATCTCAACCACTTTCCATTTCTCATCGTGATGATTTGGAACTATGTGGTCTTTTGTCACTTCCTAGATGTGACCTTAAATATGGGCATCATGGCTCTTCCTGTAGCATATTACTTATAGATAATTTCTCCCCTTTAGTGGGAACTCCACAACCATCACATCTGTCTCCCTCTTATTCACCTATTGGAAACATTTAAAGGGTCTAGAGGTGTCTCTTGTACACTCTATATACCCTCTTAAGTGGTCTACCTCAGTAGTCCCAGCTCTCCCCCATGAAAAATAAAAAATCATGGATGCTCAAATCAAAAGTCAAAATATAAAAAACACATTGATCCCTCAAAGGAAACCTATTCATGAAAAAAAGAAGAAGAACAAAACAAAACAAAAGCATGAAATCAAAATCAAAATAAAAAATCAAATAAAGAGACTGATCCCTCAAAGGACGACTATCATTTATTCTATCCATTTATCTATTATAAGAATTAGACCATACCCTCAAAGGATGGCTACTCCTTATGACATCTAAAGGATTCCCACATTGATCAGCCTTCCATTTTATTAACATCCTAAGAAAACTTCCCATATTGGTCAACTTTCTCTTTCCCTTTCCTAGAGCAGGGGCATGGTTTAGGGAACACCATTATTTTGGAGAACCCTCTTTCCTTTGTACAAGTTTCATCTCAAACCCCTTTTGTTATGTCAACATTAGGTCTACAAGGTCATCCCATCCATCTTCTCCTTATGATATGATGAATGACTAACTATCATTTATTATTTTCTATCTTCTTTAGTTGCATGTTCCTTACGTTACCTGAACCCCCCTTTTGTTTACCTCTAATGCGCTTGGAGGAATGTTTTCCTCATACGTTCCTCACTATGACATAGTTTTTTTCACACCTATGGGTCACCACTATTATGAAGTATTCATCATCCTAGCTCCATCACATCTACTCTGTAACACTTCTTCCTTCATTTCATCTAATAAAACTTTCATTCTTAATCACATCCACTTTTTATTTGTTTTCATTTTACCATGTACACTTTTAATCATCATAATAATTTTAAAATAACATGGAGAATTTATTTCCAAAATCATACATTTTTACCCATATTCAAATTTGAATCTAAATTAATCATCTAATCATACATGTATTTCACCATCACGATCAAATTTAAATAAAAAACATGTAATTGTAATCACCGCATCACACATCTATATCATAGTTTTATTCATACATGTATCAATAACCATTTAATCACACATTTATCCCACCATCATCATCAAATGTAAAATAAACATGTAATCTACAATCACCATCACATCTAATCTAGAAGCTATCATCATGACATATCATCACATCAAATCAAATTCATCACATTACAAAATTAACACATAATGATCCACGAGAAAAAATAATATATCATATATCATGTATAAAAAATGAGTGTCAATACATAATGAACCTCGAGTGGGACTCCTTTAGAGCCAAAATACTATCAAAATCAGTAAACTACATGTTTGATACTCTTAGACCTTCTCCTCCAGGGTCATGTATAACACATGAAAACTACGTGTCTCTGTCACTCTCATGGCCTCCCTCTACTCATTACGAATGTGAAACACTCACTGTAATCCTCGATGGTCCAGCCCTACCTGCCTCTTGTCTCTAGAGATTCTCCCAGTATCTTGACATCCGAGGTAGCTTTTGGATCACAATATCATCATAATATTTGGCCTCGATGGAAAAAACTAATTACCTATCCATCCCAATCATGCTAAGGGGTGCCATATGTCCTAACCCTTGGGGCACTACCTAACTAACACTCACTGACTTAGTCACTATAATGGCATCCAGATCTAAAAAATGGACCATATAGGCCTCCCTAAGCCTACAGTAGTGGTCCCTTTCATGAACCACTCGATCTCACTCCTGCATGACTACATCCATTTGCTATAGAGTTATGTCTCTCTCTATCCCCATCTGATCCAACTCGACACACAAATGTGCCACCTCCGTAACCTCTCTTTCTCCATCATATCCACATCATCTAGGAGCCATATGAACATATACCTCCATCTCCTCCATATTCTCCTCTCCTCCCTCCTCATCTCCCCAAGTGGCCCATGTTGTTGTATGCCAATTAGAGTAGATGAATCCAACTCCAACTTTGTCATTATCATTCCATGGTGTTGCCTCCTTCTCTAATGGATTGGAATTGGTAGGACTTGACAACTCCATGTCTAAATACTCTCTTGTATAAAATGGGATCATGCGGCACTGACTGAATGACCCCAAACTATCATATCACTCTATAAAACTACTCGGCCTCAATCATCTCACGCCTCTTCCCCTAGAGCCACCATGTCCGTCTCATACCCTAAAACTCTACATCCATACCAGGATAAGAAGGTAAATCCCTATACGGCCTCCATCTAACATGATCAACATCAATCTATGCCAATATATCAACATATCAATCTACCCCTCTCTCTCCCTGTCTCTAAAGGCCTCATTGAACCTCCACCTCAGGAATCCAACCTCTAATTAAATATAGTCTCCTGTGACTGATGGAAGCCTTGGTGGCCTAATTACAACAATATGACCATAATCCCAATAGTATAGCAAGAATCCAACATCTAATCTGGATCTCCTACTAGCCATGTATCTAGATAGCTCATGATAAACCTAAGCTAATAAGGCAGTCCCAAATGAGAAGACTATTTGGTGTTCAGCAATATCAGCTACTACACTAGTCAACACCCATGGAAATTGAGATCCTCCTAAGTCTGGAAAGGTGTAACAAGACACTTCCATAATCACCCATGTAAATCAATTGAATACGTGCCACCCCAGCCTCATATATCTGCTCATAATAAAAATCCCTCGAATAAAATATGATCTGGGGCACATCGGCTCCAAATATCCATGTCAAAACTACCAATCAGTCATCGCTAGTGATGGGAACTATCTTCTCCCCCTTTATTGGTAGTATGAGGATCCGATACACATCCTCCAGGGTGATAGTCATCTCCCCTATCCTAAACCAAAATGTTCAAGTCATATCTCTACTAAGGAAATCATAAGCCCCACTTCTCATGGGATCCTCTGGTAAAATCTAAATCCACCCAGCCCTACTTTGGCAAAGTGATCCCACTCAACATCTATAACATACCCTCTGATTTAATCATAAAGAGCATGTACTCGGTCTCTGAGATATAAAGTCTCTCTGGCATGCAACCACAAATAAACATGTGCACATCAGGTAATTAAATTTCAATCCAAATAAAATCTAACACTTAATTTTTCAAATCCTACCCCAATCAACACTGAATTGGGTTGGGTCGATGCATCCATGGTTAAATCAACATGCCCTAAAACCTAATCGACATCAACCCATTTGGGTTGCCGTCAACTGACCCTGACATCATCCAATTTTTACAAAAAATGAAAAAATAATAAATAAAATATTAAATTTAATTAAAAATCAATGTGGGTTTTGTTATTTACCATCCTACGCACCCTCTATAATTTCCTCACAACTCCAGCAACCTCCATCTCTTGATTTTTCTTTTCTCTCTTTTCTCTCTCTCGTCAAATTCACATGTGAAATTCAGCATCGTCGGCTGATCCTTGGGCTTATATAGCCCACCAACACTAGATCTTTGTCGACCCCTTTGGGTCACCATCAATTGGCAACATTCACCATCAAATAACCTTTATAATTTTAATTTTGGGCTTTTCCCCTCATCTTTGCACTCTTTGCTTTGGGCATTATGAAAAAATTCCACTTCTGTGGCCATAATGATTTCCCTTTTGGGAATTCTAATCTAATCTTAAATTCCTCTATTGTGGCCATATTTATCCACCTTTCCTTCAAGCATATTCATTCTTCTAAAGTCCACCTTTGTGGCCATTTACCTACTTCTCTCTTAGGCATACTTTCCTTCTTGTTATCCACCTTTTTGGTCACATCCTTTGTTCCTTTGGGCATTTTAGTACCCTCTCTTTATGGAATTTCATTTTATAATCCTATCTAATCTACACATGAATTCCTCCTTTGAGGCCATATTCATATTTCCCTTCATACATTACATTCATTACATCAATTCCACTATTGTGGCCATGATTGTGCCTTTCATATAGGCACCACTATTTTTCATCAAAGTCCACCTTTGTGGCCATACTCTTCCCATCCCAAGACATGATTTTACCTTTTTATTTTATTTATTTTTCCTTCATGGCCATACTCTTCCCATCTTGGAACATATTTTACCTTTTTCCCCTTTTTTTTGCCTTCGTGGCCATACCTTCCCCACATGGGGCATATTATCTCTTCATCCATCTCCTTCCAACTCCGCCTTGTTGGCCTTTTCGTGTCCCATGGGAACCATGATATTTCATCCTCACTCCTGTGTATGCATACCTATTCATTTAATTCCTCATGTACGAAGGATTTTGCATACTTTTCACATATATTTGCACATATTTTGATGAATCTCCCATGATCCGTTGGTCATCTTCGCTTGCATCCATACGAAAATGATCTTCACCCACTCACTAGTCCGTAGAACATTGTTTTCTGTCTCAGTTGAGACCACAATTTTCCCCTACCAATGTGATATTAGATTCACCGCTATAGTTTTCATTATTATTGTGATCCTTTTTACCTTGGGCATTTTTCCTTGGATACGATTTCACCCATCTTTCATCACCCACCTGACCTTCATCATCTACCTTTTTCAAACGTGTCATTGATTTTCCCTTGGTGTCATCAATCCATCGTTTGAGGGGGAGCTAATCATCAATCCTTTATCCTCATCCAACCCTTTTTTTTTTGTCTTGTGGCTTTCTACCATGAAACCACTCAATAAAAGGGGGAAAATGTAGACACCTAAAATTGGTATCTATGTCCTCATTCACATGTGTGCATATATTTTAATTTAATCATCCTCCTCATCCAATAAAATTCCCATCCAATCCTTATTAATTAATTAAGCTACATTAATTAATTAATCATTTAAATATTTTACATGCCCAACTATCCCATCCACATTAATCCTATTAATTAATTAATATCCTCATCCATTCCCCCAACCAAATTTCTAATTAGGATGCTTTTTTATCCTACATGTGAATCACCTTACTTTTTTATCTTTCATCCCATCTATTTTTTATGCCTTAACTACCTTGGATTCATCCTCAAGCTATCTAATCCTGCCAATATGCTTTAAAGCATTCGCCCAAGCCTTAAAAACATACAAAACCCACCTTAAATAAATAATCAAGTCCAAGAGGGAAACTTTCCTTGTGATCGGTGCAAACCCAGCCTGGTCACCGTTGACCTACTTTAAAGAAAGAGTTTTTCTTCCATTATGGACATTAGATCATGAAACCATGGGAAATCAAACATCAGAGAGAAATCAGAGCTTTCTCATGACTTCCAAAGCTTCTTAAAATAACTACATACATCCCATCTATCATCTACCATGTTTTTCATCACTCACAATATTCCTTCATGAGATTTATTACTTTTATAAAGTTTTCTATCAGATTATCTTTACTTTCTTTCAAATTAACCTTTTATAGGTCCAAAACAACATCCAATCATCACTTAAAAACTTCTTGTTCTAGTCATAGTGCTTGTAGGTTATCATATTCATATTTTTACTTTCGACATCCCAATATTGCTATAGTCCCTGCCGATCCTCCCTGGTCATCGTTGAACAAGGCCCTGTCTATTTTAAAATCCATCTAAATCCTCCTTTATGCCATTTATCCTACCTCCTAGCTCTTATCTCTATTATGCATATCCTCATACAACAACTACAAGTCCTTATAAGCTTCCATATTGCTCCCAGACTTTGCAGGTCTACATATTTCATCTACAACTCCATATGCATCCTCCCATGTCGCCATCAACCTACCTATAGAGAGTCTGGGTTGTTGTCAACCCAGACTAGGCAACCTTTATTTTACATTTATTGTCACCAGATTAGTTTTAGATTAGTTTTTTTTCAATTCCATATTTAGTGAAAGCTCTGTTTCTGCATGCTTTTGCTTTATTTCATCCTTATCTAAACAAACAAGGGTTGACATCCATCAAGGAAGCTAACTACTTTTTAGAGCCGACATTTTTTTAGCGCCCCCCACATATATCTAACTAATAAAATCTTGTTTGATTATTATTTGCAGGTTTGGCAACAACAACAAACCATCATTCAATGCCTATATCAAGCATCAAACATCCAAGGTAACATAAACCCTCTATCCTTCTGAGTTGACTAGTTTCTTTAGTAGCTAGTACATTCATTTACATTAAGAATGAGAAACTTGGACAACATAGCCAATGGATCTCTAATCCAAAAGTCTATTTTTTATTGAATCATCACATGACCAATGGAATGTGATTTAAAAAAAATCTTGGATGGCTAAGAAATCTATGGAGCCTTCAGGGTCCTTTGGTCTCATTCAACGACGCGCTTGGGATTTTTTTTATAAAATTGATTAAATTTGTCACACACACACACACACACACACACACACACACACACACACACACACACACACACACACACACACACACAAAGATATAGATTATAAAGTCACTAAGAAAATTTTAAAGTTTTTTTTAATATTTTCTGATTTTTGAATTTGCAAAGTAGTAGAAAAGGTTTTAGTGAATCAACATATTGTAATTTTCTTACAATAATCAAATAAATCAAGGTCTTTCTAACTACTGCATTGTAATTTACATCCTACAAGTAGTTGGTGTAGGTAAGTCTATTTTAAACCTTATTTCTCTCAAGTGGCATTGCTTTATATGCTTTTGTAACTTATTTATGTCATTTTTGATTTTACGGTATTGGGAGTATTACAACACTGCAATTCCTTAGTCGATTTGCACCACATTGCTGCCAACTCAAAAATATTTTTTATAAGATTCAAGAAAATGAAAACTAAAAAGGGAACTTCATGAAAAAAAATTCCAACACCTCTTGGCACTGGAATTCAAAAAATAACATCTTATTTTGAGAAATCATCTAAGGAATCCAACCCTTCTCTTGTAGAACCAACATAATCAAGGGATAATTATTACATTCAAAATGAAACTTAGAATGAGTTCATTTATGATTTGATGATTATTTTTTTCAATGATGATGATTATGAAATGCATCCCCTTGAAGACATCCCATTGAATGAAGTTGAAACTCCATCACTGGATGATTTACATATCCACTTTAGTGTTAGGACATCAACACTTACCTTATTGAATGTTAGGGTTAAAACTTATGAAAATTCAACAAAATTTAAATTCTACCATGGAAAATACTCAGGGGAAACCTGTTTCTGGAAGAAAGAGATAGGAAATAAAATGGGACTTGGGAAGGAGTTTTCAGTCAGAGTGGGTTTATAAGTATCCATTTATTAAACCCATTGAAAATAAAAATAAAGATAAACATCCAAAATAATTCAAATGTAGAATCTGTAGATGGAAATTGGGCATGGAAAAGATAATGCAACTTAAACTAGATACTATTAAGAATCACATGGGAAATATATATGAAAAGCAAATTGTAGAAGAAGTTGTGAAGAATGTTGTCAGATGGAAAACTACAAATGATTTTTTACATATTATGTATGAAAAATAATTTGAGTAGCACAAGAGAACTGAAATAATAGTTACATAGAATGGAGGGACAATTACCTCTCAATTCAAAAAGGTCATTCAAAATAGTCTTTTAGGTAAAATAGTTTAGCTCGATATTATTTTTCACATTCTAAAAAGAGGTTTTCATATAAGAAATTTTCCTCAACAAAAGAAGATGTATTTTCTTGGTGTCTGACTCTTTCCTTATTCTTAATGGTCTGAAAGTAGTTGCTGGTATTGGGAAAAATTCATAGCTATATTTGAGAAAGAAGGCTTGAAAGAGAAACATAAGGCTACATGATACATGTCTTTGTCTATTGAAAAGGTCATAATAATAAATAATACTAATTGAGTATGTATGCATGTTTATATTGTTGAGAATCATGGGATACAACCTCACTTACTTGTTATTCACAATATGAGAGAGAAATCCAATGCTAAAAACCTTTGTGAATTGGTGATAACAAGCTTGAAGGAGATTGGTGACATGAATGATTCTACAATTGTAGCAAAGCTGGTATGTGTCAGGGTAAATGAGGAATCTATAATGCAAGGTCATTGTAATGGTATGTGTGTAAGAATACAAACATATCATTTCCCTTATATTATTTCCATTCATTGTATGACTCATAAAATGAATCTAGCATACAAAATAGTCAGAAAATTTAAACATGTAGCAAAAGTTGAATAACTTGTTCAAGAGGTGCGTGCCTATTTATGTCATATTCTTAAAAGGTTAATGAAATTTCAAATATTTGCAGAAGGACTAAAAAAAGGTCATAAACTATTATTTAATATGTCGAAACTAGGTGGATCTCATTGTAGCAACTGGTTCCTAGGGTGTACGATAAGTATCGATCCTTATTGGGAGTAATGTGGTAGAATCACATGAAAGTGGAAAAGGATCAGAATTTGATACATCATTTGAATAACATGGAGACATTACTGATGTTGTGTGGTCTCCTTTCCATGTTAGATGAAATGATCATTTAATTAAACATGCCCAAGAAAGAATTATATATATTGCTGATTTTTCTAGTTTGAGGAAACATGTTTTTATGGAAATAGAATATTTGTTTATCAATGACACTGCTTTTTAGGTCCAAATTTTGATGGTTGGAATAATTTGATAAATATTTGAAATGAAATTACCTTATTGAAGTTTGATTTGTTTTGAGAAATAAGTGATTATGTACCTGGATATGAGATACCAATGCACCTATTTCAAATGGTAACCAGTAAGGTTGAGAAGGTAAATGTCACAAGGACACTCTTTGATAACATTGTATCATCAACAAGGGTAAGTTTAAGAGAAATTAAAATTTCCTTACTATAAGAAATAAGGTAACATTATAGTAGGGATACTTTATTTGAAGCAATGGATTTAGTAAATCACACCTATTGGAATAATGTCCAAAATGAATTTTTTTCACAGGATGACTACCACAAAAGATTGAGTACATTGATTCAACATTTTTGTAAGCATGCTAATATCAATCGAATAATTATTCTATGTATTGTAAGAAAGAACAATTTGATTTATTAATCCCATGAATTCATCTATATAATTATTAAGAAATTCAAATGTTTGGATAATCCCTTATAGTGTGGACTTATAACCCTACTATGCAAAAAAATGGGCTAAGTACTATTTTGAAGCAAACCATTTCAATTTTTTCCTCATTTGCTGAGATATGTCAAACAATTATTTTAGGTCCAGTTGAAGATGGGAGAATTTTCAGTGCCTTGACCTTTATAAAGTCAAAATTGTGAAACAAGTTTGAAAAAAATTGAAAAACTATTTGAGAATTTACACATCACAATATGAAGTGGATAACTTTACCTCTGATAGGAATTTATAAATATGCAAGTTGAATAATGAAAGGAGAGGAGCCAATAACAATGTCAAAAATATGGTAGATGACCCTATTAGAGACATGGATGGACCTATTGCACCCATTCATTGTAATCCAAGCCAGAGAAATGGTCAAGAAAATGATAGAGATGATCCACCATCTATACATTGGAAGATTCCATTCGTAGATATGTGATATAGATGTTTATATAATATATTAAAAAATTAGTACATTGTTACGATAATATATTTTTCCTTATTTATACATGGTCAATGATGATAAAATTAAAAAAAAAAGAGAAATTGTAGATATCAAAAGTTCTTAACTTCTTCATCTCTGAAAATAAAAATACTCTATTTTGCATCATAATTAATTAAACTTGGAATTCAAAGTCTCTGTAATAGCTCAAATATCAGGTTCTTGAGTATGAAAATTTTCAGCTTCCATTCATAGATATGTGATATAGATGTTCAAATAATATATTCAAATAATTAGCACATTGTTCTATTAATATATTTTTCCTTATTTATACTTGATCAATGATGATAAACTTTAAAAACTTGAGAAATTATAGATATGCAAAGTTTTGAACTTCTTAATCCCTGAAAATTGCATTAATTTATTTTTCTTTATAATTATTTGAATTTGGAATCCAAAATATCTGTAATAGCTTAAATATTAGGTCCTTGAGTATGAATTTTTTTCAACTTATTTGAATCATGTATCCTCATAATTTTTTTTTGTCTTTTCACATTTACAATTAAATCCCGTTAATTCCATGTGGAAAAGTTTGTTAGCTTTTGATGTTTTTTTTTCAATTGTAAGAACCATGTTTGAGTGTGAAAGGCAAGCCAATAAGAAGGCTCCATGTATGTACGGTGTTAGTGGATTGTTTTCTATTAAATGATCTTTCTATCATGTATATTACACTGCGAAGTGTGAACCAATAAAAAACCACGAAGGTACAGATTTGGCAGTGTCAAAATATACATATCCTTTATTATTCACCATGGAGCACAAACCAATAAGAAATCTCCACGCTTATACTATTTTCACAATGTCACAATTCATTTGTTTTCCAACTTGGTAGGCCATGTTAGTCATTGCAAAGCACAAGCCAATAGAAAAGCTTCAAGTTACTTTGCTATTTTTAATATAAGTCCATTGATATACTTTTTAGTTGTTAACCAATAATAATATTCCACACTACTTTTCTTTATGCATAACCAATATTTGATAAGAATTTGTCAGAAATAGTCAGAAGTGAACTAATAAGACATCTCCACATTCTTTCACATGTTGTTTTCCTTTATAAGAATCATGTCAGAGTGTGAAAGGTGAGCTACTAAGAAGGACCCATGTATGTATAATTTTAATGGACCGTTTTCTATTAAATGATCTTTTTGTCATGTATGTTTCACTGTTAAGTGTGATCCAATAATAAAACACCATGTAGGTTCAAATTTTGTAGTGTTAAACTCTATATATCATCTATTAGTCATCATAACACATAAACCAACAGGAAAACTCCACTCTTATAATGTTTTTACAATATCATACTTCATTTTATTTCCAACTTGGTAGGTCTTGTTAGTCATCATAAAGTTTGAGCCAATAGAAAAACTCCAAGTTACTTTGTAATTCACAATGTCAATCCTTTGATAATATTATTGGTTGTTAACTAATAAGAATATTCCAAGCTAATTTTCTTTTTGCATAACCAATCTCTACTAAGACTTTGTCATAAATAGTCAGAAACTAGCCAATAAGACATATCTATATTATTTCGTATGTTGTTTTCATTTTTAATAACCATGTTAGAGTGCGAAAGACAAGCTAGTGAGAAGGCCCCACATATGTACAATTTTAACAGACTGAACTTTCTATTAAATGATATTTGTGTCATGTATATTTCACTCCAAAGTGCAATCAAATAACAAAACACCATGTACGTATAGAATTTGTAGTGTTAGACTCTACATATTCTCTATTAGTAATCCCAAAGTGCAAATCAACAAGAAATATCCATGTTTATAATGTTTTCACAATGCCAAAATTTAGTTATTAATCAACTTGGTAGGTCATATTAGTTTTTGGAGCTCAAAATTACACCCTACCCTATGTCATATACAACTTATGATTTTGAGGCAACATGGGGTTGTCTCTAAGTTGTGTGACTTGCATTGAGACCGACCTTTAGAGAAGGTCAAATATCTATTCCTACGGCTAAAACTACTCCTAAGAATGGAAATGCAACTAACTCTAATCTATCATTTCAAGAGACCAGGGTGAGAAAGAGATGCATGAAATGGAAATCCTAAACTAAGGGGAGGTGATAAAACCAAGAAAGAGGGAAAAACAGTCTTAAATGAGGAAAAATGAGATAGAATGAAGGAGGAGAGGGAATATTTAAGAGCCACAATAAGAAAAAACATTCAAAATTCTATTTTTACACAATGTACAACAAAAGCAAACCGAAAAAAGTGAATAAACACATAAAACATACCTAAAAGTAGATGAAAAGGAAATGAAATACAATAAAACACCAGCTAGAGGAAAATAATAGCCACAAAATAAGTATTTTATTGCCTTAGGGAGATGCACAAATCATTTCCATGGAGGAAGAAGGAATAAACACATTGTAAAATCCAAATATGAGGCCTACAACTCAAGAACACTTGTGAAACACTTTGAAATCAAGCCCTTGTATTCTAAGAGTGTCTAAATAACAAATGAGCATCATTTTAAACTATTTTTCAAAAATGGGAGAGAGAGAAGGGAAAATAGAGGGAACTCAAATTCATACTTCCACCCACCAATAACATGCATTAAATGTATGAAAATAAGTATGTTCACCCTTAAAATATCATTCCCCAATGATACTTTTCTTTTGGGAGAAGAAATGGGCACCATACATCATCAAATGTGGTGGTTGAGCTACCTAAAATTGCATCTTTTCATTCTAGAGAGTATTTACTCTTTTTCACCTACCTAACCTCACATAATTTAATATTTCCTATTTTCATGGTGTAGAGGATGAAAAGACATTTCCAAAGGTACCAATTTTGTGAAATTTGGAGCACCTGGGTGAAAGTTATGGTGATACAAATTTATGGGGCTCAGAAGGAACATGAGGTTCTCAGCATGACTCCACAGTGCAATTTAATCATTTTTTTTCTTGTGGTGTAGGTGGATCGAATAATCAGAAAACTTAGGGAAGTGAGGAATACCTCTCTTTGTACTTCAGGGACATAATTTACCCGCTGCTTGTTCCCTCATTTGATTCTTTGTCTGCATCTTTTCCTTGCTCTACCCCACTCTACCCACTTCCTTGTCATCCCAAAAGGAAATGCAGGGAATATAAGGTGTCGAGGAACCATTCCATCTGTAATCTTGGTTCCCACAACTCCTCCACCTACATCACACTATCTCGACTTCATTTGTGGCTCAAACGCCTATGCAGAGAACTACCAGCTTGAGAGAATTGTTTGTGTCACTCTCTAAAAACCTACAATACACTGCCCTCTTCTCACTTTTTGGCTCGATCAAAAAATCTAGGAACATGAGGAAAAAAGGAACAATTTATCTTGTTCCTCCCAGACCCGCTTTTTCTGTATTTCATTTTTTTTCTCAAAATTTGATTTTTTCTTTTTTTTTTTTGAATTTATAAGGCCTACAAAGAAGGAGAGGGATGCTCCAGAATAAATACAAGTACCCCAAAATATGAAATTTACCTATTTTCTCTAGTTTCTTCTCCAAGGTTCAATAAAGTTTCCTTAGTCCATATTTTTCAAGTTGGTTGATTTGTAGGGGGTGTGAAATTGGATAACACTTTAACAACTCAATAGAGTAATCTACCTACTATATTGAAGAGATTAGTGGCCTTAAAGCATCCATTGGGCATGGAGTCATCCTGATATCCTGAAAATTGATCTAAAACTTGAATTATCATTAGTGAATCCACTTAAAGCACTTTCTGGACTTAGAGGTGATCTAACATGCTTGAATTGATCATTCTCATTACAATAATTTTCTAAATTAATTTTTATGAGAGTGGAAAATTATCTTGAATTGATATTTTTTACCATGTTTTCCTGAAAGCTATAAATAAATTGAGCAACAACAAGCCCAACCTCAAATGTATGCCATTTTGATCTGATTTTTTTTAGGTTCTCCTTGCAATAATCTTAAAATTTGATTTTAGTTTCTCTCCATTTGGTTTTGTGAGATATAGCAACTAATCCTTGAAACCTTAACATTATTACAAACTCATACTTCCTCTAGAATCCTTCATAGAACATTGTGCAATGAAAAATCCACCCAAAGATAAAAAATTGTTCGAAATCACTTAGAGAAAGGAAACCTACACCACTAATAAAGTAATGTAATGCAATAGCTTAGAGTAATTGAACACTAATCTAATATATACAATATGTAATGAAAAAACTTAATGGAAATGTTTCAGATAAATCCCATTGATTGGGATTTGTAATACGTTTCCATCAAGGTCAAAAAACTCAAAAGAGTTATCTTATTTGTAAGAAATAATTATATATGGACCACTCCAAATTACATAAAATTTAGAGTGTTATCTTGGTTTATCTCTATCATCATCCCACTTCAAAACAAAATCACCAAGTTTGAATATATGAGCTCTATCCCTTTTATCAAACCACTGTTTGGTTGATTTTTGATGTTGTTCTAACCTAATCATAGAATAATTTATTAATTCTTCAAGCTCAACCAATTATTCCATTCTTATTTCTCTTTTAGATGTACCCTAAAATTCCAATTGTTAAGCCAATTCAAGTGAAGGTGATTCTAGTGATAAAGGAAGCTTGAATTCTTTACCATAGATACTTTTGTAAGGGGATGTACCAATTACCTTCTTCATTGTGATCATGTCATCCCAAAGAGTAACTCTCACCTTTATATGCCACTTTCTTTAATTGATATCCATTGTTATCTTCATTATTCTAATCAATTTCTTATTAGTTGATTCTTCCAAACCATTACCTTAAGGGTAATAGTTGGAAGAAGTCTTTAAATAAATTCCAATTCTAAGATCCCAATCAAAAAATTTAGATCCTAAGAAATTTGTTGCATTATCAGAGATGATAGTGTGAGGGATACAAAACATTGTCACAATATCCTCAAGGAAGTTAAGGATAAATGATTCAGTTGCTTCCTTGAGTGACAACCTCTCTCCACCTGGTAAAGTAATCTACTTTTGTTAAAACCCATTTGTGACCAACACTTGATGGAGGATTGATCATGCCAATGAAATCAAGGCCCCATTGGGAAAATGGATGGTCTTCTTGAATTGGATGAAGTGAAGGGAAGCCAACCTAATTCTTCTTACTAGTGAAGAAAGCACATTCCCTACATTTTCTGACCCATTTGTGATCATCAAAAAATATCGTGGGCCAAAAGTAACTTACTTTTAAAATTTTCACTGTAGTGGATTTGGTAGAAAAATGTCCACAAGAGAAACCATCATGGAATTCTGTCAAAACCTTGTATACTTTTTCACCTTCAATACACCTTAGCAAAACTCCATAATGTTTATTTTGAATAAATTACCATCAATAAAAGTATAAGGAATGGACTACAACATCAAATGTCTTCTTTTTACTTTTTATGCCATGAGGATTTTCACCAGCAGACAAGAAGGTAGTCATATCACCAATCCAACAATGTGATCATTAATTGCATCACCTTCATCCTGCTGAATTTCAGCATTATGTGTAAATTCCTATGCATTCATGAAGGAGGCCTCTTGGTCATTTTGAGCATCCAAAAAAAAACTTACAAAGTGCTCTACCTCTTACTAATTTTGTGGCTTTAATAGTCACATCATATTCCATGATTTTGGTCACCCATCTAGCTCTTTTCTCACTGATTTCTGCTCCCATAATAAAGTATCTCACACTAGAATGTGAGACTAAAACTTTGATATGATTAGTGGAAAGCATACTCTTAAATTTATTTCAATCCCTCATGATAGCGAAAAGACATGATTTTTAATGTGATGTACATTTCAATTCATAATCCTTCAGTGTTTTACTGAAAAAATCCACTGGATGTTCTAATCCTTGATCATTTTTTTGAGCTTCAAAACAACGACAATGCTAGTATTCATCTCCATATGCATATAAAATAAAATATTTAGCATAGTTAGGATTGACAAGTGTAGGAGCTTGAGAAATCTCTTGTTCGATCTTGGAAAATCTTCCTTTCCTTCTGTTATCCATTTGAAACTGAATCCTTCTTCAACATTAGAGTGATAGGCCTGACTAAATCTAATGTAAAATTAGGAATGAATCTCCTAACAAAGTTAATCTTTCCAAGGAATGATTGCAAATTTTTCTTGTGAGTTGGAAAAGAAAGAGAGAGAATGGTTAATATTCTTTCTGGATCAATGATAATTCCATCCTTTAAAACAATATGCCCCAAAAGCTTTCCCCTAGGGACTACAAAGTTACATTTCTTGGGGTTAAGAGACACCTCATATTCTCTACATCTCTCAAATACCTTCTCAAGATGACTGATATGATATTTACTCTACTTTGTGAAAATGGTAATATCATCCAGATAGACAAGGATGAATTCATTGATGTACCCCTTGAAATCAATGTCCATTTCTCTTTGGAATGTAGCACTTTCATTTGATAAACTAAAAGGAATTTTCTGATATGCATATGTTCCCCATTTGGTTGTAAATGTAGTCTTGAACTGATCCTCTTCCCTAACCTTGATCTGATTGAAACCTGAGTATCCATCAAGCATAGAAAACCTCTCAGCTCCTGCTACCATTTGTAAAATTTTCTCCATAGAAGGTAGAGGATAATGATCCTTTAGGGGGGCTCTATTCAAATACCTGAAATCAACACAAAGTCTGATTTCTCCATTCTTTTTTTCTCACCGGAACATGATTTTCCACCCATGTAGAGTATTTGATAGGAAAAAATATTTTTTCCTCAATTCGTTTGGATAATTCCTTCCTCATGAGGGGATATATCTTGGGGTTAACTGATTTGTTTTTGTCTAATCGGCTTGACATTAGGATCAAGATCGATGGAATGTTGGGAAATTTTTGGATCAAACCCCTTCATGTTCACATAATCCCATGAGAATACATCATTGAAATTTTGACACAAGGAGATAAAATCTTGTTTCTCATTCTCATCACATACCTTTCCAAGAAGAAATTCCTTTCCTTGTGCAATGGTGACTGGTTGACAGTGTTCTTGCCTTGTTGTTATGTTCTTCTCTTCACCATTGAATTCATCATCAGGGCTGAAAATATGATGCAAGCTGACCAATCCTTTTGACAATTTGTTTGGTTTGAGCTGAATAATTTGGTCACAATAACTGTCATGCAAATCAGATTGCATTTTTAAAGAAAATTCAACTTCATTTGGATAAATTGCACAATTTGTTCATCGCTTTCAAATACTTTCCAGTTGGTTTCATTATCTAGGATCTGGATGGTTAACCACTACCTTGATGTGTTTCAAATTTCCTTTAACAAGATCATCAACATGTGAGAATTTTGAACCAAGGTCTGTCATCTGGTTTGCTTCTTTGTTCAATTTCTTTTGCACCACTTGTAAATAAAGAGCATCAAAAATATCCAAAAGATCCCAAACTCTGTGTTTATAAGATTTAAAATTATTATTCTTTGTAGAATACTTCCCTCTAACTTAGTGGATGAATAATTTAGTATCCTAAAAGATTTGCAATGTTTTTATTTTCCTCTTTTCAGTAATTAGAAGACCATGCACCAATGCCTCATAATCTGCTACATTGTTAGAACATGCAAATTATAACCTGTGGGAAAAGACAAATTTATTGTTCATTACAGAAATTATTACAACACCTTCCCTGACACTGATTATGCTTCTAGAACCATCAAATAACATATTTCACAATCCAGAAGCACTATACTTTTCTTGCTTGAGTGGTGTAGGTAAAGTAGACCCTTCTTCAAGAATGCAGTAAGTTCCAAGTCCATTTTCTAAATTTGTGTCATAAAGATCAAATTCATAGTGTTATTTGGCCCATTCATCTAATAAAAGATCAGGAATTGAAGGAGGAATAGGCTGCTCTTCTGAAACTGACTCTTTCTCTTGATCTTCTTGTATTAGGAAATTTGATTGGAGAGGAGTGGGATCATAAGAATCAATATGGTAAGAAAATATAGTCTCAACTTGTATGGTAAATATTGTACCATATCTAGTTCTTAGGAGCATATGAGACCAATCTAAAGATAATTAGCCACCCACTTTGGCCATGAAATCTCTTGATAAGAAAATGGAAAAGAAGGGAGGAAAGTCAATTACTGATACATCATGAGTTATAGTTAGAATCAAATATTCATGAAGGTTAACTCAATGTATTTGATCACTCCTAAGATGCCAATGGTTGAGCCATCAAGTTGTAAAACACCTTTAGAAATAGGGCTGTACTTAAGACCTAGGATATCAAAAATATTTTTGGGCATTACAAAAGTACTAGCCCTTGAATCAATCATGCAATTATGAACCAAATGTTTTCCCACAATTAAGGACATATAAAAGGGTGGGGTCTTGAAAAATTTGCTTACCTGATCTTCCTTTCCTTGGCACATATTGATAGTAGCATGAGTGTTTTGAATAATTGAATCATCTTGAGGAATTTTCTTGAGAGATTCATGTAGGAGGTCACTTTGTGATGGAATAGCTAGAGGATCCCACATTGTCACATTAACATTTTTTTCTTCATTTACTTAACAATGTTGAAAGTAAGTCCCATGGAATTGTGCATTTTACGTACAATATTCTCCTTCCTTGATTGTCTGACAACATTGGGATAGGTACATATTTTGTTGGGAAACAACTTATTTGTCTAAAACAATTTTGCTAAGAACCTCAGGTAATCTATTTTTACTTGCATCTATCCTAACTTCCCTTTCCTTGTTGATAGTGTTGCCTTGACTAGAAGAAGATGAAGGTTGAGGATCCAACATTATCTTCTTAAACCTTGTGTTATCAGAAACATGAGTGTAAGGTTTGTTGGAACTACCCACTACTTGATTCATTGCACAAAAATTATCATCCCCAAGGAACATAAGATTGGTGTCAGGGGTAGCTTCTTGAGCTCCTTCCAAATTAGGATTGATTGATTCATAAAATGGTTCTTGTTAAGTGGAATAATTTCAAACCATAAAGGCATAAGCTTGCAATGAATTTAATAAATTGGTTATGTGACTGATTGCAAGGGAAACACCATTCTTTTTCTCATATCACATTATTTTACATTGGAACTAATACTTTACTTGTGCTAGCGGTTGGAAGTGACAAAGTATGAGAAATTGTTTGAAGTGGAAGATGTGCATTTTGACCTTTCCACCTATCATTTTGTTGATTTTTCCCATATCTTTGGTTAGGGTACTGGTTTCTATAGGGATAGTAACCTTGGTTGAATCCCTGGTTAGAAGATTTCCCCTTATTAGGATAATTTTTATAAGATTAGAGATTGTTGTTTCTCCAAGGATATAACTTTGTTTGAAATTTTTTTGATCAAGGCTTTCATTTCATCATCATCCTTTTTCTTTTGGGGAGAATAATATGTGAAAGGATTAGGTTGGGGAATTTTCTTCGGAATGGGAGCAATGGTAGGTTGCAAAACTTGAGGCAATTTAGCGAATAAAAGCATAAGAATCCTAGGGGCTATTTTTCTATCATGTATCAGAAAATTCTTAGCCCTAGTGGCTATTGGATAGGCATCATGAAATTGAATAACACTCATAGATTGTATCATAATTATTAAATGCTCTTAAGAAATAAAGGAAGGAAACCTTATAGAATTGGTCTCAAGAGAGTTAGAATTCTATCCCATGTCTTCTAAAATATGGAAGTTGAAATCCTCCATGAGCTCATTAGGATCCCTCTTAATAGTTTTCATTATTTCTAATAAGGAGATATTGTCTGCCTTTTCCCCAAATTGATTGCAAAATGATGTTCCAAGATCATCTCAATTGTGAATGAAGGTAAGTGCCTTAAGATTATATACCATTGAAGTGATTTATACTTAAAAGAAGAAGCTAAGAAACCTAATTGCAACATCATTTTTAGTAACAAAATCAGCTGAAAAAACATTAACAATGTCTTAAACGTGATCAAGATGGAGTAGTATAATTTTCACCAGTAAATAAATGGATAATTTTCATAGGATGTTACTGGAATGTCATGTTGTGCATTAAGAGTAAGAAGGCTACCACCAGTCAAGTTGATAAATGGTAAATTCCTCTGTTGTGTGATCAATGCAATAGGTCTTAAAAATATAGAAGACAACAAGAAAGGCCTACCAGGAGGTGGAGTTGAAAGAGTTCTATTTGGAGGAGATGGTGATATCTGAATTGCTCTTGCTCTTATTCTTCCCCTTGGTGATAATTGTAGATATTCAAAATATCCTTCTTCCATTGTTCTAGACCTTCGTTTGAATTATTCTCATGAAATTAGATACTTTGACTACTGAAACTAGTTGATATGAAAATTGGAGTCACCATATGTGTATAAACAAGCCTCAAAAGGCTAAAAATTACTAAGTCCCACACCAAAACTTAGCAAAAATAATAAGAAAACCTTTAGGATGTCCCACCAAGTGTGAAATGACTATTGGAGCTCAAAATTACACCTGTCCCAAATTCATAATGATCTAGGGATTTTGAGGCAACATGAGGACTGTCTCCAAGTTGTGAGACTTGAACTGAGACAGACCTCAAGAGTAGGTTGAACTTCCTATGCATTTATTCCTACCTCTAAAACTATTCCTAAGAAGGGAAATGCAACTATCTAACTCTACTCTATCATTATAATGGACCAATGAGAGAGGTAAATGCATAAAATGAAGTCCTACACTAAAGAGAGGTGATAACACCAAGAACAATGGGAAATTCACTCTTAGGTGAGCAGAAATATAAGGAAAATAAAGGAGGAGAGGGTAGATTTAATGAGCCACAATCCAAAATAACATTCAAACCACCATTTTTACATGGATGAAAATGAAATATTTAAACCATGTAAAGTGAGAATAAAACATGCATAATGTACCTGCATATGTAATGAAAGGAAATAAAATGCAATAGAACACAAGCTAGGGTAGATAATGACCACAAAACAAGTATTTTATTGCTTCAAATAGATGCAAAATCCATTATAGTGAAGGAGGAATGCAAGGCATCACCATGTAGATACCCAAATATAAGGCCTAAAACTCAAGAAAACTTGTGAAAAACTTTTAAATGATGCCCTTGCATTCTAAGAGTATCCAACATTACAAATGAACATCATTTTACAATTTATAGAAAATGAGAGAGAGAGAGAGGAGGGAAAAGAGCAGGAACTCGGATTTCCACCTTTAACCACTAACAACATGCATTAAATTTCTGAAAATAGCTATGGGTACCCTCAAAAATCCATTCCCCAATGATAATTTGTTTGCAAGAGAAAGAATGGGCACCATACTTCATCAAATGTGGTGGTTGAGCTACATGAAAATGTGTCTTTTAATGCTGGAGAGTATTTCCTATTTTTCACCCTTTTAAACTCACCTAATTAAATATTTCCAATTTCCATGGTGTAGAGGATGAGGAGACCTTTCCAATGGTACCAATTTTTTTAAATTTAGAGCACTTGTGTGAAAGTTATGGCCATGCGAATTTCTAAGGCATGGGAGGAACACAAGGTTCTCAACATGACTCCATAGTCTACTTTAATCATTTTTCCTTGTGGTACAAATGGATTGGATAATTAGATAACTTAGGTAAGTGAGGAATGGTTCTCTTTGTGCTATTGAGATCCACTTTACCTGCATTAGTCATCGTTGTATGTGATGGATGGAGATTCAAGTTTGGGGTGGAATTGTGGAATAGTTCCACCCGCTTCAATGGTTCCCACACTGTCAAATTCTCCTGAAACACTTGTCACCCTCTACTTGTTCCCTCATTCCATTCTATTTCCACATTTCCACATTGCTCCACCCCACTCCGCTCACTTCCATGTCGGATGACTAAAGGCTAAATGCAGAGAATCTTTCAGCTCTAGCAGAACTGTTCCTTGTGTAATCTTGGTTCTCAGGACCCGCTTTGACTCGCAATCACATTGTCTCCACTTCTTTGTCCCGTGGTTCGAATCAAACCTATGAAGGGAACTCAAAGTCCATCTTGGGATAAATGTTCTCATGTGATGCTCCTAAAAACCTAATTTTTCAGAAATTAAGTCTTGAAACCCCTTTTATGGTTGATACAGAAAACAAAAGGAACACGGGAACAATTCCATCTATTCCTCCCATGCCTGATTTAGCCGATTTGGTTTGGAATTGCCTAATTTTGATGAAATTTTCTTAGTGTTTGGGATTTTAAGGTCTGCAAAGAAGGAGAGGGATGCCTTGGAATGCTTGCACCTACCCCAAAGCATGAAATTAACCTATTTTCTCCAGTTTCTTCTCCAAGGTTCAATCAAGTTGTCCTATTCAAGATTTGTCAAGTTGGCCAATCTATAGGGGGTGCAAAATTGGATAAAATCAGTAATTGCAAAGTGTGAGCCAATATAAAAGCTCCAAGTTACTTTAAAATTTACAATGTAATTCCTTTGATAACCTTGTAGGTTATTAACTAATAAGATTATTCTATGCTACTTTTATTTTTGCATAGCAAATTTCTGCTAAGACTTTGTCGGAAATGGTTATTAGTGAGACATTAACACATCTCCACGTTTTTTACATGTTCTATTCCTTTTTAAGAACTATGTCAGAGTGTGAAAGGTGAGAAAGTAAGAAGGCTCCATGTATGTATGGTTTTAATGGACCTTTTTCTATTAAATTATCTTTATGTCATGTATGTTTCAATGTGATATGCGAAACAATAACAAAACACCATGTACATATGGATTTAGAGATTTTAGACTCTACATATCCTATATTAGTCACCCGAAGCATAAACGAACAAGAAAGCTCCATGCTTATAATGTTTTTAATAAGTGTTTTGAAGATGTAATAACACATGAATGGATAACTTCTACATAGTGTAATTTCTTAGAAGAAGTTAGGTTTGTAATATTTGTGAATTACTTGTCGTGTCAATTTGCGAATATAGAATGAATCAACAAGATCCACATAGTTTCATAATTGAGTAAACATTGATGGGTTAGCTAACACTGTGATGAAATTATGCAAATTGTCGTAAACCAAAAAATGCTTGTTTCCTTTGTAAACCAATATTAACTTATGATCAATTACCTTTTAACTTATCCACTCATAATTAGATTTATATGTTCAAACTTGTAACATTTGATAAACATGAAGTAATTTCTTGAAAATACGCAAGAGAGGAGAGAAACATAACTATAGAGGAAATAGAAGGAATGATCCAAATGTGTAACATAGATAAATATGCAGATCAAAGACTACAAATTATTTGGTACCACTACCAATATTGGAATGCTACGGGACAAGACTATATAAGTTATAACTAATTTATGGTAATGAACTAATTTCCAGGGTCTTGAATTCAATCCTTCAAACCTTAAACTTTGATAATATGCATCTAAAACTTATTTTGTGCTTCACTTGTTATAAAATATTGTTAAAGAGGTAAAAATCTAGAACTCCATCTAGATTAGGTATTTTTTCATTATCGATGGTCATAGATAGTAGGGGTACCCATGTATGATTGACATGAAAAATATCTGGTGCTCCAAGCATTCTATTCATTAGGACCATTCCCACTCTCACTACATGGATAAAATATCTTATATTCATCTTATCTATTGAAACTCTAAACTTAATACTAATTAGGTCCTCTTCCCAATATTTAAGCATAGTCTTAAGGATATTAGATCTAGGGAGTTAGTAGTAAAAAATAATAACCTCTTTAGTTTTATTAGCAATTGCATCTCCTCCTTTGGATTTTATAATTTCTTCATCATAGCTTACATTTTCACTGAAAATTCCCCAAAATAAGTCAATACAATGCATTACCTCTGGTTTTCAATCTAAAATATGCAACCGAATATGTATAATGGCCACTAGATTAGCCATGAACTGTGTTTCATCCTGGTCTTCATTACCATCATCATATATCAAACTAGCTCCTTCTACCTTCATTTTCAAGGTTGTATAATTCTCTAATTCAATGGCTTTTTTATCAAAAATGGCGTCTCCAAAGAGTTGGTTTGAGTAGAAAGTGTGCAAGTAAGTTTCCATTGACAATAAAATTTAAAATAATTTAGCAACTATAGGAATACAAAGCTCTCAATATTAGAAAACACTAATACTTATTTTTTCCTTGTGATCACTTGAATTTAGACTTTGAAATCTTGGCTATAGCTTAAATACCAAGTGCCTGAGCATGAAATTATTTCAAGAGTCATGTAAATCTTGCTAATTTGTGCTAAAATGGTGGTATAACATTGTAAAATTTAGTTCTAGTTTTCCATTTAATAATTTATATGTTTTGCATTGACTTCCATTGATTTTTATATATTTTCACCTCTTAGTCTAGTTAATTCAATGTGGCGATCTTTGATAGCTTCGCATGTTTTTTTGTAAGAACCATGTCAGAGTGTGAAAGGTTAGCCAATGAGAAGGTTCCACATATGTACGGTTCTTATAGGACATTTTAAATTAAAATATATTTCTTTCAAGTATGTTTTAATGGGAACTATGAAACAATAAAAAACACCACATACGTATGGATTTCATAGTGTCAAATTCTACATATCCTTTGTTAGTCATCCAAAAGTGCAAACCAATAATAAAGCTCCACGCATATACTATTTTTCCAATGTCAATTATTTAGTGGGTCCTATCTTTTATTGGGAAATTCAAGCCAACTTCACAATGGATATTCTCCCAATAAAATGCACCACCCTAAATCCATGCCCCATCATCATGTATAACACATTAAAGTATAATTATAGAGACATTCATTTCTCAAAAAGTAAGACCAAATTTAAATACACTTCTCTATTTTTTCACAGTTCGCACAAATTTTAATTAAATGCATAAGTGACAAATGTTTTGATCTTCTAGCTGTGGTGAATTGTATATAAGGATATGTTATAACTAGTATATTTCACAAGTTGTATAAGCATGCTAATTTGAGCTCTCTCTCTTCTTATCCTGATTTATAGTTTCCCATTAAATAATGGTATTTCTATTTACCTAGTATGGATGACATTCTAAGGAGCTTATTGTGCATGATGTTTTATGCTACCGATGCTAATTTAGAATTTTTTAGTCATGTATTAACATTTCTTAATCCCATGGAGTAAGTGGAGGATTTTCTTCTGTAGATATTGTATGTTTTGGTTTTCTTGGAAGGCTAGCTACTATTACCCATATCTTTCAAAGGTATCAATTCCTTGTTCATAATATTTTTTTGAAGGATATTTTAGTTCTGAGGATGGCCTAAAGCCTATCTGAAACAACTTCCACCCAAAGGTTATGGTGGTAGGAGGTGCAAACCATGATGTAGATTCTCTAAAAAAATACGTTTTCGAGTTATTGAAGAAAGTAGGAAGATTAGAATGAAAGGTGTGTAAGGTATTCAAACAAATATCTGTGATTTTGGAATTGCCATCGAGGGAGATCTCCGAGTCACCATTATTAGAGTGAAGGGGAAGGAAATCCTTCTGACATGGTGAAAAAATGATTCCATACTAGCTGGCCATACCTGAAGGGAAGGCTATGATTCAAAACATTTTAATTGACCCTCCTCCATCCTGGAGAAGTTTGATTGAAAAGGGTATGTTTTCCTCTTGCATCAGTCAATTTTTTTTTATGTATTTCAGGATATAGACAATTACAAGGAATTTTATGAGAGGAAGGAGAGACTACTCTCCGGATTTGCACCAGTATCAGGTTCTCTTTCTCATATAGAATTGTGAGCAATAATAGTCTTGTATAGCCACATAATGTATATGTATTTTGTCAATTTATAAGTTTCTATGTCAAGATTGTTGTTTCCTCATACAAGATATATTTTGTAACTTCAGGTAGTATAGCTATATGAATTTAATTTGTACTTTGATGCATATATAAGTTTCAAGGATGAGGTCCCCAATAGATCCCTATTTTACTATGTAAAAAACAAAACAATAATAAGTAAAATAGTGAAACAATAAATTGGTTCATATCTTGGTCTCTGTTAAGGCCTTTCTTATTGTTAGTGTTTAGTTTTTTTACTTTCATAATATTTTATTATTAATAGAAGCATTCTCAATTTTTATAAAATATTGAAACTAGTTTTTTCTTATCAATATTTGGAAAAGATCATTAGTCTTCTTAGTGCTGGGACATCAAGTGAGTGTTAGTGAAATAAAGATAATTTATAACTTTCACTAGAGAGAAAATTCGACAGAGGTTATTTACCAAACTAGTTTTACAAGATTCGTCATTCAATTTATAACTATTTTATATATTTTTTACCCTTTTCACCACTAAAAATAAACCTGACATAAGTAGATTCGTCAAAACTACGAAACTGGTTACAAGGACATTCACCACCATTTCTATATAAATTTTTTTCAAGTGGGTTCCTTAAAATTTTCCCTTTCATTAACATAGATAATTGTTTGTTGAGTTTTTTTTTGGTTTTATAAAGGAGGATGCATGTACAAAACTCACTTAGAAATCTATACCATTATGATAGAAGGTCCATAAAATAGTTTGTTGGTTTTTCTGAGTTTGGTAATGGGGTTTTCTTCTATTTTGTAGATTTCCTGTTTGGTGAGAATCAATATTTTTTTGGATAGGCCAATTTTCCTTATTTGGTTGTACACTTGGATTCCTGTATTCAACCAGTGTAATTTTAAAATTCTAGAGGTTTCTATTTGGGCTCAAAAATTCATTTTTACCACCAGAAAAGGTAATTGGATGTGACTTTTTTGGGAATAAGTAGTACACCACAAAATAGAAAGAAACACATACAGTTTACAAAGAGGAGGTAACATAATAATCCATATCCCTTGGTCTTATGGTATGGTTGTATGAAGGCTTAATATTGTGATTCCTACTAGTAGTTCTTAAGTCCACCCGCCCTTTATTTTTTTTGAGTAAAAGGAAAAAACATTTTTATTTTCTATATAGTGCCAACTGAAATAAATATTAGAGATAAAACTTGATAAGCTTGTATCTTTTGATCGGTAACTCAGATTTGAGTGTCGTTCTATTGGAGCTATATATTTTGAGACATAAACTAAAATTATATAGTTCCATATTGTTAAAAACACTCAATTATAAAGTGCTAAATCTATGGGGTCTTGTTGTATTCCTTGATTTTTACATTATTTTAGTGATTTTGAGAATGGTGTCTTTATCTATTTCTGAATTATATACAATTAAGCCATTAACAACACATAATTACCATACATGGAAATAAATAATGTAAAAAATCATTAAATGTAAAGGATTATGAGCTTTAAATTTTGCGAATCGATAAGTGTTCACTAGAGAATATGAAAATTTTTAGTACCAATGCAAATATGATGAGTGTATGTTTTTATAGGAACTTCTTTAAGTGATAGTATTTTGTTTAATTTGGAAAAATGTGACTCTCCTTTCAAAATATGAGAGAAATTGGAGGGATTATTTGGTAAGGTGGATCACATGAGAGCCATGCAACTTGAAATTGAGATTACCTCTCTTAGTCTTGAATATTTTCCATCAATTATAGACTATACTACTAAATTCAAGCATTTTTTGATGCAATTGAAGGGGAGTGGAAGAGATAAAAAAGATGAAGAGTGTGTTCACCTAATTCTATCCAAGTTGAGAGGTTAATTCCAAATCAATTCTTCTACCTTTTTCTCTATTATGTATTCCTTAGGTGACACATTCCAAATGCCTACCTTAGAGACATTTTATGAAAGAATTACTAGGGAAGTATCCAAATTGTCTAGCCTTTAGTCTTCTACCTCTCAAAAGGCATTAGTGGCATCTAATTCTAAGGGCAAGGGAAAAATAAAAGTTAAATCCAATTTCACCCCTTATCCATCTCAAAATGATCCTAAACTCAAAGAAAATAAATATAAACCCAAAGAGTCTTCTAAATCCAAGAATAATTCTATCCTTTCATGCTCTTTTTTGGGGTAGTGGTCATGAAGAAAATAAGTGTTACAAGATAATGCAAGCCTTAGAGGATTCTTTCAAAAAACAAAAATATCTATCTCCACTCCAACTCCTTCCAATAAGCATGGAAAAGCACTTAATATTGTTAGGAGATCTCAGTCAATAATTTCAGATACTTAGGTTATAAATTTTGGTTATTCTGATTACATGAATTCTTCGAAGCAGTATTTTGTATCTCTATGTTTGAGTTCTACTTCCAAAATTGACATTGTAGATTCTTCCTTCCTTTCTGTTAAGGGAAAAGGTAACATACACCTTGATCGTAGAAGTATCCAAGATGTGTTAAATGTTCCTAACATCACTACAAATTTTCTTTATGTATATCAAATTTGTCACTATGGTCAACAAAAAATAGTGACCTAGATAAGAAGAGAAAACCCTTGATCTTTTTAGGGTATTGTGAGGACATGAAAGCTTATTGAATTTTAGATCCTGATACTCATGAGGTTATTTTTCAATCACATGTTCAGTTTGATGAGTACTTATCTCCTCATGATTCTTCTTCTTCTTCCATGCCTACTTCTTTATATCATCTTGAGGATCTATTATTTGAGGAGGTTATAGATTTTTATGAGGATCCTACTCCCACTAATATTTTCACTATGCCTAAGTAGGCTTGTACTATAGTTTTTAAGGTAACTCATTTCATAAAGGATCTTCCACCCACTAGACATAATCATGCACATTCTATAAGTTTTGGAATTTTGTGTTAGGTAGTTTCTGAGGATTTATATTATTTTTCACATGCTCATCATATACATAAGTGGGATGGTGTGATGAAAAATGAGTATTCTTCTTTGATGAAGAATCATACTTTGGATTTGGTATCTCTTCCTAAAGGAAGAAATATGGTTAGGTATAACTAGGTATACCAAACCAAATATGTAGCTGATGGGTCCATAGATAAGTATAAGGATTGTATTATTGTAAATGATTTTTCACAAGTTAAAGTTATTGATTACTTTGAGACTTTTGCACCCATTACCAAGATGGATTTCATATACCTTGTACTTGTTATTGATGCATCACAGGGGTGGCTCGCATACCAGATGGACGTGAAGAGTGCATTCTTACATGGATATTTATAGGGAAAAATATACATGGAACAACTTGCTGGATTTGTTAATGACTCCTCTTTTGTTGTTAGAATATGAAGGTCCTTTTACAGTCTCAAACATGCCCCTGGGGCTTGGTATGAGAAGATGGATTCTTTGCTTATATCTATCAGTTTTTTTTCTTGCCACTCTAATCCTATAGTATATCACCAACATGTTGGTGAGGATATTGTGATACTTGTCTTGTATGTTGATGATATGATACTTATTAGAAGATCTTATTTCCATATTAAAACTATTCAAAGGGTTATTTTTATGTAATTTGACATAATAGATCTAGGGTTCTTGCATTATTTCATTGGTTTATATATTTGGAAGAAATATTCAGGGATTCATTTGAGTAAAAAATGTACACTCGTGATATTATTGAACATTTTGATATGGCTGATTGTAAGCCAAGTCCATGTCCTTTCTATTTTGGGGTTACTCTTACTTCCACATATATGAATTTACTTTGTGATCATACCTTGTATAGGAAGTTGTTTAGAAGTATCGTGTACTTGACCCATACTTTCTGTGATATTTCATTTGCTATAGGGCTTGTATCTCAGTTTTCACATTCTCTTAATAGTAGTCACTAGTAGGATGTTAAAAGGACTGTGTGTTATTTATAGGGCACTTCACACTTTAGGCTACACTATACCAGGGTAACTACTCAGTTAGTTGAATATACAAATTCAGATTGGGTAGGTTCTATTAATGATGGGTTTTCCACTTCTAGTTACCTTTATTATCTTGGTTCTTCTCTAGTTGCTTGGGTAGATGGAAACAATACATAGAAATTTCATCTCAATCTTTAGAGGCAGAGTATATGACAATAGTTAAAGAAAGTTAGTAGATTCTGTGGATTTGATATTTATTGACAAAGTTTGAATTCCAACAGGATTCACTAACTTTACTTTGGTATGAAAAACAAAGTAAAATTAAAATTTCTCGCAATCTCTATTGAGCAATAATGGACCAAGTATATTGAGATTCAAATTCACTTCATTCATTAACACATTGAGGATGGAGTTCTTTTCTTGGATTATATTATGAATCATCAATAATTTTCTAATATCTTTATGAATATTTTTTCATCACCTCACTACCTTGAGGTTTTTGGTATGCTTGGGGTTTCTGAATTTGTTCTTAGGGGTGTACATGAGAGCATCTTCCTTATTATTCTTCATCTTTCCTTCTATCAGGATTCTTTCCTAATTTTGGTTCAAGAATTTTTCATGGATATATTGTACGTGAGTACCTAATTAGGCCTTGTAGCTAGAACTCATACTATGGATACGACACTTTTATTTTGGGTCCCTATATTCACTTGAGGAGGGTGCTAGAGTAGGTTGTTTACCTTAGATCATGTTCATTTAGGTACTTTGTTTACCTTCTTTATTTTTATCCTCACCCACTTATGTGTGGATATTTATTTTTATCTTATTTACATATTAGGAGGATACTATCTATTTGTTAGGTATAGTTTTTTTCTTCATCTATGGTCTTGAATGGTTTTTTGATGATTAGCTCTTTCCTAGATCTATGGTCTTGACTAGTTCTTAGATTTATCTTCCTTGCCTATATAAGCAAAGCCCTTCTCATTATACTATATAGAGTTACATAATAATATATGATATTGTTGCTCATTTTTTCACAAGTTTTTTGTAAATTTATTTTGGTGAATTGCATTCATATTATTGAGTGTGATGTTTTATTAGCATATGCGTTATTTATGGCTTGGAATGATCTATTTATCATTCCTTTTATGAGTTTAAAGTTTGGATCCATTGAAGGGAAAATATCCACAAATGTCCATTAGAGGACCAAACTTAAAATAAGTGGAGTAGTTGAGTGTTTTTGTGAGAAAAAATGGCACCTATGTGTCAAAGTTTACACAAAATATTGGGGATTTAATGAGAAGTGAAATTTAGGATGCCCTTATTACTCAGGCCACTCCAATCCAAGTTCTTCTTCATCCTATGCCAGGGCCCAAAATAGTTGCTACTTATGGGAAAACCTAAGAAGGTGTATCATGCTTTGCTCCAGAAGGGTCATTAGAAAAGGGAAGAGGAAGAGTGGAAGTTTTTTATGAAATAAATAAAGGGTGAGTCCAACATTGAAACCCATCCTTGAGGAAGTGGAGGAGGAACCAGAAACAATTTTTTTTGTAAGGGTAAAAAGAGAAAAGGTGGCAACATTTGTAGCAGAAACAATTACAAGTGCACCCATGGAAGGAGATGCCCTACTACAAATACCTCCATGCACTCTTCAAATCACCCAAAATTTTTGCATTGGAAGTCAAAATTTCAACTATCTAATGACCAAACTCAATAAACCAATACCTTGCTCAAAAAGACCAATTTTGATCAATAGGCTAAAGATGCATAAATCACTATAGAAAATTTTATAATCACTTCAAACATGCTTAGTAATACCAAGTAAACATGATCAAATTAAGAAACAAGATCCACTTCATCAACCTTCATACTTTTCCTTATATACCTTACTTTTGCCTACTAGCCCTCCAATTTTTTTTTCAAGAAAACATTACACATTTTTCAACATAAACAGTGAGTGGTAAAATTTTTAACTACCCATTTCACTCATTAATTTGCATACAAAATTTCATGGACTAACTCTTCTCCAATAAAAATTTATCTTCCTTTTTACAATTTTGACTAGTCTTGGCAATTAGCCCTCTTGTTGCACAAATTTTCAAACTGGGAACTATACAAAAATTTTCATGGAAATAAGTTTACATTTTTGGATACTAATTTTTTATTTATTTCCTTTTTCCATTTTTGTTCTCTCAACTCCTATATTACCCCCAACTCTAAATTTCCACTTTTAAGCTTCTTTAGTAGGCTTATATAGGGTTTAGTAGCAAAAATTAGGTTTTTGAACCCTTTTCTCTATTTCAACTCCTTAGTCACCTTACTCTTATTTATTACACCTTTTTCAAAGAATTTAAACCCTTCACATAATTCCTTGGATTTTTTTTCCTCATTTTCTTGGTTTTGGCTTGTTCTCCTTTAGGTCTTTAAAGAAATAAAAACTGAAACTTGGTCATCTATTTTTCCCACATGTAAATTTAGTGATAAAAGTTTACACAAATATTATTATGGGTATAAATACCTTACAGTCCAAATTTCATAAGAACACACTTGATAAAACACAAATTATGGTGTTTTTAGAAATTTTTCCAAATAGGGCCAGACACAGGGCAATGAACATTCAAAAATATATAACTATAGTATTATACACTTTCAAAACCTCATTCCACTTGCAAAATTTTTTTTTTTTTTATAATTTTTTTTCATACTTAGAGTATTTTGAGTGATTAAATCCTTCATCAACATGATTTGCAAGATTTTTTGTGACTAGTTTCTTACACAAAACGAGGGTTTGAGAGTGATTTTTCTCTGTTTGAACAATCAAAAGATAGTAATTTCCTCTGAAACTTTATGAAACCTTTATTCATACTTCACACTACCTTCACACCAAATTTTAGCCCTTTATATTTAATATAATTCAACTTATTAATGTTTTTCCTCTCCCAAATCAATATGAAATATCACAAACAATTGACATACCTCCTTCATACCCACTAGACCTGTTCTCATAGGCCTATAATTTTTTTTTAAACACCTGCAAAAAAATCAAGAAGTCATTCTAAACCATATCAATTCACACAAAACACATAAAAATGAGAATCCTTCATAAAACCAATCCCAAATATTCATTCTCGTTAAGCAAGTATGCATAATTTTGCTAAGAAGAAGCCTTTATTTGATAAGACCATCAGATTACAAAGATTCATGAGCCATTTAGGCTTAGATTATGATATTTTCTTCACTCCACGCTCTCCTTTCCTCTTACTAACCTTTTTCCATTCGAATACATTTGTCTTTTCTGAGAAGAGTAGGTAGTTAGGTCGAGAAAGAAACTAACCTAACCATGCTTAGCCTAACCTAGTGAGGTATAAGGTATACCTAATACATGAGTTAGGTGCACACATAACTTAAAACCTTAGTACATTATTTATTCCCCTTAAATTAAAAACTAGACCTACTAACCTATGAAGTGATAATTCAAATTTTCAAATGAGCCATTTTGGAGGGAAAAATCCATATGGGATCTTATTACAAATTCATGAATCTAAATGGACTAGAATACCACCTAAACATCCAAATGGAATCCAAAATACCTAATTAACTAGGAAATATGATAATACCAAAATTAGATTATTTAGAATGATGCGCCCGCATCATACTCCCCATGTGGAGAGAAGTGATTTATATACAAATGCATTCTTTTTTCTTCTTTTCCAATTATTTTCCACTTGTAATATCCTCTTCTTCACTGTTGCAATCCTATTTTATTCTTCAACTTCATGTTTCTTTTGATCTTCATCATATGCCTTTATCACCTCCATCACTGCTTTTCCCTAAAAAATGAGGTATTCATACCTTATTATCTTCATTTGAGCTCTTAGATGAGCTAATTTTCCCATGTTCTTCATCTAGATTACTTGTGATCAAACACGAGAAAAAAACATTAGATGTAAAAACAAGAGACTTTTGTGTCTCTTATCTAGCTTTCTTTTCACTTTCTCTTTCATTTCCAATTTCCTCTTCCTTCATCACAACTTTATCTTCATCATACTTCATTTCTTCACCATGTAAAGCACATTCAAGTGCCCATAGATCTGCCTCTAAATGTTATTTTCTCACATACACAAAATGAAATTCATATTTCTCAAATTCTTCATCAAGTTTATCTTCACAAATGCATTCTTCCTTCATCATTTTTCTGATTTCTTTTTCTTCTTCCTTGTTGGCCTTATTTTTCATCAGTTGAACTCTCTTTCCTCTTCTCTAATCATATTTCTCAGCTGCACTTTATTTTCTCTCTTCTGGAGTGGTCTTATGGGCCACTTCACCACTTTCTTTATTACTATCATCATTTCTTCTCTTTGCATTTCTCTTACCTTTTTCTCTAATTCTTCTAGTTGCTCCATAGTTATTCTTAACTCTCTTATCTCTTCTTCTTCCCTCATTCTTCTTTTCCTCTCCATCTCTCTCTTTTTATATTCTTTCCTTTTATTTTATCTCATATTTTTCTCTTTTTCACTACTGATGAACTTAAGAAACTCTTTAGTTATCTCTTCCTCCATCTTACTTTTAGCAAGTCTTTTTCACCTTGCCAAGTCTCACCTAAGTTTCTTATCTTACCTAGTCTCTTGAATTCACTATATCTTGTCTTTATTTCTTCACTCTTATTTAAATTTAAGGAGAAACCTGTCATTTTCACTTCATAAACACAACTCAAGAAGGTAACTGTTAGCTTCAATTTACTTCATTCACCCCATCACATTCATCAACACAACCATATACAATTGCTTATATCAAAATGACTTATTTTATTAACAAAATGAACTTCAATAGCTTGATATTCATGATATGATACCAAAGGATGTATATCCTTTCATACACTCTTCAAATCACCCAAAATGTTTGCATTGGAAGTCAAAATTTCAACTATCCAATCACCCAAACTCAAGAAACCAATATCTTGCTCAAGAAGACCAATTTTTCTTAATAGGATAAAGATGAACAAATCACTTTAGAAAATTTTAGAATCACTTCAAAAATTCTTATAAATACCAAATAAACATGATCAAATAAAAAAAATCTCCACTTCATCAACCTTCATACTTTTACTTCTATACCTCACTTTTGCCTACTAGCCCTCCAAAAACCTATTTTTCAATAAAAAATTACACATTTTCCAAATTAAACCTTTAATGGTACAATTTTTGACTACCCATTTGGATCATTAAGGTGCATACCAAATTTCATAAACTAACTCTTCTCCAATAAAAATTTATCCTCCTTTTTACAATTTTGACTAGTCTTGACAATTAGCCCTCATGTTGCACAAATCTTGAAACTGGAAACTATACATAAATGTCCATGAAAATATGTTTACATTTTTGGATACAATTTTTTTTTAATTTATTTTTCCCCATTTCCTTCTCTCAAATCCTTCTCTATTACTCTCAACTCCGAATTTCCACTTTTAGGCTTGTTTAGTAGGCTTAGCTAGGGATTAGTAGCAAAAATAAGGTTTTTGACTCCTTTTCTCTATTTAAACTCCTTAGTCACCTTACTCTTCCTTATCACACCTTTTTAAAATAATCTCCACCCTTTGCATACTTCATTGGCTTTGTTTTTCTCATTTTCTTGGTTTTTGGCTTGTTCTCTTTTAGGTCTCTCAAGAGCTTAAAACTGAAACTTGGTCATATATTTTCCTACATGTAAATTTAGTGATAAAATTTTACATACATATTATTAGGGGTATAAATACCATACAGTCCAAAATTTAGAGGAACACACTAGATAAAACACAAATTATGATGTTTTTAGAAATTTTTCCAAACAAGGACAGTTATAGAGAAAAAAAACATTCAAAAATGCATAACTTGAGTTTTATACACTTTCAAAACCTTATTCCACTTGAAAAAATTATGTTTTGATGAGTAAAAAAATTCATCTTTAGAGTGTTTTTATTTATTATTCCTTCATCAACATGATTCACAATATTTTTGGTGATTATTGTCTTACACAAAACGAGGGTTTGAGACCGAGTTTTATCTGTTTGGCCTATCAAAACATATTAATTTCATCTAAAATTTTATGAAACCTTTCTTCATGCCTCAAAATACCTTCAAACCAAATTTTAGCTCTTTATATTGAGTATAATTCAACTTATTAATGTTTTTCCGCTCCCAAATCAATATAAAATATCACAAAAAATTGGCATACCTCCTTCATACCCACCACCTATCATCATAGGAATGGAAAGATCCTTCAAAAACTTGTAAAACAAATCAAGAATTCATTATAAACCATATTAATTCGCAAAAAACACATATAGATGGGAATCCTTTATAAAAACAATCCCAAATATTCATTCTCATTAAGCAACTATGCACACTTTTTCTAAGAAGAAGCCTTTATTTGATAAGACCATCAAATTACAAAGATTCATGAGCCATTTAGGATCTGATTTTGAGATTTTCTTAACTCCATGTTCTCCTTTCCTCTCACCAATATTTCATTAACCTTTTTTTATTTGAATACATTTGTCTTTTATGAGAAGAGTAGGTAGTTAGGTTGAGACACCATGTAACCTAACCATGATTAGCCTAACCTAGTGAGGTATAAGGTCTAGTTAATACACGAGTTAGGTTCACACACACTTTAAAAAAACAATACATTATTTATTCCCCTTAAAATAATAACTATAACTACTAAAATATGAAGTGATCATTTAAATTTTCAAATGATCCATTTTGTAGGGAAAACTCCATATGGGCTCTTATTACATATTCATGAGTCAAAATGGACTAGAATACCACCTAAGCATCTAAATGGACTCAAAAACACCTAATTATCTAGGAAATACCAAAATTATAATATTTGCAATGATGTTCCTACATCATGCCCCTGACATTGAGGTACTTTCCCAAGTTTAAGAGGATCCCAAGGTAGTTGATACTACCCTGCCTCTATTATCACAAGGAGCCCCTTTCTTAGTACCAACTCATGAAGAGGAAGTTGTATCGGTTGCAATTATGGGAAAATAAGTACAAAGTACATATCATGAACAAGTATTCAATAATTTTTTACATGGCATATGTCAAGAAGATGGATATGAACTTCACCCAAAGGATGTCCAATATGCATCTACTCAAGTTATATCAATAGAAGAGAAGAGAGGACTCCCAATATCACCTAAAAAATCCAACATGGAAGAAACAATAGTGAAAAACAAAGAGAAACCAAGTGGGGAAGAGGTTCCATTGAAAGAGGTAAATAATATAAAAACATGTATCCTCTTAAATTAGCTCTAGAAATGGTGGAAAAGGTAATTACAACTCATGAAGTTGCAGAAAAGGCTGCAAAAATAGAGGCTCGTGATTAATCAAAAAAATATGTTGAGTCAATAAAATAATCTTCTCCATCGGTGGAGTTAGAGTTGAATTGGTTGAACCAAAAGATGTAAGTTCCTTGCACTTTTTAATGGAGAAATAAGAAGTAAAATATAAAGGGAAAATGAGGAGGAAACCCTGGTACAATTAGCTAAACTTATGGAAACACAAAAAATAAAAGTTCACAACTCTAGCCTCACACTATCTAAATCATAAGAAATTTTGATTGTACCAAGTGCCTCCCTTAAAAAACGCAAGGGGAAGACAACACTCTAGGCAAGGGATGGTTGGGAGTAACACTCCCAAGGAAAATAAAAGTGAAAGTTTAGGTAAAAGAAGCTGGTCTAGAGACCATCATCTCCTTCAGACTATCTAAAACACCAAAGAAGGTAAAAATTCTATCAAGAATAATGGTGGGTCCTCAAGGATAAAGTTTTGTGGAAGTTTCCACCCCATAAAATGATGTCTTAAGGGATGTCATTTCCTCTTCTGATTACCAGATCACCAAGGTCCCATTAGGGAAACCAACTATAGAAGGGATCAAACATGAAGTTGCACTAGAAATGGGAGGTATTTTCCAAAAGATGGATAAATAAAAAAAACATAGAAAAAACTAAGGGAAAAAGTTGACATCTCTTCAACTTACAAATATAAATGGTTACACAATCTGGTGGAAATTCAAGAAATTGCCACTGTTTTCACCCCTAAAATGACTCAGAATGTTGACGATTTTAAGAATAAGGGAGAGGCAACCAATAAATGGGAAGATAAGTTGGAAATTAGAGGTAAAAAAGTCATCAAAGATGTGATTGAATGCTATAATCAAGTCTATAAGAAAATGGAGGCAGGAAAAACCTTAATTGAAAAATACCAAGATGATTTTGAGTATTGGGATGGCCTATTGCCTAAGCTTAAGTCCTTCACTACCATGGATGATGAGGTGTTTTTAGGCCAAATCCAAGACATGAGGGTGAAAACAAGAGAATATGTTTATGATATTGAGTCAAAATTAAAAAAATTCTTCCCCTCACATGTGAATACACTCTACGGATTGCAGATTTAGAAAGGTTAATTAAAATTCTACTACGCCCTTAATCATATATCTTATATTAGATGTATATAGCTGAGTTGTGGCTATCATAACTTCTTATCATTATGTATCTCTTTCATATATGTTATATTTTCATTAGTGGGTCGGCTTTGGTGTTGGCCATAGCATAGGAATAGTATATATAGAGGTTAGTAGGTAGTAGTTTATCATCATTGGAGCATTTGAGTATTATTATATGGTTTGGAGGTTGCCCCCTCAAAGTGGCGAAGCTATTCTAATTGCATATTGAGATCATTATTTTTGAATATTGTGTTATTTGGTGTTATATTTCTGCTCATGATCTGAATTATACAAGTAATTTAATTACAAGTGGTATTAGAGTTTGAACTCGGCCAACACTGCGTCAAACCCTAATTTTGAAGGTTCATCCATATCTCAACATCGGTAGCAAATTTTTCTTCAACTTTCTATGTGGTGTGGAGAAATCAATCAAATAAGCTTCCCTAAATTTTTTAATAATTTTTGACTTGTTTTGCAAAAATTATAGCGGTTTTATGTTTTTTAATAATTCGGCTACATAAGGTGCAATTTGTGGAATTTTTCAAATATCTACATTTCTAGAAATAAGATTAAAAATTAGTTTGAGTTCATCCTTTGAGTTTTATAAAATTTGGCCGAATTCCTATTTAAATCTGAAACCCTAAATTTCGACCTTGATCCTTAAATCTTACCATTTTGGGGCATCATGGCTGGGCCTTTGATAAGAGGCAAAAAGAATCCCATCACTCCGAGTAAAACCCCTGATAAGGATGAGATAATAGTTAAGGAATTAGAGTCAAAAGGGGTATCTACATAGTCCTCAGGGTTAGGGTTTACTTCAATTGACCATAAGGTCAGCCATCTTGAGTTAGAGTTGTGAAACCTCGAAGGTAGAGTGGCCAGCAAAGAAGATGTAGAAAAGATTGGACAATGATTGGAGGATTTCATTCAAAAATTTAGCTACAATATCATGGGTCATCATATCATTCCTAATGAGCCACAACTCAATCATACTTATATTAACCATGGTGGATCTTTAGGTCAAAGTAATAAATAAACTAGCCAGGGTGGATATGCAAACATGACCAATCCAAATAAAAACACTCTACAAGCCCATAACATGCTTCAAAAAGTGGAAATGCGTAAGTTTGATGGAAAGGATCCACTCAATTAGATTAACCAGATGGATAATTTCTTTGATCTTAATCAGATTCCATTGGGACAAAAGGTTACCATGGCATCGTTGTATCTTGAACCTGACCAATTCATTTGGTATCGATGGTTATGTGCTCAATGGAAAAAGAGTGCCCTCAATGTTACATGGACAGTATTCACTGAAGAGTTGCAATTGCACTATAGTTTTAGTGTGTCAGAGAATTATTTTATCCAATTAGCAAAGCTCAGACAAATAGAAATAGTTAAAGATTACATCCATCAATTCCAAAACCTTTCCTTACGGGTGGAAAATATTCCTGAAGATAATTTGAATGACTTATTTCTTGGGGTTCTTAAAGAACAAATTGAGACTGAGGTGTGTATGTTTAATCCTCATAAGGTTTCAAACTCTATGATCATGGCACATAGGGCAGAGGAAAAGTTTCTTTCAAGTCGGAAACAAACTGTCAATACTATCAGAGATTGTAGCACCCTTCCACCATCATTCCCTTAGCCAGTGAGACTAACACCTCAACAAATTGAAGAAAAGAGAGCCAAAGGGTTATGTTTTAATTGTGACAAAAAATTTGGACCAGGACATAAGTGTTCGGAAAAGAAGTTGTTCTACATTGAGGGACCTACTGAAGAAGAAGAAAATGAAGAAGATGAAGGGGTAGAGCCAGAGGAGGAATTAGGAGATCCCCAACCAACAATATCATGCCATGCAATTTCTGGTATTAGCACTCCCCAAAATCTCAAAGTAGTTGGATTCTTGAAAAAATAGAGGGTAACAGTGTTGATTGATTCGGGAAGTACTCACAATTTCATCAATCATAAGTTAGCGGTACGCTTGAACTACTTTGTTTATCTATCTCCAGAATGTCAAGTCATGATTGCTGATGGGAAAACTGTTAGTTGTTTAGGAAAATTCCATAACATTAATCTCGCCATGGGAGATTACTTGCTAACTAGCAATATGTATGCCATTTCCATGGGAGGAGAAACAATTGTGTTAGGAGTTCAGTGGCTTACCACCTTGGGAACCATTGAAATGAATTTCCAAGAGTTGTTCATGCAATTTCAGTCAAAAGGGAGGAATTTTAAACTAAAAGGACTAAGAGCAAAGTCCCCACAGATGGTAAGTTCTCATCAGATGCAAAAATTGCTTAGAAAGGGTGCAGAAGGGTTTGTAGCACAACTATTTTCATTGGAAGCACATCATTCCAATACATTTATACCTGCAGATATGCAAACAGTTATAGATGAGCACTTAGGGGTTTTTGGAGAAATGCCCAAGGGTTTGCCTCCGAAAAGAGACCATGACCATGCCATCTAGCTAGTACCAGGGAGTTAACCACCCAACATCAGACCTTATAAGTACCCCTATATGCAAAAGAGTGAGATTGAGAAGATAGTTCAAGAGATCTTAGAAGCAGGACTTATTCGTCATAGTCAAAGTGCTTACTCTTCTCTTGTAGTGATGGTACGAAAAAAATATGACAATTGGTGCATGTGTCTAGATTACAGGGAACTCAATAAGTACACAGTTAAAGATAAGTTTCCTATTCATGTAATTGATGATTTACTAGATGAGTTACATGGTTTTGTTTACTTTACAAAACTTGATCTTCATTCTGGATATCATCATATTAGAATCAAGGATGAAGATATTCATAAAATAGCCTTCAGGACACATGAAGGACACTATGAGTTCTTGGTAATGCCTTTTGGACTAATAAACGCACCCTCTACATTTCAAATCTTGATGAATTCCATCTTTAAGCCATTTCTTTGAAAGTTTTTTTTAGTGTTCTTTGATAATATATTAATCTATAGTAAAACATGGGAGGAACACCTGTATCATGTAAATAAGGTGTTGGAAACTCTTGAACAACATCAACTTTATGAAAATCCTTCTAAGTGTTCTTTTGGTGTCAAGGAGGTTGAATATCTGGGTCATATTATCTCTTATGAAGGTGTTAAAGTGGATCCTAACAAGATAAAAGCCATGCTTGAATCGAAGGTTCCCAAAACCCTAAAAAATATCTGAGGATTTTTGGGGCTTACATGTTATTATCGTAGATTTGTAAGGAATTATGGCAGCATCACAGCACCACCCACAACTTTATTGAAGGACTCTTTCCATTGGAACAAGCAAGCTACTATGGCCTTTGAGAAGTTGAAGGAGGCCATGTGCACCACTCCAGTTCTAGCCACCCCAGATTTTTCAAAAACATTCATTGTTGAATGTGATGCTTCAGGGTATGGTATGGGGGTAGTACTCATGCAAAAAGGGTGACCCATTGCCTTTGAGATCTACCAATTCAAAGGTAAGAATATCTCTAAACCAGTTTATGAGAAAGAGATGTTAGCAATACTTCATGCAGTGAAACAATGGAGAATCTAATGGGACGAAATTTCAAAGTAAAGACAGATCATGATAGTTTGAAATACTTCTTAGAGCAACGTTTATCATTAGAAGAACAATAGAAATGGGTCTCAAAAATGTTGGGGGTATGATTTTGAGATAATATACAAGAAAGGGAAAGAGAATGTAGTTGTCAATGCTTTATCTCGGAAGGATGAATCTGCCCAGGCATTGTTGTGTGCCATATCTATATTATAGGTGGATTGGATAGAGGATGCAAGGTCTAAATGGAAAAATGACCTAGGTACACAAAATCTCATTTAGAATCTCCAACAAGATCCAAACATGTCAAAAAAAATTTATGGAAAGGAGATGTTTTATGGTATAAAGATAGATTATATCTATGTAAGAATTCAATCCTTAAAAATAGGGTTCTATCTGATCTCCATGCTTCTCTAGTAGGGGGTCATTCTGGCTTCTTAAAGACTTATCATTGAATCAAGCATGATTTTTTCTAGGAAGGGATAAAAGGATATGTCCAAAATTTTGTGGCAGAATGCATGGTTTTTCAGCAAAATAAGGGCGAAACAATTAAGTCCCCAGGTCTTTTACAACCTCTATCTATTCCTAGCTAGAGGTGGGAAGAGGTGTTTATGGATTTCATCACAGGATTTCCTAAATCAGAAGGTAAAAATGTAATCATGGTGGTGGTGGATAGACTCACCAAATATGCCCATTTTTGCACTTTATCACATCCATTTGTTGTGAGTACAGTAGTAACGGCCTTCAGGGATATAATTCAGAAGCTACATGGGACACCAAAGATTATAGTAAGTGATCGAGACCCTATCTTTACTAGTAATTTTTGGACTGACTTGTTCTCATACTTGGGCACACAACTAGCTCATAGTTCCTCTTATCATACCCAGTTTGATGGGTAAAAAAAGGTGGTAAACAAGTGCTTGGAGGGATATCTTCGTTGTTTTACATCAGATAAGCAAGTGAGATGGGTCCAATGGTTAAAGCTGGCAGAATGGTGGTATAACATCTCCTTTCATACTTCATCTAAAATGTCTCCTTTCTTGGCATTATATGGGTACCATCCACCATCTATCACTTCATCTTTGAGAGTCTAGCCAAAGGTTCGAGCAGTTGAAGAACATATTCAACACCAACAAGAGGTGCTTTCTAGTCTCAGGGAGAATTTGGCTATATCACAAAACCGCATGAAGCAGCAGGCATACCAACATCGCAGTGAAAGACATTTTGAAGTCAGTGATTGGGTTTTTGTGCATTTACAACCATATAATCAAATGTCCTTAAAACAACACAAAAAGGATAACAAGATTTCACCTAAGTATTATGGTCCTTATCAAGTGTTACAGAAGATTGGCAATGTAGCATACAAACTGGAACTTCCTCCGGCCACTCGAATTCATCCAGTCTTCTATGTATCTTGCCTAAAGAAGGTAATTAGATAAACAATATCAACCCACACAGTGTTACCTGATCTTGATGAAGAGGGTAGAATCATCCTGGAACCAGAATGCATCCTTCAGACATGCACTAAGCGGTTGAGGACAAGGGTCATCACTGAGTATTTGATCAAGTGGAAAAATCTAGACAATGAACACGCAACTTGGGAGGATGCAAGTTTCCTGCAGCAACATCCAGATCTTCTCAACATTGGGGACAATGTTTCTTCAAAGGGTAGGGGCATGCTATGCCCTTAATCATATATCTTATATTGGATGTATATAGCCGACTTGTGGCTATCATAACTTCTTATCATTATGTATCTCTTTCATATATGAAATATTTTCATTAGTGGGTCAACCTTGGTGTTGGCCATAACATAGGAATAGTATATATAGAGGTTAGTAGGTAGTATTTTATCATCATTGGAGCATTTGAGTATTATTGTATGGTTTGGAGGTTGCCCCATTGAAGTGGCGAAGCTATTCTAATTGCATATTGAGATCATTATTTTGGAATATTGTGTTATTTGGTGTTATATTTCTGCTCATGATCTAAATTATACAATTAATTTCGTTACAAATTCTATGATAGCATGCTACTATATAGCTATAGACTCAAACGTATTTCAAATATTATTTCATTCAAAATTTTGTTCGTTTAGAGAGTTACATTAATAAATTGTCCAAGAGAGTCAAGAAGAAGGAAGTTATCTATGCTGAAATTGACAATGTCTTATCTAAACAGGAGATAGTATTTTTATATCATAGGGGGAAAGATGAAGACCCCATCTTTGGGATGTTTTAAATCCTTGATGTATACTTGAATAAGATAGAAAATAAGGTAGAGGGTGAAAAAATATATCTTGAACCTTCTTTAACACTTTTTTCATTCTTTATTCTTCATCTCCATTCTTTATTCTTTTCTATTCATCATTCTTCCAAGTGAAAAGATAAAATCAAATGATGGAAATGAGTAACAAACTCTCCCTAGGAGTGTACACATAATGGTGAAAAGTGAGAAAGAGATAAAAATTAGTGTATTTGTAAAAGGATTTTTCTCCAATGATCTATGGGCTCAATCATGATCCAAAACCATTCCATCCTAGCTTATTAAGATCAAATGTTTTTGGTTGTTGTGGCTCTTTCATTCATTTTGGTGGATTGAGGATATTTTCCCCATGTTTTTGCTAGTTTTAGAAGTTTTCTTGGGGGGAATTACGATATATTCCCTTTTATGGAAATTTTGTATAAGAATGAAGGTGTGTCTTCATTCTAGGGGTTCTTGTTCTAATTTTTGGAGGCTCTAGTTCTAGTCTTGGGTTTGTGCTAAGGTGATTGTATTGTTCAGTAATTAGTAGGCATTAAGAGTATCCTATATATGTATCTCTTGTCTAAAATAAAATCACACAAAATTTTTTTCCATACTTAGGAATTATGTATTCTAAGTAAGAGCATAATTGAGAAATGTATTCTTTTATTTGTTAAATCAATGAAATATGAAACATTTCCTTTTGGATATTGCATATGACTGGTTACTAAAAAAACATTGTGTTATAGTGTTTCTTTGAAATGTATCTTTGGTTATAAAATTTGTGTATGTAATATAGCCTCAGAGGTGAATGTTTACATACTATATCTTATTAAGTTTCATACACAAGTGTTTGTGTTAAGAATTTAGAGGTTATGTGTTATTTTTTTCTTAAAATTGGTATCAATACATGCAAGTGTCCCTTTGAATATTATGTTGTTTTTTATCTTTGTTCTTATTTTTGGATTTTGGAAGTAACAGACTAAGATGGATAGTTGTGGTACCCCTCCCCAATAGATCCACCACAACCCACTTCATTTAACTAAGTATCATCCCATCCTACCACTGCATATCACATTACCTTTTCTTATTTTACATGTTTCCACTTGAAAATAACACATATGCCACACATTTCAAGTGTATTTTCCATGATTTGTGAATTTCACCATCCCATTAACATCATATCCCAAGTTGTCAATAATTTCTTCAAAGATAATGATTTTGATCACATATTATCTGTCTTTAGTGGATTGTGTCTGATGTATCAAATTTCTCTAATGCTTGTGTGACCATTATTTTGTTCAAGAAAAGAAACAAATAAGAAAGACAACATCCACTTCCTAACTCGTTTGTATCCCTATCATTCCCATAAGGAATATTCAAGGTAGTTCGTTATATTTTTCCCTAGCTACAAAATGACATGTCAAGAGGTTTGTATTTTCTCCTTTCCTCATCTCTCATTATTTTTCTTGTTTGGGGTGTTATATTAAGAACAAAAAAAAAGATCTTCTAGGTTATGGGGATTTTACAGTACCATTATTAATGTGATTGGGGAGTTATACTGACTCTAAACACAAGCCAAAATTCAATTGATTAGGGGTTAGGTGATCTGCAATGGGAGGTCAGGTTGGTGGTGACTTATAGGAAAATATAACCTAAAGTTTTAACATGTGTTAGCATTATAGAAACTTGAGATGTGTACTACGAGGAGTAATATATTGAAAAGTAGAAATAATTACTGTTGGTCATCAAACTTACACCCGTGTCTCGGATCTAGAAGGAGTGATTCATTTGAGACAATAATGGAACCATCTCCAAGTTTTGGGACCTTTTGTGCTTGAGACAGATCTTTGGAGAAGGCTAGTTCTTCTATTAATTTCTACTACTAATACTCCTAGTGCTGAAAGGGAAAAATAAGCTAACAATTCCAAGGGACCAGGGATAGAAGGATAACATGAAAATAAAATACACTAAAAGGTGATAGCACAAGGAAAAGAGGGATGAACACTATCTGTTCTGAGTGAAAATGAAGGGAAATGTGTGAAAGAAGGAAAGGTACGTGTAACACAACTAAAACGTATTTACTAGATCAGATTCATGGAACACAATTAAAAAGGGAGTTGGAAGGGATGTATGATAGGACAATAAGTAAGAAATATAAAAGAAAAGGAAAGAAGAAGGAATACAAACACGTTAGGATAGAGAATAATCACAAAATGATACTTTTATTACTTCCATAAATGCATAGAGCTGTTACAATGGTGAAAGAGGCCGATATCCACATGCACGAGCCAGATCTAGAGGTTTGTGACTCAAAATACAGAAAAAATGAAGTCCTTAGCAAAATAATTAAGGATCCAAAATGTCCAACATTAACAATGATCCTAGCTCTTACATTTATAGATGAATTCCTAGAAGAAGAAGAGAAGAATGAGGGAAGAATTGAATTTGAAATGAAACCACCAATAAGAAGCTTTCAATGCATGTAAATCCACCTGAAAATTGTCAAATGTGTTTCCCCAATCCTGTTTGGCATGTTAGAGAAGGAAAGAGGGTGGATCAGATTAAATCGATTGGTTGGAGAAATCATATTTGCTCATTAAAGCCCAAAAAGACGTTTTCCCTTTTCTTACCCACTAGATCCATCAAGAATTTGAATTTGAATGTCTAACACTATAGCCTATCAGAGCCGATTAGAGATATGTAGTAACAGATATGGCTGTCATAATTTTTTTAGAGTTGTCAATGCACACAAGACACGTGGCATGCACGGATTGGTTGAAAGGATGACCAACTATGAAAATTTTCTTGTCATTTCTACCATGTATCACTCATTGATTTGTTGCAAGGGTTTGATGCCCTATTGGCACACTTTGACTGGTTGTATGTGTCACATTCAAGTCATGTCAAAGAATGATGTGGCATAGAAAGGCACAGAGGAGGGCACAAATATATGCATGTAAAATAATGAGGCACAAGAAGAAGGTAGAAGGAAGGGGAATGCAATGCGCACGTGTGGAAATGAAACAAAATGATGAGTGGAGAACGTATGGTCAAGGAAAACCTATTACAAGATAATGTACGGGGCACACGAGAGGGCCATGGACTTAGCTAATTGAAGGAAGTGCAAGGCACATGTACATGATGAATAAATGCTAGGAAGAAGGTGAATGTGTAGAAGATGCACACAAGACAAGAGTGGAATAAATAGGAAAAGGAAAATGGGAAGTGGGGAAGGGGAAGTGCGTAAGGGAACACAAGGAAACAATGACCAAGTGAATGTGCCAAGGAGGCTTGTGAGGTTCACAACACTGCAATGAAGGTCTGTGAGCCAGAATATATATATATATATATATATATATATATATATATATATAAGTTATCCAAACAACTAGGAGATTTCTTTAGATAATAGTTTTTGTGACTTTCGGGGACATCTACCTGCTAGATGAAGGAGATTAATATCTTGGAGTTTCCATTGGGTATAGAGTCCATGATGTAATTATGAAATTTTGATTTACAGATTTGAAGAAGTACCCCTAAAGTATCTTGAAGGATTATTTCTTGACTCTATTCCGAATCCTGCAAACTAATGAAAATTGTTGGCATCATGGAAGAAAAAGAAGAGTGCACGAAGGAAGCACACAAGGAGAAATAACTTATTTACAAACAAATATTGTGTGTGCAACAGACTTGGAGGAAATAAAACTAATCTAATATATACAAAACAATGCAACAAACTTAATGGAATGATTTGAGATGGATCCTATTTGCTGGGATTTACAACACACCTCCATTAATATGAGTTAACTAGAAAGAGCTATCCTATTTGCACAAACTGATGATGTATGGACCACTCCAAAGTGCATCAAAACTTTGAATGCTGCCTTGGTTTAGCTTTGTCAACATCCCACTTTAAGACCGATTCCCAAACTTTGAAAGCTTGATGCCTAGCCTTTCTGTCAAACTATTTCTTTGATGCTTGTTGATGTTGTTCTAGCTTGATCATTATAGAGCTTCTTGATTTTTCAAGTCCAATTAGCTCTGCCATTATGATTTCTCTTTGGTTCGTGCCCTCCAATTCTAACTGTTGAGCAAGTGCTAATGAATTCAAATCAAGTATCAAAGGAATTGTAGCCTCCTTGCCATGGACAAGATTATAAGGTGAAGTTCCTGTTATCTTCTTCACTGTAATCCTATCTTCTCAGAGTGCATGTGAGACCTTTGTATGCCATTTTTTGGTTGATATTCCTTTTCCATTTCATGATTCTGATTAGGTTCTTGATTTTTGAATGTGCTGAGCCATTTCCCTAAGGATAATAGTTGGAATAATTATTTAAGTATATTCTAAGGCTTAGCGCCCAATAAATGATTTTAGTATCAAGGAAGGCCTTTGCATTAACAAAAATAATGGTTTGAGGAACACCAAACCTTGCTACAATTCCTTTGAGAATGTCCAAGATGACTGACTCAGTTGATTCCTTGAGTATGACAACCTCTGTCTATCTTGTGAAGTAATCTATAGCTATAAACACCCACTTGTGGCGAGCACTTGAAGGAGGATTGATCATGCCTATGAAGTCAAGAACCCATTGTGTAAAAGGTTGATCCACTTGGATTGGTCAGAGGGGAAGAACTTCCAATCTTTTCTTTCCTGCAAAGAAAGCACATTCCTTGTATTTCATGATCCACTTGTGTAAGTCTATGAACAGGGTAGGACAAAAGAGTCCTACCATTATGATCTTCATTGCTGTAGATTATTCAAAGAAGTGTCCACCATAAAATTCATCGTGAAATTTTGCTAACAATTTTTCAGTCAGCCCGTTGTTGATATACCTCAGTAGCATGCCATCAAGATTCTATTTAAAGAGAAGACCATCAATAAACACATATGGAATATATTGCAACCTTAAATGTATTCTCCTTGCCTTATTTAAACCAGGAGGGTATGCTCCCTTGAAAAGGAATGTGACCATCTCCTTCATCCAGTCACGCGCGCCAAGAGCTTCATCCTATTCTTGTTCTGTGAGAAGGAGCAATTCATTCAGGAATAATGAAGTCTCAGATTCATTTGCATGTCCTCATCATTTTTCTTGTAGAGTGCACTACCTCTAACCAAATTTGTGGATTTGATAGTCACATTATACTCAATAATTTTGGTTACCCATCGCGCTTTATTCTCACTAATTTCTTCTCCCATGATGAAGTGTCTAATAGAAGAGTGGGAGACTAATACCCTAATACGATTTATGGAAAGCATACTCTTGAATTTCTTAAGTGCGCACATGATGGCATAGAACTAATTTTCCATGTGATTGTATCTTAATTCATAATCCTTCAGTGTTTGTCTGAAGAAATCCATTAGTTGTTCTAGTCCTTGTTCATTTTCTTGTGTTAGGACAACAACAACACTTGCATCATCACCATAAGCATAAAGGATGAAATTATTTGAGTAATCTAGGTTAATTAGTGTTGGTGCGTGAGTAATTTATTGCTTGATCTTGTTGAAGATTTCATTTCCTTCTATTTTCCACTTGAAGGTTGTATCCTTCTTCAGCATGAGGGTGATGGGACTTACTAGTCCTGCAAAGTTAGGAATAAGTCTCCTAAAAACATTGATTTTAACAAGGATTGCAAGGATTTCTTGTGCGCCGGCAAGGAAGGAGCAAGGATGGCTGAATCGCTCTCAGGATCAATTATGATGCCATTCTTTGAGACCACATGACCTAATAGCTTACCTTGTGCCACAATGAAATTACACTTCTTGGGGCTAAGAGATACCCCAAACTTTTAGCATCACTCAAAGACTTTTTTTAGATGCGCCATATGATCTACGCCCTGCTTTGATAAGACTATAATGTCATCTAGGTAAACTAAGATGAAATCATTGATGTAACATTTGAAGGAGATATCCATAGCACACTGAAATGTTGTGCCTTCATTTGATAGACCAAAGGGCATATTTTCATAGGCATACATTCCCCACTTGGTTATAAACGTTGTTTTGAATTGATCCTCTTCCTTGATAAGGATATGATTGAAGCTAGAATACCCATCCAACATTGAGAACTTCTATGCGCCAACCACAGTCTACAGAATCTGCTCCATAGAAGGCAAAGGATAATGATCCTTCAAGGATTCCTTATTAAAATTTCTAAAATCGACTCAGAGTCTGATTTCACCATTATTCTTACATACTAGAAAATTATTCATGACGCAGGTAGAGTTTTTGATGTGAAAAATTATCTTTTAGTTAATGAGTTTGGACAATACTTTCCTCACGAGGGGCTTTATCCTTGGATTGACTGGCCACTACTTTTTTATGATGAGCTTGATACTAGGATCAAGGTCAATAGAGTGTTGAGAAAAACTTGGATCAAAACCTTTGAGGTCTTCGTATTCCCATGAAAATATATCACTGTATTTCTGGTATAGAGATATGAAGGCTTGATTTTCTTCATGCATGTAAGATTTAATGAGAAAAAACTCCTTGCCATGTGAAATAGCGATTGCAAAATAATCTTCTTGCACCACACAGATTCTTCTCTTCACCCTTAAACTCATCATCATAGATAAATATTTTCTCTAAGATGACCAACCCTTTAGGAAAATTATTTTTCTTGAGTTATATCCCTTGGTCACCATAGCTTTCATGCAAGTCAGTTTACATGTTTGATGAGAACTCAAATTCATTTTGTATGAACTGGAAGATCTATGCGTCATTGTCGAACACTTGCCAATTAGTGTTGTTGTCTGGAATAGATGGCCTGATCAGCATTTTGATGTGTTGCATGTTTCCTTTGAAAAAATCCTCAGCATGAGAGAACTATGAACCAAACAGGGCCATCTGATCAGCTTCTTTGTTCATTTTCTGTGGAACCACCAACAATTTAGAGCGTCAAAGTTCTCAAAGAGGGTCCCAAAATTTATGTTTATAATATTTGAGAAGATTATTATTTGTTTGACACTTGTTGGTGACTTCATGGATAACCAATTTAGTATCTCTAAAGATCTGTGGTGCCTTGATCTTTTTCTTTTCAATAATAATTAGAACAAGCACCAACACCTCATATTCTACCACATTATTAGAACATGTGAACTACAATCTATGTGTGAAGAAGAATTTCTCATCCTTGGGAGAAATGAGAACAACTCCTACCCCTACACCATTTCTACCTATGGATCCATCGAAGTATAACTTCCAAAAGCCTATGCTTTCTTCATTCTACTTTAGCGCACACGTGACAAAACTTCTTATTCAAGGATGCAATATATACCATGCCCAGTTTCATAAGCTTCTAGTTCTTTAGCATATGGATCAAATTTGTGGCGTCTCTCTACCCACTCATCAAGCACTAGATTAGGAATAGGAGGTGGAAGAGGCTACTCTTCATAAACTAAAATGTTCTTCTTGGATTAGGTAGTTGGCCTAGGGAGGGGAAGGGTCATATTAATCTACATGACAGAAAAATATTGGCTCAACTTGTATGGTTAACTAGGTACCATACCTCATCTTGAGTAACATATGGGACCAATATGAAGACATGTAACCACCCACTTTAGTAGTAAAGTCCCTTGAGAAAAATAGGGAAAATAGAGGGGACAAATCAATGATTGACACATCTTGAGTTATTGTTAGAATTATACATGCATGGAGAGTTAAATCAAGATTCTTAATGACTCCTAGAGTAGTTACAATTGAACCATCAAGTTACAGGAATCCTTTTGTCAAGGGGCTATACTTAAGACATAAAACATCAACAATTTTCTTATCCATGATAGAAGTAATGCCACCCAAGTCAATCATGTAATTATGCATAAGGTGTTTGCCTATAATCAAGGACATATAAAATGGTGGAGTTTTAATAACCTTACTTACTTGTTTCTCTTCTTCTTGGTAGATATTGACAGTAGTGGGTGGTTTTTAAACAGTTGGGTCAGCACGCAGAAGTTGGGTCAGGGCTTCATACAACAAGTTGTGTGGAGATGGAATGGTCAGGGTATCCCAAATTGTGACATTTATGTTGTTCTTCTTCATCTGGTCCACAATGCTGAATGGAAGACCCAATGACTTATGCATTTGAGGAACAACAACATCTTTCTTTGATTTTTCAAGTGCAGAGGTAGGAGCCTTAGCTGGAACAGAGGCTTGACCTACTAAAGGATGGGCGCACATTACTACAGGAGGGGCATTGGGTGGAAAATCACTCGTAGGAACTTGTGCACCTTTAATTTTAGATGCCTTAGCTGCATTCTACTTTTGAGGATTGACCAGTGTTGTTGGAATTGTGACTTGCATGCCAAATTCAAGAATTCTCTTCTTTTACCTTGTATTGTCTGCAACTTGGGCACTTGGCCTTTTTGTATCATCTGCAGCTTGATTGATTGCACAGAAGTCCTTGGCACCAAAGAATATCAAGTTATATTCAGGAGGAACTTCTGGGATCCTTGGTTAGTTACTTCTGGTGCTCACTTGAACTAATGGAAGGTTCACAGTTAGAAGCATTCTAGATCATATAGGCTTGCGTGCGCACAACATTAGCACAGTGATATTGGCTGTGAGGCATGTTGCAAGGAAAACACCATTCCGACTCTTATGTGATATTTTTTTGAACTGGGACAAGTCCTTGACTTATACTTGGTGTTGGAAGAGGTTGTACAGGAGGAATAACTTGCAAGGGAAGATGCACATTAACATGCCATCTGTCATTTTGTTGGTTTTGCACGTATCTTTGGTTTCCATACTAATTCCACCAAGGTAGATTGCTTTGGATTTTCCCCTAATTAGAACTACTTTTGTAGGCTTATGTTTGCTACTTTTCCAATGATATGACCTTGTTGGATAAGTTTCTAATTAGGGTCTTCAATTATTCATCTTCTTTTTGTTATGTAGGAGACTAGGATGTGGATGCAACTAGTTACACGCTCTACACAAAAACACAAGCAATAGACGGCTGGGGTGTTGGAGAAATTTCTAGAAATAAGGGTGTGGGACGTCTAGGGGCTAACTTTCCCACCTGAATAAGACTATTCTCTACCCTTATTGCAATGTTGTATGCAGCAGGTAAGTTTCTACCTCCCATATTGAATCATGACTAAGATGTCACTATTCAAAGCCCTTAGATAGTATAAGAAAGCATGCTAGGATGTAGGCCTTACCACTTGAGGAATCATGTCCCAAGTCTTCTAGAATATGATATTGAAATCATTCATTTACTCATTGGGTGCCCTCTTTGTTGTAGTCAATTGCTCCACCAAAAATAGGTGATATGAATTTTCCTCAAAGTAGTTGTATAGATCTATTCCAAGCTCATCCTAGGTGGAATTAGATAAAAATCTTAGGACATGGTACCACTGGAGTGCTTTACCTTTAAATGAGGGTGCAAGTAGTCCGAATGCTACATCATCATGCGTGATCAAATAGACAGAGCATACATTCGTAACATCTTGGATATACTTAAAGGGGGTGATTTGATTTTCTCTTGTGAAGTATGTGATACTCTTGAGCGCAACCACTGACATATCATATTGTGCATTAAGATTAAGTGGGATTCCACTAGTGAAGCTTGCAAAGTTCCTTACATGATGATATGGTTGAAGTGCCATGGTAGGGCATGTGGAGTTGTTGTGAGGAGGAGTAGAGTGCATGTGACAAAGCACTGGAGATGGGGATGCATGAGTGATAGATTTTTGTACATGTGTGATTCATTGTGAAATTTGAAGGTATTCAAAGGATCCTTTAGTTGCAACACTCTATGTGATATGTATGCTTCTCATAAAAGGTGCCCAGGACTACAAAATAGGAGTTCTGGAAATGTTGGGAGTCTCCATATGTGTTGAAATAAGCCTCCAAAGGCTGGAAATGCTAAGTTAACACACAAAAACTTAACAATATGAAATTTAACCTTTCACTGCTCTCCCACCAGTCATGCCAGAAACTGTTGGTCATCAAACTTGCACATGTGTCTTGGATTTGGAAGGATCGAGTTGTTTGAGACAAAAATGGAATCGTCTCCAAGTTGTGGGACCTTGCGCACTTGAGACCGATCTTCGGAGAAGGTAGATTCCTCTATTTATTTCTATTACTACTGTTACTCCCAGTGCTGAAAGGTAAAAATAAGTTGATAATGCCAAGGGACTAGGGATAGAAGGATAACATAAAAGGAAACTAAACTAAAAGGAGATAAAACCAACAAAAAGGGATGAACATTATCTGTTCTGAGTGAAAATGAAGGGAAATGTGTGAAAGAAGTCTAGACACATGTAACAAAACTAAATCGTATTTACTAGATCAGTTTCATAGAACACAACTAAAAAGGGAGCTGTAAGGGACATAGAATGGCACAATGATCACACAATGCAAAAGAAAAAGGAAAGAAGAAGGAATAAAAACATGTTAGGATAGAAAATAATCACAAAATGATGCTTCTATTACTTCCATAAATGCACAAAGTTACTACAATGGTGAAACCACATGTACAAGACAAATATATAGGTCTGCAACTCAAAATATAAAAAAATGAAGTCCTTATCAAAATGCTTAAGGATCCAAAATGTCCAACATTAACAATGAGCCTAGCTCTTACATTTATAGATGAATTCCTGGAAGAAGAAGAGAAGGAGGAGGGAAAAACCAAATTTGAAATGCAACCACCAACAAGAAACATTTAATGCCTATAAATCTACCTAAAAAATCTATCAAATGTGCTTCCCCAAGCCTGTTTGGCATGTTGGAGAAGGAAAGAGGGTGGATCAGATCAAATTGAGTGGTTGGAGAAATCATATCTGCTCATTAATACCTAGAAAGACATTTTCCCTTTTCTCACCTACCAGATCCATCAAGAATTTGAATTTGAATGTCTAACACTATAGCCTATGTAAGAAATTTTTGGTTGAGACTAGGTGTGCAACGATCAGAGCTATGTAGCAACAAATATGGATGTCAAAAAAAATTCAGAGTTGTCAGCACACACAAGACACGTGGCATGTGTGGATTGGCTAAAAGGATGACCAACTGTGCAAATTTTCTTGTCATTTCTACCATGTGTCACTCGTTGGTTTATTGCAAGGGTTTGAAAACCTGTTGGCACACTTTGACTAGTTGTGTGTGGCACACTTAATTCATGTTAGAGAATGAGGTGGCATGGAAAGGTGTAAAGGAGGGTGCAAAGATATGTGTGTAGAAGAATGAGGCATGGGAATAAAGTAGAAGGAAGGCGCGTGTAACTCGCACGGGGGGAAATGAGATGAACTGATGAGCAGAGAACGTATGGTGAAGGTGCAACTATTACAAGGTAATGTGCGTAATGCAAAAGAGAGCCAGGGACTTAGCTAGCTGAAGAAATTGCAAGGTGTGCATGCATGATGAATAGCTATTAGGAAGAAGGTGAATGCATAGAAGATGCACACAAGAATAGAGTAGAAAAAAGAGGAAAAATAAAATGGGAAGGGGAGAAGGGAAAGCGCGTAAGCGTGCATGAGGAAACAATGACCAAGTGTTCATGCTAAGGAGAATTTTGAGGTGCGTGCCAATGCAATGAATGTCTCTGAGCCAGAATATATATGTAAGTTGTCCAAATAACTAGGAGAGTTATTTGGATAACAGTTACCATTTCTATAGTTTTAGTAGATTAAGAGGTTAAGACTTAGGGTGTCAATATGTAAACTAGGATTCCTTTATGTGCCTTAATCTTTAAAACCTAGGTGAGCTTTGTTTCATTGTTCATGGGATAAGGAGTATTTGATGCAATGCTAAGTGCACCGATAAAAATTGTACTTGTAGGTTTCATCAACTAAAATTCAAAATATATGATTATTAAAGGAATTTTTAGGGTTAGACAAATGAGACGATAAAAAATGGTTGTGTTTTCTTATTTTAAGAAATAAAAGATAATGGAATAGTTTTGGTTATAAAAAATATAGAATTTTTACAAGATATTCAAGCGATAGGTAGTTTTATATTATTTAATGGTCATAATAAACTATTTTAAGTTTAATAGCAGTATATATATGGTTTAAATAGATATTTTGGATGAATAAAATTACAAAAGGAATTCATAGTTGAAAAAATATATTTCTAAGAAATATGTAATTATAAAGATCAAAATTTCATTTTCTTTGAGACAACAATTAACATAGCATATTAATTAATAATAGAAACTTCAATTATTCTTATATCTATATGTATGTATCATCATTTAAAATTTAAAACAAAAATAACAATGAGATATAAATAATTGGATACATAATTGTATTAACATAAATATCATTCAAGTAATATAGATCAAAATACAAAGCTATATAATACAAATAACAAAGATATATATAATTAATCAAACATGTATCAAATTGTATAAATGTAATATTTGTTAAGAGATGAGTAGAAAACATACCCTTTTATCTAGATTAGTCAAACTTAATATATAAATATTGTGTGTACAAGATCAAACACCATGAGATATGGCCGCTTATCAATGGAGGTATAAAAAATTAATTAATTTCATACCCTACCATGTCCAAGAAATTTCTCGAGTTATATTTTTGTACTATTGAATAAGAAACACTCTATCTACAATGCTTTCCACAAGCCCGCCAGTTCCATTTTATCTTTACACACAAAGACATATATCAAAAAAATCTGCCAAAGTGTGATTATTATTTTATTCATCATTTTTCAACCTTTTATAGGTCACATAGGTAGCTCAGAAAAAGCAACACATCTATTCAAAAAAATTTAAACTTCACTCCCATTAGTGGGGCAAAAATAATCATTTTCATTCATTTTAACAACTTTTATTACATTTCTAATGAGGAGATATAAATTAAGGAGGAAATCTTAAGTTTCTTTGTCTATTTCCTTAATGTCCAAAAAGAGGGGGAGGTCCTGAATTTGTTTAGCTTCTCATTTCCTAGTATGATAGTAAATGTTTGGTATAGTTTCTAATGTAGGAGGAATTGATATTTTCATCCTTTGAAATGGAAGGAGGAAAGGCCTCTATCCCAGATGATTTCCCTCATTTCTTCTTCCAAGTCTACTGGGAGAGTATTAATAATGATTTTTTGGTGGCCATCATTGAATTCTTCCTAGAAGATAGAATACTTAGGGAGATCAATAAAAGTATTATATTTTTGGATCTTAAGTTTAAATAAGCTAGGAATATTTAGGAATTTAGGATTATCAATATCTACAACACTTTTTATAAGATAGTGTAACAAATACTAGCCATTCAACTCCAATTTATTTCTTATAATTTTATATCTGAATAGCAGGAAGCCTTCGTATCAGGTATTTTTTTTGGATAATATAATATCAATCTATGAAACCATCCACTCCATGGAGAATTATAGTTATGAGGGAATGTTTTTAAAATTTTATATGAGTATATCTTTTGATAGGATCTCTTGGGGTTTTTATGTAATATCTTAAAGTAGTTGGTTTTTACAAAAAGCTCATTACTCTCATTATGGAATGTATTACAAATCCATGTTATCTGTCTTGGTTAATGTTACCCCCACTATCCAATTCTCCTCCAACTGGGGGTTGAGACATGGCGACACTTTATCCTTTACCTCTTCATCATAGTTGCAGAGGCTCTTAGCAGAACGCGGGATAAATCTAGAGATGATAGCTTAATCAAAGGTTTGAGTGTTGCCTCGGGAATTATAAATATAACTCATCATAATTTCATACATGATACTTTCTTTACGGGGAAATAATTAGTAGAGGAATCCTAATATTTCATAACCTTTAGTCATAATTGTGAGGACGTTTTGAGCTCACAAATCAGCTTCACTAAAAGCTCTATGATTTTTTATTAATATTCAGGAGATTAGACAAAATAAAATCTCCATTTTTATGGATTATTAAATATTTTCTTTCCCCATCAAATATTTGGGTAGGCATTTTTGTGGGAGAGAAATTAATTAAGGTAGTTGGAATAATTTGATTAATCATTTCCAACACAAATTGGTGTTGGAATCAAAATGACTGAGGGAGGGTGAATTATATCTTTTAACTTTTTTACTTTAGTTGTGTTTAACCATTCAACATTCATTTTCCATTATATGAGCAATATCAACTATCTTAACAAACCATCAAATAACATATTTAAACATCCAAATAAGCATGAAACAAGAGAGAACACATGAACATCATATTTAAGTGAGAAACCATAAAGGAGAAGAAAACCCATGGAGTCTCTACATATATTACTGAACAAAAACAACTCTTATGAATATTACACCTCACAAGATATTTCTTTAATGAGGTACTAATCCATCAAGGAGGCTTAGTAGAGAACTAAATATAAAAGGAGGCTACAACCCCCAAGATGACCAAGAACACACTCATCCACCTCAATATGAAGATAACTTAATGTCCTTGTTACTCCACTAATATGTTGTGATCACTTTTTCATCTCCTTCCTCTCATAAACCTATCAAACCATGCATTCACCTTCTTCACTCATACTTACACCATATAGTGATTATTAGGTCATGTGACCTTTTATCTCCTTCTCCTTTACCCTTATCAGCTTCCCACACTCATCTTTTATCTATTATATACCCATTATAACACTCTCTCACACTCCTCTTTCTTTCTCGCATCTCCATACTCTTCACTAGTTTAAATGAGAAAATACAACTCTGTTTATACATGACTTAAGCCACAAAACCATATAGGTCAGCACATACCATTATACCATGAAAGGTAGATCATAAAAACATATTAATATGAATAAAAAACATAATAAAATGACATGAGAAGACCATATATATCAGCATAATACTTAAAATTCAAACTTGCATAACTAGGCCTAAAAACTAGGTCTTCATCTTCAACGGTTAGAATTTTAATTCCAAGGGCACAAGGAAGCTTCACCATGAATTCATCAGCTCTAAAAATGTCAGTAACAACCTCTAAAAAACATCAACAATATCAAATAACTCTACATCATCCATCTTCAGTATGGATCACTTTCATTATGCAAGCATAGCCAACTTTTTCTCAAGCACCTAAATATCACTCTTCAAAAGTGAGATAATTCACATATAAAATCATGCTATCAAGAATCATAAGGAACATCACTATAAATATATCATCCTTAGGAAATTCATACAACTCATATGAACCACTAATCTAGGGCACAAGACACTAAAATTCTTTGTTCACTTAAACTTCTCAAACCTACTACTAGGTCTCAAGAACCAGTCTTGAGAAATATGACCCCAAATACCTCCAGAGAAACTTCCAAGAACTTATATCACTTAGAACACTTGTTTCCATTCCTGGAATAGAGTTGCTTCTATCCTTTCATTCTTTCGAGAAACAGATAAGGGTTAGGGCTAGGAGGAATACCTGTTGAATGTTGAGAGGGTGTGCACGTACCGTAGAGAGAGATCAGATCGATTGCGAAGAACTCCTTTTTGTCTGGGAAGGACTACCTGCAAGTAAGAATACAAGACCACCAGATTTTAGTTAGACAATAAATGAGGGAACTGCCTTGGGCCCAGGAAATATTAGACTTCCTTTCGAAGGTGGTCAGTTCCCCTTTTAATACGAATTAACACTAATGATAATAAAGAAGCTATTGCGAAATCACGATTTAGGTACCTCGTTACAAAGCAATAGAGACTAAACTACCAATAATAAAACGTCACGTTGTTTGTTTGGTCAATGGTCATTGATACGTTCAGCTCGAGTTACAGGGATAAACCAGACTGGATCTGAGGTTGTTAGGAGACAAATAGGTGAGAGGAAGGTTTTGGGTATAAGTCATAGTGACCGATGCCGGTCACTGGATAACCGACCGCGGTTAGAGAACCACTGCCGGTAGGGGATAACCGACACCAGTGGGGTCAGTAATCTAGGTGCTCCTGGATGGAGGTTGGTTGCAGGGTGATTGTGGGGTTTTTAAGACTGGTGGATGGCTGAGGGGAATAGTGAGATGACAGGGAAGACTCAGAGTGTGATAAAACTGTCTTCTGGGCAATACAAGGCTGTATGGATGAAGGTTAAGTGCAGGGTGCTGGCAGGTGGGGAATCTAAAAGTGAGCTTATAATTACTATCAATCAAAAGACTCAGGAAATGGTGCTTAGAAACATACAAGACACTACTTACTCATCCTTGATGAAGATTCAGGTCCAAGGAATGTGGTAGTGACAGTAAGGCTCAGTTGGGATGATCTGGTATTGGAAAACGAGCTGATGAAGCTATCCTCAGCCTTTTCCAATGCTTGAACGGGGGTGGCAGCGATCCAGTGGCTCAGTTGCAGTCTTCGGCTCGATGCTCTTCTCTTTTCTTCACTTGTCTCCACCCTGTCAAGTGAATTCCGGATCTTTCAAAATGAATTTTCCAATCCCTTGTTTTTGGTTGGGGGCGGCCATTTACAGGGAACCGATGGTGGTTACGTAACCGACGGCGGTCGAGTAGGAACCGATGTCGGTTAAGTCAAAGTGGGCTATTTTTAGTAAAATAGCCAACTTTCCCTCCTTTTCTCCCGAGGGATTAGTTGTGGGCTTGGTCAAGTCATTATTAGGTTGGTTTTGGCGCGGGTGAGGAGTAATTAATCATGGGTGTGGATGTAGACCAAGTTATAGGTCTTAATTAGGTTAGTTTAGGGTTAGGGCTAGGTCATGATGAGGTGGCAAAATGAGGTGGCAGGTTTGGAGATGTGGATTTTTTAATTATAAGGTAATTAATAAATAAGTGTGTAGGGTTTAGGTGGTGAGGTTAGGTTGTGAAATGAGATGTGGGGCACAGGGTGTCATAAGACATAAATTTGGTGTCTACATTAGCCCCTTGTTGTCGTGTAGCTTGTCTTGTAAAGCTGCACTGACAATAATAAGAAGTGGTTACTCCCGTTAAGGGTATAGGTAATCCCCCTCAAATCTATCACAGATTGAGGCGACGTGAAATCAGGGATAGGGTTGATAAAGGGTGAATGGTGTGGAGATGATGGGAAGATGGTGGGGTAAGTTCAAGGAAGCAGACGCACGTTGAAATGTAGTAGTGCGACCAGGGTACATGATTTGAAGAGAAAACAAGCAATTCATAGGCAAAGGTCGATAGTTTATCCAAACAAGGGTGATATAATCCTGGTATCCAAGGCATAGGAAGTAGCTCCAGGGGATATAACGGGTAAGGTACAGGAACGTTTAGGCATGTTCGGCAGTACCAAATGGTTGGTTTGGTTGAGATAAACGTCACGGTCTTGGTCTAGGCAAAGTTGGTCGACTGATCAAGTCAAGTACCCTAATCATGCTAAAACACAAACAGGTGAGCTCGATTGAACAAAAAGCTACATGATTGGGTGGATAAAAATCGTAATTGGCAGGTCTTGGGCAAGGTATGTAATTGGTGCGGCCTTGGGTCAGGCCGATGGATTAGGTGCGGCCTTGGGTCGGGCCAAATGGTTGGTTGTGGCCTTGGGTCGGGCCAAATGGTTGGTTGCGGCCTTGGGTCAGGCCTGATTGGTTGGTTGCGGCCTTGGGTCAGGCCGGATTGGTTGGTTGCGGCCTTGGGTCGGGCCTAATGGTTGGTTGCGGCCGTGGGTTGGGCCAAATGGTTGGTTGCAGCCTTGGGTCGGGCCTAATGGTTGGTTGCGGCCTTGCCAGGCCAAATGGGTCGGGCCTGATTGGTTGGTTGCGGCCTTGGGTCGGGCCTAATGGTTGGTTGCGGCCGTGGGTCGGGCCAAATGGTTGGTTGCGGCCGTGGGTCGGGCCTAATTGGTTGGGTGCGGCCTTAGGTCAGGCCTGATTGAGGTCAAAATAAAGCTAGTCAGCAAAGCCAGGGGTAGGTGATGGGGAAAAAGTTGAGATTGGTGGATAAGGGCGGGAGTTAGGTGAAGGAAGTAGGTAACCGATATCGGTTATGTGTAACCGATATCGGTTAGAAGACCGATACCGGTTGTCTAGGGCGTAAAATAACCGGTATCAGTTACAGGTCAAAACCTATAAAAAGAAAAATACGGCCTGTCATTGTCACTTTGTGATTTTGAGCACCCAAATTTAGCTGTCTGAGGTGTGAAGTGATTTTGTGGAGTTTGTGGGCTGAGGTGGCATTATTTGAGTGGAGGAGTGAGTGATCGGTAGACCCCAGCGAGCAGGAGGCAGAGTTTGATTGGTTGAGGACCCAGCTGAGGAGATTTGGAGCCATGGCTCAGCCAGGAGGAGCAGGAGGTGCTGGACCAGCTGGACCACCACCACCTATCCCACCACGACGACGTGTAGTCGTACCGGTAGGCTCTGAACTCCTACCTATGTGAATTTAATGAGTTTAACTTAAATGTGGGTTTTGGGTAGGAATTTTTAAATTTAATAAAATAATGAATGAATGGAAGTAATATGTAAAATGGAGTGGGTAGGTAGGCTAGTGAGGCCAAAACAGCAGGGTGGGTAGGTTTTTAGGGGTTTGCTGTGGGTAAAAGGGGAGAAATAGGGAAAAAGGGGTTTTGCGGGCCGTTTTGGGTTCGGCCCCGCAATCGGACAGTGACCGATGTCGGTCACTGGGCGGCCGGCATCGGTCACATAAATTGTTTGTATACATTGTTTGGGTAAAGACCGGCGTCGGTCATAGGTCGACCGGCGTCGGTACACATAATTCGCTTGGGGGGACCGATGGCGGTCGAGGGTGACCGGTACCGGTCAGCATGAATAGGAGTTATGGTTTTTGTTTGTTGTTAGAATTTTGTCGTGTTGTTTTGTTTGTTTGTTTGGGGGTGAAGGGGGAGGGAGTAGAGTTGATAGGAAACGTGATTGGGGTGGGGGGAAATGGGGTTGTTGGGGGGCTGGTTTGGGTAGGATAGATTAGGTGTTGGGTATGAAGTAGAAGGTGTTAAATTGGTGGGGGTATAATTAGATGACTAGAGTAGATCTTAAGTGGGTATAGAGAGTTAAGGTAGTTGTTATTGTAAAGGGTAGTCCTGATGAAGTGTGTTGTTTTTGCAGGCACGCCAGCAGCTTACGATGCGGGATCGGATGCCCCCGCTATTGAGGTGGATGCGGCCACATGTGTCTGCAGCGCAGTGGGGCATCATGCGAGAGGTTGGACTCGGCGGAGTCCAGCGGTATAGGGCTGTGGATAGGGACCACAGCCTGATGGTTGCCCTCATCGAGAGATGGGATCCGGCAACCAATGTCTTCCATCTCCCTACTGGAGAGATGACGATTACTTTGGAGGATGTATATCGCATCCTGAGACTGCCGATCGTAGGTGAGGCAGTGTTCCAGGTGGATGCGGAGACCGCGATGGACAACATCCTACATGTATTCAGGGATGCAGCCCCATTGTTGACCTATCACAGCGCGAGCATTGCCTATGGCGACATGTATCGTGCACACCGACAGGAGACACGGCTTGCCGTGTTGATGATGATAGGTATCACCTGCTTCGCCCTCCCGGACTCAGAGGGAGGCCGCTTCCCACGGGCTTTGATGGGAGTTTTGCACGAGATGGTAGAGGAGCATACATGCTATGCCTGGGCACCAGTGTATCTGGTGCAGTTATACAGAGAGCTGTGGGGTTATCGCCGTATGAGGTGATTTGGTATTTGCTCTACATTTTTGTTACACTGCTGGGCATACGAGCACATCATCTGTATACGACCAGTAGGGCTGCCCCAGCAGCCAGGGCCACAGATTGTATATAGGTATGGATTTCAGAGGTGGTTGGGGGTCGTGGGCCAGCCACGAGCGGTGCTTGCAGGACGGGATGTGGCCTACTACCGTCATATGCTAGAGGGCTTGACCACCCTGGACATTATATGGAGGCCCTACAGAGGCCATCAGCCCCGAGGAGGAGCCCGAGCACAGATGCGCTGGATCCAGTATAGTTTCTAGATAGCTGGACGGAGGCCCGGAGAGTATGAGTGGATACCCCTAGAGAGGGTACGACGGTAGTTGGGCTTGCGACAGGATGAGCCACCTCCCTTCCCACAGTACCAGAGGGATGATGTAGAGGCGCCACTGCCTGCACCGCAGCCCGTTGACCCAGATTGGGTAGCAGAGAGGCCGGCGGATGATACAGTGGATGATGCTGGAGTGACAGGGGCCTTTTTGGTTTGGTGGGTAGGGGAGAGAGCAGCTAGGAGAGCACAGCCCGCACAGCCAGATTTGGTGGCTGTTATAGCAGAGAGGGACCGGCTCGTAGGACAGGTGTAGTTGTTACAGGGGTAGCTTGCTACTGCGCAGGAACAGATTGGGGTGCTACAGGGGCAGTTAGCCCAGGCACAGGCTCACCGCCGGTACAGGCTCCAGTACAGCCACAGGCACAGGCACCGCCGCAGGCACAGGCACAGGTACAGGTACCGCCACAGGCACCGGGTGTACCGGCAGGACAGGGGCCACTACTAGTAGGAGTCGGGGGACCAGCCCCAGCAGCCATGGTGGCACGGGCCCGCTATATGGAGGTGAGAGTGGAGGCCCGGTATTATCAGGACGTCCTTGATGGTACCGGGGCTGACTATCAGCCATATGCGGCGCACAGAGCCGAGACATCTCGGAGCCAGAGATCCCAGGGAGGTGCAGCCACAGCCGGTGGGTCTGTTACAGGGAGGAGGCGAGAGCCAGCACAGGGACCAGTAGGGAGATAGGCCGAGGGTGGCGGAGAGAGATGAGACATCGGGGGAGCGGCGATGGGTTTTGTTTTTTCTTTGATATTGGATATAGACACCGGTCTGCGAACCGGGTATGTATATTGAGGCCTGCGTGCCCATACATGATTTATTTATTCATTTTGATTGTATATACCAGCCTGCGAGCTGAGTACATGTTGTATAGTTGATACCGGCCTGTGAGCCGAGTATATTTTTGACATGAGAGACTGACCTATGAGCAGAGTCGAGATTTTGACAGAGACAGCAGCCTGCGTGCCGGCTTTTGTATTATTATTATTTTTTAGATCACAGAGGCCCTATGCAGGGCAAATTGTATATTTTGACATTGATATATATATAGATGATGATTTTGATCCACATGGTGTGTAAAAGAATGTCTTATGTGTTTTGTCGATGGTTTTTGTCTTATGTGTTTATGTGATGGTTTTTAAAATTTAATGTATATAGATGATGAGTTTGATCCACATGGTGTATATAATGATGGGTTTGATGTATATATTAAAATGTCGCATGTATTTTGTCGATGGTTTTTGAAATTTAATGTAGATAGATGACGTTGATGAAATTGTGATGATATGTATATGTGTTGATGGGATTTTGATGACAAATATTGATAATGATGTCATTATGCAGGAAAAAGAGACAGGCGCTACCAAAAATTTGTAAAAAATGAAGAAAAGGCCTAGGTTTAAGCAAAGGGAGACATATGACCGATATCGGTTAGCTAACCAATGCCGGTAGATATATGACCGACACCGGTTAGGTAACCAATATCGGTTATGCTAAAACAAGCTTTTCTAAAAATAGAAAAGCTTGGGAAACAACTTGAGTTCTTATTTTTAGAGGCATGCAATAAGTTAAATACGAGGATGCGACGCTGTTTGACGACTGATACAGATAATTGCATGGGAGAATTGAGTGATAAGGAGGAAAGAGACAGGTAAAGTGATTGTGGGCTGAGATTAAGAAGGCAGAAAGGCAAGTTATATTGAAGAGGGTGGTGAACATGGCTGGACAAGGAGAAGCATCCAGCAGGCAGAGACGAGAGGGAAGACAGGTTCCACCGCAAGCTGCTGCATCCCAAGAGGTAAACTGTTTGGTTGGAATTTAATTCTTGCATGTTTTATGAATAGGATGAGAGAAGGGAAGTGGATAGAGATGAGAAAGAAAAGGTGATAGGTAAGGGTTTTGGGATGGGGTGAGTGTTATGGGGTAGGTAAGCAGGGGTTTCGAGTATGTTTGTAGGTGCAGAGAGGAGTAAACGAGTAAAATAATTATCGTAGGGGATGTTTTTAAGCAGGCTGTATAGGATTGACAGTGACCGGTATCATTTAGAGATAACCGGTATAGAGATAACCGGTATCGGTTATCTATAACCGATATCGGTTACTGTATGAAATTCCAGAATGTGAGAAAAAACACTTGGGGATTTGATTTATTGAATGGTTTGTTTGTTGGTTTGATGTATGCAGGCAGAGGCCGGGTTGAGGATGAATGATAGTGTGCCAGCTTTGTTGTCACGAGTCCGAGCGGATGTAACACCAGCTGAATGGTCATTGATAAACCATGTGGGGTTAAGTGGAATCCGCTATTATTCACGAATCACACGCAATCATGCTATGTTGCAGGCGTTGATTGAGAGGTGGAATCCGGAAAAGAATACCTTCTATCTGCCAACAGGGGAGATGACAGTGACGTTGGAAGATGTGTTTAGAATTTTGAGGCTCCCAATTACAGGAAGACCAGTGTATCAGGTGGTGCCTAGCGCGGCGCGGGGAGCGATAGCAGCAGTATTTGGTTTAGCTTCACGAGATTTGACACAGCGAGGTTTGACATTCACTTATGGTACAATGTATGCAACACATCCTGAGGAAACAAGGTTGGCAGTGGTATTAATGATAGCGGTGGGGTATTATGCATTACCGAGGGTGGATGGGGGAAGATTTCCAAAAGCATTGATGTGTATTATTTGGGAAATGATAGAAAGGAGCGTGACTTTCGCATGGGCACCTGCATATCTGGCGGAGCTATACAGGGGTTTATGGGCCTGCAGGTGAAATCACAGGACGACACTAGATTGTGCATACTTATTACATTGTTGGGCCTATGAGCACATTGTGTGTGTGCGACCAATAGGCCGACCAATCTAGGAAAGAGAGACAGGAGTGCAGAGGTTGGGATTCAGACGATGGGTCCAGACAGAACAAGAGGCGAGGTCCCAGGCCGTGATAGATGACATCGAGTATTATAGGTAGGTATGGGAGATGGTGACGATTGCGGATATTCGGTGGAGGCCTTACGGGAACTATATGGTGACAGAGAACATAACTGAGGAGTTGAGGGGTGTAGAGCGATTGAGGTGGATCGCAGGGCACAGGCCAGGTGAGTACGAGAGGATTCCTCTAGATCGCGTGCGGCGACAATTTGGATTTGTTCAGGATATACCCATGGCTTATAGACCATACATGAGGATCGATGCCGAGGCATCATTCTCACCTCCCCGGCCGACACCTCCAGAAGGGCCAGAAGAGATAGCAGCCGATCGCAGGGTAATGGATGCGGGAGCGACAGAGGCTTATAGATTATGGTGGGTAGCAGAGCTGCGAGGTGTACATGAGAGGGCCGATCATCCTGACATAGCTGTGATTACAGTGGAGAGAGACCACCTGCAGGATTTGGTTCACCAGCTTCAAACACAGGTGAATGAGACAACGAGATTATTAGAGGTTTCGCAGTTACGAGTGGAGAGACTAGAGGCAAGATTCCTCCACGCGAGAGGGCGTATTCGTATGTTACAGGAGATGTTGGCGGATCAGTGGGAGGAACCAATAGCAGTGGCCCCTTTGAGGATGGAGAGGCCAGGTGAGTGGCGTCGACGATCGCGATCACCACCTGATTCGGGAGGAGGCGCAAGAGTCTAAGTGGATTTTATAGGAGTATAAGAATAAATAAGGATGCCGACCTGCACGTCGATGATAGAGAAGATGTATTTGTTTAACATCTAAATAAAACTGAATATGTATGTTGATTTGAGTTATGATAATAATAAGAATGGTTGTGTTTTGAATGTTTTGTTTTTTTTTTTTTTACAAAGGATAAAGATGAATGTGATCAAATAGAAATACACAAAAAAATTTATATTTACAACACATGATAGGTTATGGTAGGGGATGGTCGAGCTAACCTTGGGAGACCCCATGTCTCCTAAGTGCTGCCTACATAGCCCATTACTCAAAGCAAGGAGGGGCCTCAGACCGATGTAGTTCTCCCTTAGGACCAGGGAGAGGTGAATTCAGGCAATTTGGTTGTGGTTAGGCAATTTGTTGGTTGGTAAAAAAAATATTGATATTGGTAGGGTAATGTTGTTGGTGTTGGTAAGGAATTGGCGATGTTGGTGTAGGTATAGGTGAAGCGAAAGTTAGCTTACCCAAGTAGTAGGGAACTGTGTCCTGATTAAGGTCAACACATAATCCTAGATTCGAGTAAAAGAGGAAAAAATGTCCCATAGTTGGAAAGTGTTAAACAAACCACATATAAACGTAGGATAAACTTGAATCCCTAGGTACCTTGCATATGCGAGAAGTCGATAGGTGAAAAGAGTTGTATAATCACAATATATCGGATATACGTCACGTCCCTTGAGTTTTGTTGCTTTGACGAATGGTGAGGTGAGGTGGTTGATATAGTTGGGGTGCAGAGAACTTGTTATAAGGTGATTATTCTGACGAAAGAGAACCAAACCTAAATAGACAAGTCCATGACTCAAAAGTGCTTTGGAATACTGCTTTTTACTTTTCTGGATATAGACTGATCGATGCGGGAAGTCTACATGGGATATATATTTTGTTGTTCTTGAGGTCTTCACGAAGCTGATCAATGCGAGAAGCTTCTGATAAAGGCTGACTTTGTATAGCTGTCCTTCAAGGGAGTAGTCTATTTATAGGAGAAAATGCATCTTTTGTGTATAGCTGTCCTTCGGGGGAGCAGTCTATTTATAATAGCCGATGTGGCTTTGCACATAGCTGTCCTTCGAGGGAGCAGTCTATGTATAACTTAGAGGTCTAGATGTCCGTTTGGCATGAAGCATCTAGTTTTGTAGGAAGTTTGACTCAAGAATATCCCATAAGCATATAATTGAGAACGTGTTATTTTGATACTTTTAAGTCATGGACCAGACTAAAAAGGGGAAGGCATCTTTAAGAGGAGGTGGTGACCAAACCATGTGTGCTTGATTCTATTTTGAGATGTATGAAACAAAGTGTATGAGGTGATAAACGAGCTCAAGGGACGAGCGCAAGGTAGATAAGAAGTGATATAACACTAAATTCAACAGTAGAATGGTCGAAGATGCAAGGCATTAAGGGGTTCAGGCTCAGGTTTACCATTAAGCGAAGCTAAACGATAAGTGCCTGATCCGTAAGTGTGAGTGATAATGTAAGGCCCAATCCAATTTGGAGCAAATTTTCCACGTTTTCTCTTTTCGAGTTTGGTTACATGTTGATTCTCTTTGAGGACAAGATCACCAACCTTAAAGGTACGCTCATGAAGTCACTTATCATAAGCACGCTTGATGCATTTTTGATAGATTTGAAGGTGGTCAAGAGCTGTAAGACGACGTTCATCAAGAAGCTCCAATTGGGCTAACCGCTCTTGGCAGAAATCATCATTGGTGAGAATATCCTGAAGAGATATTCTTAGGGAGGGTATTTGTATTTCGAGAGGCAAGACAGCCTCGGTACCATATACCAAAGAAAATGGTGTGGCATTAGTGGAGGTACGAATGCTGGTACGATAAGCCCAAAGGGCAAAGGGGATGTGATCATGCCAATTTTTTCCAGAATCATTAACGACTTTCATGAGAATTTTTGTCAGGGTTTTGTTAGAAGATTCAGCCTGACCATTTGCTTGTGGATAGTAAGGTGATGAAAAGCTAAGTTTGATACCAAAGTTGTCACAAAGGTTTTGTAACAACTTATTTTTGAAAGATTTTCCATTATCTGTTATCAGGCGATGAGGAACACCAAAACGACAGATAATGTGATGGTTAATGAATTCTACAATTTTTTCCTTTTTGGTTGAAATGAGTGGAATGGCCTCCACCCATTTAGTATAATATTCAGTTGCTGTGATTATCCAATGGTGACGTTGCGAAGAGGGTGGGTGAATCTCACCAATAAGGTCTAAACCCCATTGTGAGAAAGGCCAAAGATCTCGTGCGACCTGTAGCGGATGGCTAGGAGTATGTTGAAGGTTGGCATGTTGTTGACACATAACACAATGCTTAACATATTCGTAGCAGTCATTATTAAGCGTAGGCCAATAATATCCTAGGCAAAGGATCCGTTTGGCCACGGCAAGGCAACTAAAATGTCCACCACAAATACCGTCATGGACTTGTTGGATGGTATAGGTAACCTCCGCTCCGGTTAGACATCGAAGGAGGATGCTATCAAAGCCACATTTATAGAGGAGTCCCCCCATGACTACATAACGAGAAACACTTTTAAGAAAAGTGTTTTTGCCGTTACGAGTAAGGTCAGGTGGGAGAATAGAGGTTGTAAGGTAGTCGTGAAATTGGTGATACCAAGTATCCTACGAGTCAGCAGACACATTATTTATCATACAAACATCCAGGGCTGAGTAAGATGGGGCAAAGAGTTGTTGGACCAAGACAAATATGTCAGAGTCGGTTGGTGAGGCAGGAATTTGCGAGGCTAAGCAAGCCATAGTATCCGTAAATTTATTAGTAGAGCGGGGAATGGTTTGGATAGAATAATGAGTAAATAAGGTCAAAAGTGAATCCACGTAATGTTTATACTTTCGAAGTTCCTCATTTTTGCATTGGTAGATGCCCATAACTTGATTGACTACCAATTGAGAGTCACCGAAAATGTTAATAGATTTTACACCTAAGTGTAACGCAACCTGGAGACCCAAAACAAGGGCCTCGTATTCCGCTGTATTATTAGTGCAAGGGAAATCGAGCCAGAATGAAAGAGGCATAGGTTCAGCATCCAGAGGAATGAGAACAACGTCGGCCCCTCCGCCACACTGGCATTTGGATCCATCGAAGAAGAGGGTCATTGAATACGACTCATCACTGAGTGAAAGAGTGGCAATGAGTTTGTCAGGGAAAGTAAAATTGGTAAATTGTTCCCTAGGTAAAGGGGCTTCCACGAGTTGGTCTGCGATAGTTTGTCCTTTGACTGATTTCTGGTGTAAAAACTCAAGGTCGAGGTCAGCGAGGAGCATAAGCCATCGGGTGATGCGTTGGTTTAGATGAGGTTTGGCGTACATATAATGGATGGGGTCTGCGTTGGTGATGACAAAAGTTTTGTGATTCAGGAGGTAGTGTCGGAGTTTGGTGGCCACGAATGATAGGGCTAGGCACAACTTTTCTACATGTGTATACCTAGTCTCGTAATCCACCAGAGTACGACTTATGTAATAAACGGCTTGTTCTCGATGCTCAGAGTCACGATGTGTGAGCATGGCTCCTACAGCATGGTCGGTGGCGGAAAGGTAAAGGTAGAAAGGGTGATCGTCCTGAGGTGGGATAAGCACGGGTGGCTGCAAGAGATAGGCTTTAAGAGCCTCAAAGGCCTGGTGGCACTCCTCACTCCATTGAAAGACAATGTCCTTTTTAAGGAGATGATGGAAAGGTTGACATCGATCCGAGAGTTGTGAGATGAAACGCCGGATAGATTGGAGTTTTCCCTATAAACTACGTAATTGTTTGAGGTTAGTCGGTGGGGGCATTTCTAGGATAGCTTTGACTTTAGCTGGATCGACCTCGATGCCACGTAAAGAGACAATGAAACCAAGGAGTTTTCCCGAAAGGACACCAAAGACACATTTCTTTGGTTGAAGATGAACACAGTATTGTAACAGGTGATCGAAAATAATGGTTAAAACATCGAGATGTTCACTGCGATGTTTAGATTTGCCAAGAAGATCATCGACATAATCCTCCAGGATAGTGTGCATAATGTCATGAAAAATGTAAGTCATAGCCCGCTGATAGGTCACACCAGCATTCTTAAGGCCAAACGGCATGACACGATAGCAGAAGGTTCCCCAAGGAGTTATGAAGGTAGTTTTATGTTGATCGGCCGGGGCTACCAAAATTTGATTGTATCCCGAGAAGCCATCCATGAGGGAAAGCATCTCATGGCCCGTAGTGAGATCAACAAGTTGATCAATACTTGGTAGGGGGAAGTCATCCTTTGGGCAAGCGAGGTTAAGGTCCCAGAAATCCATACATATCCGAAGTCCCCCCGTTGCTTTAGTAACAGGTACGATGTTAGAAATCCATTGAGGATAGTCGATAGGTAAGATGAAGGAAACAGAAAGGAGTCGTTGAAGCTCTTCTTTGACCAAGAGGGAAATGCGTGGATGCATTTTTCTCAGTTTCTGTTTAACTGGTTTGGAATCAGGTTTTAGGGTAATGTTATGGACAGCAATGTCAGGATCAATTCCTGGCATGTCAGCGTAGGACCAAGCGAAAGCTTGGTTGCGGGCACGGAGGAAAGTAGTGAAGGCCGTTTGTTCTGATGCGTTAAGGGATTGTCCGATCTTCACAATGTGAGGATCATCCTCTGTGTGGATGTTGATTTCTATAGTCGACTCATTCAACATGGTTTGAGTTTCTGATGGTAAGGCGCGTTGAATATAAGAGTCGTCTGCACCAAGGTAAGTGAGGATGGAGTCGTCATCCTGGCACTCAACAACATTAATTGAAGGCGAGTCCTCTTCGATCATGTCGGGATGCAGAAGGGGAAGAGAAGATGGGTCTTCATTATCGCGTTGATAAGTGAGAGGACCCAGGAAGATAGCGTTTATGAAAAAAAAAAGTTAGGAGGAATGGATTCAGGGTCTATCGATTCTGCGGGTGACGATGGCAAAATGGGTGATGATGGTTTGGAAGGAGTGACTTCATCATCTTCCTGGATACAACGGATATGTGGTGTCTTTGGTGTAGGTGGTTCAGAGAATCCAAGACCACGATGATCTTTGTGTTTGCGTGTAGTTACAGGAATGATCGTATGTCGGCCTTGTTCATAAAGACCGAAACCGAAGCCCTTCCAAGCACAACGCGTCAAGAAGGTGAGGGCGAAGCGACGATTAGTTAGATATTGAAAATCAGATTGGAAGGGAACCACACCAAGGGGAGGTTCAAGGGTAATGGAGGATGCGTCGACACCCCCATATGTTAGGTTGGTGCGGCAATTAGGTGGTCCGTAGGAGATTACCTCCCCCACACGACGGTCGTAGGTAGGATGCGCATGTAACTGTCTGTACTCCTGTGGGGTATGGAAAGAGATAACATTATATAGGCGATACTCCCCCAGCGTAAGGCATTGAAAAACATCTACTAAGGGGTCTGAGGTCGGGATGTTTTCCGCGGGGAAGGAAGCGGTATTTGCGGCGGCGGTTTCATTGGTTGAAGGTGTAAGTGCGGTTGAGGTGGATGGTTGAGGTGTGGTCAAAATAAATGGTTGGGTTGAATGAATAGGTGTCTTGACTGGTACAAGCACATCATTAGGGTGATATAACATATTACAGGTTTTGAAGGGGGGAGGATCAGCTCTTACGGTGTAGGACTTCCCCTCATACTCGAATTTTATGCATCTATGTAAGGTGGAGGGAACGCATCCCATAGCCCGGATCCAAGGGCGGCCTAACAACATGTTGTATTGGAATTCACCCTCAAGGACATAGAAGAGTTCGGGTAAGGTCCGTGGCCCTACACGAATGTTAAGGATCACGGTGCCTAAGGTAGAAGTAATAGCATCGTTGAATGAACGCAACATGGTGGGGTTGGCACACATACAACTAGAAGGGATATTCATTTGTTGGAAGGCTTTGGAAGAGATGATATTTAGGCTGGCACCCCCGTCAATCATAACACGGTACTCGGATGTCCCAGATGTAAGCTGAGATGAAAAGAGCGGGGTCAGGATCTTCTGCACCAAAGTCAACAATTTCATCTTTGGAGAAACTGACAGCAGCGGTTTGTTGTACAGGGACGGAAGTGGTAGATTGTTTGGTGAGAGAAGCAACGTGGTTGGGTGTTAAGATGGAGGTAACAGGAAAGGTTTCATTAGGTAAGACCTCTATCCCTTGAAGGATTTCAACGAGAGCTTGGCGATGAGATTCAGAGGTTTGAATGAGATCATACAGTGTCATTTTTATAGGTGATTGGTGAAGTTGTTTGATCATGGTTCGATGGGCAACTCCATCAGAGACGGGGTAGGCAGGTCCATGAATAACCACTTTAGGTGGTGGTGCGATCAGGATGGTGGACGGAGAAAGAGAGGCTGCAGGTGTGCTTTCTTTAGCTTTCCCATTGTTTTTCTGCCCTCGAGTAGCAACACAAATCATATTAATCTCGTGAACATGAGAAGAGGAAGACGATAGGGATGAGTCATTGTCTTCGAGAGGTGGGGTTGTAATAATGATAGATCTTGGTAAGGCGGGGACGGGTGGTACAGGAGAGGGGATTGAAGCTAAAGGTTTCTCCCTTCGTAAGTTGTCTTTCTTAACCTTTCTATCCGAGAGAGGTGACTGACGAAGTATGGCTTTCAAAGCTTTGCATCCCTCTACATCATGTCCTGGTGTGCGGTGGTAAGCGCAGATTTTAGACTCATCATAACCTATAGGTCGAGGTTTAGATGGATCATAGGGTCTAAGTGGGGGTAGGGAAATGGTCGCATTCTCCACCAATATATCAAGGATCTTGGCGTAAGATCCTTTGAGCGGGTCCAAGTCAGAGGAAGATGAGGCTATTGATTGGGTGGGTTTTGGTAATGTTTGGGTATGGTTGGTTCGTACGGGTGGTGGCTTAGACAAGGGGTTTTGATAATTGGATTTAACTAAACGTGGCTTCTTCGGCGCAGAAGTTATGTTTAGCTGGTTAGATGATGAGGCCACAGATGATGTGGTAGCAGGAAACAACCACGGAGAAAGAGGAGTGACAGCAAACAAATCCTTTGATGATGGAGTTTGTTTAGGGTTGATAGGTGGATAGGATCTCTGTATGGGTGTAGACGGTGCAGGTCGTTTTAAAGAAAACACAGGAGGTATGATGTATAGAGGCAAGGTGGAGGGGTGAGGTCCCAATATAGAAGGTAGGTGTGACGGCGAGGGTTTTAGTTGTGACAGAGGTAGGGATTGGACTTGAGAGGATTGGGTTTGTCTCCTAGATGGATGGATGGCTTTATTTTTGGATAAATCTAACCGTTTAGGTGGGTGTGTTAAGCTAGGTATTGGTGAAGTCCCAAGCGTAGGGGGAGGTTTAGTTAGGTTAATAGAGGTGGATGAAGTATCCGATGAAGATGAGGACATAGGCATTTTGAGCTTTTGTAAACACTTCGGGTATATGGTAGAGGTGTCTGGATCGGTCATCTGTATTTGAGTAGAGCATGGTGTACTCAAACGCTCCCATAGGACTCGTCTATCTTCTGGGGGATAACAGTCTTCACGTGTGAATAGGAAATTTTGTATGGAAGAGAGGTGGGTTGTGATTCCGGTCCACTGTGGGTGTGATACAAGGGGTAAATGAGGCACTGTATCAATGGGCGTTAAGAGGTCAACCGGTCGCTGAAAAGATTTAGGCGATGAAGAACTAATAGGTAGGAGGGCATGTTTGAGAGGATCCATCATGATTAAAGAATTTGGTGATGTTGGTTCGAGGGGTTTCTCATCTAAGGATGACAGAAAAAGTGGCGAGCCTTCCTCTTGTACAACAAGAGTGGTAGAAGGAGATGTTTGGGAAATAGATAAGTTAGATAACATCCGTTCACAATCTTGCAGGGATGTGGTGTAAGAAGGCTCATCTATGAGAAGAGAACTCTGGGTGGTTAATTCCTTTATGGGTAAAGGAATGGCAATGATTTCATCTTGTCTTGATGGTGGTGAAGGGGGTTCGGGTCCCTGCGTTAGTGAAGAAGCTTGATTCAGAATTTCCTCGATAGAAGCTTTTGGTTGGGAGTCAAAAACTGCATGGATTTCATGAACACTCTCCTCGGCTAAGATATCTTGGTTTATGTTACTGTTAGATGAGTGGTTTGGGAATGGTTTGTTGAAGATTTTCAAATTCCGGTTAGCAGGGGCATTAGGATTATCGAGGGTTATATCCCCTGCATCAACCATTTCCTGCACTATATTTTTCAACATCTTGCAGTTTTCGTGACTGTGTCCCTTCACGCGGTGGAAGTTACAAAAGTCATTTTCTTTGTACCAAGAAGGTATAGCACGGGTGGAATCAAACCCAGAGTGAGGTTTAATAGGAGGTAAGGTGATAGCTCCCGCTTTGAGCAATTTTTCCAAGATGACACCATAAGTTTCTCCCAAGGGAGTGTAATTGATGGGTTCGGCTTTATACTTATAGGTGGTTTTTGGCGGGGTATTAGACGGTGCTTGGGATTTGACCATCACCGCGTGTACAGCTCCTTTTGATTTCGAAGCAGTCGATGCATGAGAATTGGTGGTGTTGGGTTTGTTGGTGGAGTCTTGGGTTCAGAAATTAGGGTTTTTGTTGCACAACCGCAATTTCTCTTCCTCTAAGGCTCGAATCTCTAGTTTTCGAGCCATAGTAAAGGCCTCATCAAAGGTGCGGAAAGTTTGAATTTGGAGGGTAGGAGAAATGTGCTTAGCGCAGGCCCGCGTAAAGAGTTCGATAAGTTCGGCCTGAGGCAAGGCATAAGTAAGTTGGTTGATAAGGCCCCGCCATCGTCCAATGAAATCTGCGATAGATTCATCTTCAAATTGTCGGATGGCATAGAGGTCGGTGATAGATACTTTCTTGGCAATGTTAATGGAGAAATGATCCAAGAAAGATTGGGCTAATTGGTTAAAAGAGAAGATTGAGTGCTGGGTTAAAGCACTGTACCACTCCAAGGTGGGTCCTGATAAGGACATGGGAAAGGTGCGGAGTAGTAAGGCATCGTCATGAGCAATCAGGTAGCAGGCATGTCTAAATGATCGCAAGTGTTGTTGAGGATCCTCCTTACTATTAAAATGAGTAAATTTTGGTAATTCCCATTGAGGAGGATATGAATGAAGGGGGACAGAAGGATGAATAGGCTCCTGACAAACTTGCTCGTATGTCAGGGTGCTACGGCTTCCTGAAACAGAAGCCTCCAGATTTTGCATCTTGTCCATCATTTGTTTGATTAAATCAGTGGTTGGATGAGATGATGGTGCGGTTGTCGTAAACGGAGGAGGATTGGGCCAAGGGCCGCCACTAGACAATGGTGGGGTTAAATGTTGATAAGGTATTGAGGATGAATATGTTGAGGTGACCGAATAGGGATGTCCTATATAAGATGTTGAAGTCACCGGATACGTGTGTGGAAATGAAAAGGTGGGCGGAGCTTGAGAAGGAAAGCTTGTGTGGATAGGTGGTAGAGAGCAAGTTATGAAAGGAGCAGTCTGCGAGAGAGATGAGGTAGGAGCAGTCGGTGGTAATGATATGTGGGGCCCCAGGTTAACCAAAGGAAAGCCAATCTGTGCCGTATGAACCACTGAAGCCGCTGAGTTGGGAGACGGGGCTAAGGATGAAGAAGGCAAGGCGGAGTTACCAGGTGGGGAAGGAGCTAAGTGAGCAGCTATACTAATAGGCATACCAACAAGGAGTTGACCATCGGGTGTACGGTCAGGGGCATGAGACAAATAGTACTGTACAACACTAGGATTAGCGTCCAAAAATTTCACAAATTCCTTATCTCCTACAGGGATTTTGGGAACCTCACTGGTGTCCGTAGGATTCCCCATAGGGTGTGAAGGGGGTGATTCAGGAAAAGGCACGGAACAGGCATGTGAAACCATGGCCGCAGCTTGTTTCCAAGTGATAACAACCATGGACAAGGGTACACAGTAGGGATTCAATCTATCAGGAACAGAAACAACCACAAAATGTTGGAATTGGTAGGTTGCTGGTTTTGGGAACTGTGAAAGACAGTAACCGATATCGGTCAGGTAACCGATGTCGGTCAGACTGTAGCCACCGTCGGTAAGTTAACCGATGTCGGTAGAATAGGACCGGTGTAAGAAGCTATAAGAAGTTGCTGATTTGGGGTTAACAATGCTTAGTATACCTACCAAACTGTTCTGAAGTGATCACAGAAACAGTGTATGACAGAGAAACAGAACTAAAAACAAGCAAGATGCACAAGCAAATCAAGAGACTAACCCTAGGATTAGTTTTAATTATTGTGGGCTTATGCCTTAGATGCAAGATGATGTCAATCCTAAACAAAAGACCTAGGGGAAATGTCAAGTTTGTTTTGGCTTATAAGGTTACCTCAATCGGGCGGAGGAATACCGCGGAAAAGGGGGATGTTTGAGCTGTTGTGTTAATTATGATGTGATTTGGCATGTGTTGTGCAGTGAAAGTAAGATTAATTTCTTGTCAATACCATGGATATCACCCCCACGTGTACGACCTGTTACTTAATCTACGTTCACTAGAATTGAAAACAACAAACAAGAATGTGATGCACGTGTTTTAAACCCAAATCGAAAATGATATTCAATGAAGCAAAGAAGATGACTTTCACTAATGCAAAGATGTGAAAGCAAGACAAATTCTTTTACCAAAATAACAAGATATCTTGCGAATACTTTAGAAGAAGAAAATAGCAAGTGTGCTCCCTATATGAAAGCAAGCAAGAAAGAAAGAAACCCAAAATGGGTCCCACCGGGCGTGCCAAAATGTTTCGCACAGAATGTTTCCGTTCCTGGAATAGAGTTTCTTCTATCCTTTCATTCTTTTGAGAAACAGATAAGGGTTAGGGCTAGGAGGAATACCTGTTGAATGTTGAGAGGGTGTGCGCGTACCGTAGAGAGAGATCAGATCGATTGCGAAGAACTCCTTTTTGTCTGGGAAGGACTACCTGCAAGTAAGAATACAAGACCACCAGATTTTAGTTAGACAATAAATGAGGGAACTGCCTTGGGCCCAGGAAATATTAGACTTCCTTTCGAAGGTGGTCAGTTCCCCTTTTAATATGAATTAACACTAATGATAATAAAGAAGCTATTGCGAAATCACAATTTAGGTACCTCGTTACAAAGCAATAGAGACTAAACTACCAATAATAAAATGTCACGTTGTTTGTTTGGTCAATGGTCGTTGATACGTTCAGCTCGAGTTACAGGGATAAACCAGACTGGATCCAAGGTTGTTAGGAGACAAATAGGTGAGAGGAAGGTTTTGGGTATAAGTCACAGTGACCGATGCCGGTCACTGGATAACCGACCGCGGTTAGAGAACCGCTGCCGGTAGGGGATAACCGACACCGGTGGGGTCAGTAATCTAGGTGCTCCTGGATGGAGGTTGGTTGCAGGGTGATTGTGGGGTTTTTAAGACTGGTGGATGGCTGAGGGGAATAGTGAGATGACAGGGAAGACTCAGAGTGTGATAAAACTATCTTCTGGGCAATACAAGGCTGTATGGATGAAGGTTAAGTGCAGGGTGCTGGCAGGTGGGGAATCTAAAAGTGAGCTTATAATTACTATCAATCAAAAGACTCAGGAAATGGTGCTTAGAAACATACAAGACACTACTTACTCATCCTTGATGAAGATTCAGGTCCAAGGAATGTGGTAGTGACAGTAAGGCTCAGTTGGGATGATCTGGTATTGGAAAACGAGCTGATGAAGCTATCCTCAGCCTTTTCCAATGCTTGAACGGGGGTGGCAGCGATCCAGTGGCTCAGTTGCAGTCTTCGGCTCGATGCTCTTCTCTTTTCTTCACTTGTCTCCGCCCTGTCAAGTGAATTCTGGATCTTTCAAAATGAATTTTCCGATCCCTTGTTTTTGGTTGGGGGCGGCCATTTACAGGGAACCGATGGCGGTTACGTAACCGACGGCGGTCGAGTAGGAACCGATGTCGGTTAAGTCAAAGTGGGCTATTTTTAGTAAAATAGCCAACTTTCCCTCCTTTTCTCCCGAGGGATTAGTTGTGGGCTTGGTCAAGTCATTATTAGGTTGGTTTTGGCGCGGGTGAGGAGTAATTAATCATGGGTGTGGATGTAGACCAAGTTATAGGTCTTAATTAGGTTAGTTTAGGGTTAGGGCTAGGTCATGATGAGGTGGCAAAATGAGGTGGCAGGTTTGGAGATGTGGATTTTTTAATTATAAGGTAATTAATAAATAAGTGTGTAGGGTTTAGGTGGTGAGGTTAGGTTGTGAAATGAGATGTGGGGCACAGGGTGTCATAAGACATAAATTTGGGTATATGAAAAGTTCTACAAAATAGGGTTTTTTTTGTAGCTTATTATCATACATGGATCATGCCACCACTACCAAAATGAGAATTTAAGAGTCATCTACATGTTGGCACCTTCAAATTTTCTTTCCCATGTCATTTCATGTCCATTCCCTTCATATTTTGTCTATCACTATGAAACTAGGGTTTTACTAGGGTTTAACCTACTTGTCTTTTTTACAATGGTTCATAAAATTATGAAAACAAAATGAACCCATTTCACTTGGAAAATATTCTTAGCTCCATTACATAACATCTAAAAAAGACAAAGTCCCCATGCAATATACACATGTTTGGGTGAGCATTCAAACTTGACCTTTGAGATGGGAATAATTATTTTGAGAGTTTAGTAGAACTAAAAACAAATTTTCATGTATCCTCATCAATATTCTATCCTAAAACTTGTAATACACCTTTTTATTGACCTTATTAATGATTTCCAATACTCATCCATGCTTATCTATCTCTAAAACTCATCATGCTACTTGATTTTATCATGCCTTCTTATCTTATCTTCTTGCACTTGCCTCCAAAGGACCTTGAATATGCATCATATACCTAAAACATGACCTTTTATACCTTATACACCTATTATGAAACCTCAAAACACTCCTCGTATGCTTACACTAACTTACCTTGGGCTGTATTTCTTCATACCTCATGTCATACATGCACTAGTTCTAGAACTAGGCATATAATGGCTTCTTTCAACACATGCCTCACATAAATTATCTTGTTATTCATCTTGCAAACTCACTAATACTTTTATCACATCTCTGTGAACATGTTATACATCATATAAACCTTTTACCACCTTTGGAGCTCACTCACTAAACCATGTTTTCTTGAACTATGAACTAGTAGACTATGCATACACTTCTAGATATCATGCCACTTCACAATGTAACTTCACCATGCCACTTAAAACCTCATTTTTAATCTTATAACACGAAGACATCCTTTGACATAAATGACAAAAAATGAAACATTTTCCAACAATATCCCCTTTTTCATTGATGACAATCATCTTAAAAAAAATTGATGACAACTAAACATGTGAGCACCTTCATACTTCAATATTATTATTTTTGAGTTCACTCTCCACATTTGAAATATATGATAAAGGATCTTGGTCAACTTGGCATGAAAAAAAATAAACAATACACACATACTTACTTGTTACGTCTGGGTTTTTGTTCACCTTCTTGACTTCAACTGCTACAAATGATCTATAGACCCGACTCTCTAAGAAACATGCTCTTTTTTTTATTCACATTAGACTTTCTTAACATACATGACTGAAACCATATCCCACTGAGATTATGAATCATGCTATAACAATAAACACAATATGAAAAATACTTCATACCTATTTTGTCTTCAAACCATCTATGGACAAAAATCCCCCTTGGATGATGCTCTCTGACTCTATTTCAGGCCTCACTTTGGTTTTAATTGGACTTAGACCACTATTACATGTTATCTTGATTTATTTATGGCCCATATCACTAACACACATCTTTCTTCTTCGTATATTTACCAATCCTTAACACTCTTCACATTGTCTCCATTAGACTATTTGATGCATGATTACTCCTAATATACCTCAAACTATCCTTCAAAATGAATCCAATACTAAGATAACCTATGGAGCTAATCAAGATATAAACATACCTTTAATCATATATGAAGTTCACTTAAAACATCACATAATATATCTCCATGCATTTGATGGTCTGATCAAGTCATCATACAAAATGAATGAAATTATTCTTCATGAATCTCCACATCAGTCTTCTTGAGGTATCAAACATGAGTAGCACAATACATGTACCTTTATGCAATCCCAGATTCAAGATTCATTCTCCAAAATAGTCTCACATAGAAAGTACAAACCTAAACAATGCCTTAGACATAGCTCAAGCATGCATAACTTGTTCTTCAATTATCAAACTTCCACTTCTTAATTTATACCCAACTGTCAATAATATTGATTCCAATTGAAATCACTAATACCAGTTTAGACAAAAGAAATATACCTTACAAAGTGCCAACATATTTCACTTTCTACCATGAATCCATCATACAACACCCTTGTTGTAAATCAACCTACTCATTTCCCCTTGAGACTAAAATCTTCTCTATTTTCACTCCTATAAAATTATTGATACCTCATACAACACTCTTCAAATGTAACCTAAAACTAATAAGTATACAAAAATCAATAAAACAGAGTATGCCTTCACTGTTTGATCCTATATCTTTGGAACATAACATAATCAATTGATCTTTTTATGCTTGATCACCTTATATCATGCTAATCAGCTACACTTGAGACTTAAACACAATATTTTGAGCACACCATGCCCTTTATTCTATCATACACAAATAACACCATAGAAACATTCATCCTTGAAACTTTAACTTACACAATGACCATATTTTTACCTCTGCAACTTTGAATCTTGTAAGTCTAACACAATCCTTCTTGAAGCCTTTTAACATTGAAGAACCTATTCTAGAAGTAAAATATACCCCCTATCTTTGTAATCAATTTTCAACAAACCCAAGTCCAAAAAATTCACAGGAGAAACATAATTCAAGACCTTTAGACTTTCCTTAAACATAAACCCCTCACAAATGATATAATATATGAGCATGCCTTCTTGATACATATATAACCAAGACTAATCCATTGACATATTTGAGCAACATCATAACAACAACATACCACCTTTATTCCCTTTTACTAGCAACATACCATACTAATTCAAGAACAAAACATACCCCATTGATTCCTTTAACTAATAAATTTATTCATGAAGCCTTGTGAAGACACCCCACAATTCTTATGGCACTAGAATAATAAAAACTCAAGATATTACAAAATATCCATGTCCTTTTTATCCAGCTTGCAGCCAAACCTTAGGATCCTTCTTGAATTCTCAGTTTGATTTTCAAGCTTGATGAAAACATCCTCCTTTTACTCTTCTAATTGGAATCCTATCAAACACACATGATTCTTGTCAATCAATGGCCCTTTCTCAATCATAGAAAACATACCTTTTTTACTTGTTGACTAATCTATTTTATACTCCTTTATTATTTCCTTTCCTTATTTGTATGATCTAGTTTCAAGATGATATTGACAGCTATAGGTTCCTCTTTGAATGTGTGACATCCATATTTTCTTATCCTCGTGCTTAGGATTATCATTCTTATTCATAGAATCAAACTTGGCCATCATAGGATCATATTTAGGATTTTTCTTCTTATTAAAAAAACTCCTATATTTCCTTCTAGGGTTTTGAAACCAACTGTTGTACATTTTAGATTCATTTTGGTAGAAAAATATAGAAACGTTACCCAAATTATGAAAATTGTAGCACAAAACACATACATACCTCTTAAGTGATGAGTGTAACTCCTTTCATAGTTCCATTAGAACTCATTCTTTCCATGTCTCCTACAATCTCTTTTTCTATGTCCAAATTCACTACAAGCATAACAATACCCATTGAAAAAGTAAACATACCTCATTGCATTTCTTTTCTAAAAGGGTTAGACCTTTTTGAATTTGTCTTCTTGGTTATGTTGTCATTCTCCTTTTTCTCCTTCATGAATTCATAGGTACTTGGACATGCCTTACTATCTACATAACTATTCATGTGGTCTTCTATGAGACCTAGGCATGTTTTATCACTGGTTGAACTTTGACTGTTCAAAATACCATCTAGAACCTCATAAATCTTCTCCAACTTATCATAGGTATTTAAGTTACTAAATGCATTCTCTCTCTCTCTCTCTCTCTCTCTCTCTATATATATATATATATATATATATATATATATATATATATATATATATATTCAAGGAACTCATCTCAACTTCATACCTAATGTAATCTTCTTCTTTACATTTTAGAGATTTTGTCACAAACCCAACTTTAGATTCCAACTCTTTGATGGCTTGATCATGCTCAAAATTCATAAAAATGATACGTTATTCCAATACCTTGACCAAGGAATCCAAGTTTTTTTCTTCTTTCTTTAACACATCAATGTTGTTTCAATCTCATATACTTTTCCCATTTTCATGATTCAAGGATCTCCTTTAAGTAGTTATACTTGTTTCAAAAGGACCTTTCTCTAATACAAATTGTTGGAAGAAAATGATTGAGGGGGGGATGAATTAGTCTTTTAAATTTTTTTATTTAGTTATGTTTAACACTTCAACATTCATTTTCCATTATATCAGTAATATCAACTATCTTAACAAACCATCAAACAACATATCAAACATCCACATACATATGAAACAAGAGAGAACACATGAAAACATTATTTAAGTGGGAAACCCTAAAGGGGAAGATAAACCACTGAAAATTTACATATATTATTTAATACAAAGGACTCTGAAGAATATTACACATCATAAGATATTTCTTTAATGAGGCACCAACCCCACAAGGAGCACTAAACCCCAGTTTAGTAGAGAACAAACTCTAAAAGGAGGATATAACCCCATAAGATGACAAAGAACTAACTTAGACACCTGAATATAAATATAAATTAATGTATTTATTTATCCACTAACTAAATCTTATCACTTTTTCATCTCCTCCCTCTCATACACCTCTCAAACCATGCCTTCTCCTACTTTGCTCATACTTGAACAATATAGTTTTGATTAGGTCAAGTGAACTTATAAATTATTATCCTATACCCTTATACAGTTATCATACTCATCTCTACTCTTCTCTAGACCCATTACAACACTCTCTCACACTCCTCTTGCTCACTCACATCTTCATAATCTTCACTAGCTCAAATGGGAAAATGCAACTCCTTTTATACACGACATAAGATAGAAAACCATATAGGTCGGTACATACCTTTATACCATGTAATATTTCTCATAAAAAATATTAAGAGGCATTAAAAACACAATCACATGACATGATAAGATAATATAGGTCACAATAATCCTTATAATTCAAACTTGCACAACTAGGCCTAAAAACTAGGTCTTCATCTCCAACGGTCAGAATTTGAATTCCAAGGGAACAAGGAAGATTCACCATGCCTCCATCATCTATATACATGTAAGAAACAACAACTCAACACCATAAAAAATCTCAAAAAACTCTACACCATCCATATTTAGTATGGATCGCTTCATTATGCAAGCACCATCAACTAGGTCTCAAGTATCTAAATATCACTCTTCTAAAGTGAGAAACTTAAAATATAAAATCATGCTCTAAAGAATCATATATAATGTTACTAGAAATATCTTATCCTCATGTATTTCACATAAATCATGTTAACCACCAATTCAGGGCACAAAACACCAAAATGCTTCCTTAACTGAAACTGCTCAAACCTGCTACTAGGTCTCAAGAGCTAGTCTTGAGAAATTCGACCCCTAACACCTCTAGAGAAAATTAAAATAACTTTCATCACTTAGAAATATTAAACAAGGACCTAAGAAACCTCATAAAACACTCATATGCATATGTCACATGAATATATCCACACTTACATACATGTTCCAACCACCTTCTTGGAAAGCCTAATTGGGCTGATTAGGCCATTAGGAGTTTAACATGACAACACCTCATCTGGTCAAACTAAAAGCTCCCAAAAATCACACCAGACCTGTACAATCTATCCATACTAATCTAACAATACTATACCTTGTAAAACATCACAAAACTCTTAGGACCTTCATGACTGGGTTTGCATCTTTAAACCATTAGTAGTAGGCAAACCTGGAATACTGATTTCATCTATTTCTTTCATAGAGCCTATACAATTATTTTCATGATCATCTAGCACACATCTTTAGATAGCTCCCACGACTAGTCTTTCATCATGACACCTAAAACACATTCATGTATATGTGAATTTCCACAAAATAGGGGTTTTGTTGTAGCTTCTCATCATTCTCTAGAGCATACCACCACCACCAAAATGAGCTTAGAAGATTCCTCTACGTGATTTAACATTCACATTATATTTGCCTTTTCATTTCATGGCGATACCCTTCATATGTTGTCTATCGCTCTTAAACTAGGGTTTTATACTAGAGTTTAAACCTACTTGGATTCTTAAAAATGGTTCATAAAAATATGACGATTAAATGATCCCATTCCACTTGTAAAGCATTCTTAAATCCATGACATAACATACAAAATAATTATAGGTCCCCACACAAAGTACACATGTGTGGTTGAGCATTCAAACTTGACCATCGAGCTTCGAATGACTATTTTGAGATCTTAGTAGAGTTTAAAATAATTTTTCATGCTTCCTCATCAATATTTTGTCTACAAACTTGGATTACACATTTTTATTGACATTCTTCATGATTTCCAATACTCATCCATGCTTATCTAGCTCTGAAACTCATCCTAATACCAAAAGTTTTCATGCCTTCTTACCTTGTCTTCTTGTACTTGCCTCCAAAGGACCTTGAATATGCATCATATACTTGAACCATGAATCTGTACATCTTATTCACCTTTTATGTAACCTCAAAAAACTCATTGAATTCTTACAATGACTTTCCTTGGCCTTCTTTGCTTCATACCTTATGTCATGCATCCAATATGTCTATTACTAGACCTAGAATGGATTCCTTCAACACATGCCTCACATAAAATGTCCTATTATTCATATTTAAAACTCCCTAAAAATTTTACCACATCTCTCTAAGATTGTTAGACATTATAAAATCCTATTACCACCTCTAGATCTCACTCACTAGACCTTTCTTGCATGAACCATGCATACACTCCTAGATATTATGCTACTTCACAATGTAACTTCACCATGCCACTTAACACCTTATGCTGACTATTATGCCACCTAGATCCTATTTGAAATCAATGGTACTTGACATTAATGATAAAAAATGACACATTATTTGACAATTGGATGGTTCGAAAGGATCCCTTCTCTCCCAAGCGAGAAAAGTCCAATTCTTGGTGAGTTACAAAGTTTACCAATTTACATTATGTCCTTCTTTAAGATCTCATGTAAGGTTAGAGATTGTATAAAAAAAATCCAAAAGAGATTTCTTTGGTCTGGGATGTAATCCTCCAATAGAATGGCCTTAGTTGTATGGGAAAAAGTATTGTAACCTAAGATGATTGGTGGTTTAGGATTAAAAACAGATTGGTAATGAACTAATCCCTTATGGATAAGGTTGGATGGATATTATTGAAAGATTCCTTTTGGACTAAGATCATAAAATAAAAATATTGTAAGGAACCTACTATAAAAGAGGAATTTATTTTAAATATGAGATGCCTAAAGTTTCATTAATATGGAAAGTAATGAGAAAATCCCAAGAATTTCTAGTTAGAGGATGTAGATGGAGCCTTCGATATAGAAGAACTATTTGGTTTTGGGATGATGATTAGATTAATAATACTTCTCTTATTTCTAAGGCCCCTTGGGCCCATGTCCACTGGTAGTTGAAAATATTTTTTGGGGTACATGTTAGGGACTAATGGGATAAAGGTGCGATAATATGAAAATGGAAGAAAATTAAATTGCATAATCAATAATTATTAGAGGCTATAGAAGATCTCAATTAGTTACTTGATTTGGTCCATATAATCTTGGTCCTAAAACTCTGTCTGGATGGCATAAAATAAATTTTGATGGACAAGATAAGGGAAACTTTGTGTTGTCATGCAAATATGCAACAGGGAAATTGGAATTTTCCAAGCACGACAACTATACCCTTGTGCCAAAAGTTTCATGTTTTATCATTCATAGGCACCACAGGTCAAATTTTTCATTTTGGTAACCACCTATTTGATGTCAAATGTTTCCCCTAGGTGATTTTAGGGAGTTCTGAAAAGATGCTATCTTTTGGTAGTATTGGGGAGGGTTATCACTAGCCTTCCTAGGACTAGATCAACCCCTCATGAGTGGAAAAAAAGGGAAAAATTCAACATCAAGGTGAATGGAAGACCTTAGAAACTTAGGGAAATGATTTTGGAATGTTTGGGGAAGTTTTGAAAGACTTGGAGTAGTCTGAGTAAAAAAAAGGGTTCACAAGCCTAGGCAGTACATAGGCCTAAAATAGTTATTGGGATTCAGAAGAAGATTCTTGGAGCTCCAAATGGAGTTAGAAGTAAAAATAAACATCAACAAAAATATGATTCCAATACCTACATGATGGTGAAATAAAAAATTTCACAACACCTTAGTGCATAGGATTTGAAGGAAATTTTTCTCAGGTTCAAGTGGAGTTTTAAATCATAAATCCTATTTTCCAGAGATCTGATGATTGAATCAAGACATGATATCCCAACCATTGGATTAAAAATTTAATTTATAGTCAAGATAATATAACATTTCACTAAGAAATTCCACTGAGAGCTCAAGTTATCATCGTTCCAAGTTGCCCTCTCAAAGGTAGTTCAAGAGTTAGTCAATTTTTGAGAGGACATGTGTAAGCACCAGGAGCTTGGATGGATTTCATGTCCTCAACTGTCATTGAGGTCAGGTATAACAAAATTTGAATTTTGTTCCCATTCTCCCATGTGACCTCTGGGACCCTCATGTGACCTTCAGACTTGACAATTCAACCCCCAGGTGCAATTTTGGAGCTCAAATCCCCTACCGTTGGATCACGGACACATGTCAGCTTCCAAGATTGTCTATGTGAAATGATGTCCCTAATGTCACCTCATAGGTCAGGGACACCATACCTTGAAAAATTATTCTATCCCTCTAGGAGAGATTTTTTGTCACCTACATGACCTGCTTCTAATCCCTCAGTGCTTCAAAGCTATTTTTTGAGCACTCATCCCCTATCGTCTGATCAAGGACACGTGTTGCCTCCAGGATTACAATGAAAATTGATGTCCCTCATGTACCTTTAAGGTGAGGGACATCAAGGACAATAAAATTTTCACCCAGCTCTCTCCCCCTATGTTTTTAGAAATTCAAAATTTTGACCTGCGTTCCTTACTTCTCAGTGCTTCCATTCTCTTTTCACAGGCATACATACATTCATCCTCTGTAACATTTATTCCATTACTACAGCCATTACAAAATAACTCAGAATAGATAAACCAAGGAACTGAAATACCTTTCCCACAGTGATACGAAGGTCTCAAAAGGAATTCTTATCAAGCTAAGAAGGAGAAGCGAAGAACAACGAAGAAGAGAACAGTAAAATTTCCATAGCCAAAAAAAAAATCTGAACAAATATTGCAAACAATTACATGAGTCAATGAACCAGTTTTTTGCTATTTGTTCCTATGTCTAGTACTATAAAAAAAATACCCTCAAATTCTCTTCTCAAGTAACAGAGCATCCATAACGAAGAAATCTCCTTTCTGTCTCAACAAAGAAAGAAGTGGGATTTCCTGTCAAACCGTTGGCCGAAATGAAGTAGAATTGCACATGAAGCATAAGAAGAATAAAACCACATCAAAAATATATATTTTTTTTCATATATGGAGGAGAAAACTAGACCTACAAGTTTAAGGTCCATTAATGGTTGCCACATCCAAAAGCACTACCAGGTCAGAAATTTGAAAGTTTAAAATTTCCTGGAATATTAAGCAAGTGGATTTGAAATTTTAGAGGGGTGATATTGGAAAAAAAAACATATAAAAAAATTGTTTCATTATGCATCAATCCGACATCTAGAAGACTACTTTCTAAAAATAGTAGGTACTCCTACATAGAAGACAACTATTTTGGGAAAGTCAATGCAACAAAAGAACTTGTGAAGAAGGACATAGACATTGGAGGTGTACTGCAGCTGAGAAATCATCTATAATAGGAATTTTTTGACACTTACTAAATACAGTAAGTGGTCCCATGGGAACCTGACTAAAAATAGAAATTTGATCCAGAAGGAGGGAGGAACTTAGGGATAGAGGGAAGTCAAGGTCACAATTTCCAATTAAGATTCGAGGAAGTAAATTTGTCATAATTACTAAAAATAGTAAGTTGTCCATTATAAGGAAATCATGTGTGCAAGCAGATAGGAAATAGAACACTCAAGAAGGACTTGGAGAAAGAAGGGGACTATTGGGAACCTTTGGGCCCAGTAGTAGATAAAATGAGTAAAAAATTTCACTAGGAATTGATTGAAAGGAAAATATTTGAAACCCCCTTAGAAGACTTGTCACATGTGTGGGAAAGGGCCTTAGCAATCAGGTTTGGGAATATCAATCAGGCCATCATAGAGCTAGGGAAAAAGAGGAACAAGTATCCAAATTGCAGGATAGTGTAAATCAAAAAATTTAAAAACTTGGAGTTCCTGCAATGGGTGAAGATGTAACTGCTAATGAGTTGATTGGTCCATTTGAAGAACACATCAATAAAGAGGTAGGTAACCCATCATCCTTCACTACAAATACCCTCAACTTCCTCTAAGATATTTAATCCTCCATTACACTTATTGCAAAGAAACATTAATCATGGTTTAAGAAGTGCAAAGACATCAACAGTGTGGCCGATAGATGGAAAGAAACCTTGATTTGCTTTCGCATTCCTCATACCAAAAAAGTGGAGTCTGTAGCTAATCATTTTAATAAAGATATTAGGGGGAATAAAGGCTTTCTCAGGAGTGCAAAGTGGAAGCTAGTCAAGGAGCAAGATCAAATCCACTATGGTGGATCAACCTTTCACAGGATTCTTCTCCTTCCTTCTTCTACCTCTTCTTTCTCTCTCTCTTATCTTCTCATACAACACACTCTCTCTCTTCAATGTTATATTTTTGTGTTGAGGGTTATAATTTTAAATATGACTTAAGTGACTTTAGAATATAATGTAACTTTAAGTCATCTTGCTATTATAAAAGGGACTTAAATATTTAAAGTGGAATATGAACAATTTTAAGTCATATTAAGGTATTCGAAAAGTCACTGGGAAGAAGAAGAGTTGCCTCCACTTCTATAAATTGTAACAAGCTCCTCATTTGAGTTTCTTCCAATGTTGGAGCTATTTTTTGTGAATTCATGAGAGAGATATCCTTGTGAAGAGAGAAAGAGATAACAAGTTTCTTCCATTTCTCCTACTAAAAACTATATTCTACTTCCTACACTATGTACAAATTTTGCTTGAGCTTTAATAAAGGAAGAAGGAATTTTATCCTCTTTGATTGAGGAGTTTACTTGTACTTTGTGTTCATTAAGTTCTATTTAGTCTTGTTGCTATTTTTCATATTTGTTTTCTTTTGAAATACAAGTGCATGTAATGAAACTTCTGGCTAGTGTGTGCAAGTATCTGATTTTCTACTTGCAACATTAGTTTCTCCTTTCTAAATATTCTCACTCCCCTTTCCTACCTTCATAGAAAATTTCTCCCTTGTAGATACCTGCAAGAATTTTCCATAGGGTTAGTGGAGTGCCCCCATTGGATCCCTGACCAAAAGGCCACCAGAATAAAACTCACATTTTACTCACACATTCATGTACAATAGCTGCACCAGTTAAGTAGAGGGACTTAGATTCCTAGAGCATTGGTAATATAACCACCAATTTTTCCCCAAAATTTTTTCTTGCTAACAGTTTTTGGCACCCACTGTGGGGCATATTTAACAACATCTACACCCAAAATATGACCTAAATGTTCCAAAATACAAAAAAATGAAATATTAAAAAACAAAAAAAGAGAATTCTTGAAAGTATATTACTGAAAGATACTCTGTTATTTCATACATGTGACCTTTCATATTCCACAGTGTATTTTCATATTCCAACTATAAGAATTTACAAAAGCTACTGAAGGAAGATACATCAGATTGAACAGGTCGAGAGGTGATGTTGTTTCCAATTTCAAGGATTTGTAAAATCAGCAAGAATGAATTAGAGATAATCCATACTTCTTCTCTTTAGCCTCCTCTCAATCTGGTGCTTTTCAGTAGTTCACCTAGAAATACTATCAAAACTCTTATTCATACTCCCCCTTCAAATTATCCCATTTTTCCATCACCCTTAAGCATTGAGTTCCCGAAGAATAAGAGTTTGAAGAAGAATTTGTGGAAGCAAGGGCTGAATTAGAAGAAAAAACAACGATGGTATGAAGAAGTAGAAAGACCTCAACCCATTATTCCATGAGGAAAGGATTACAAACCCGATTTCTCTTGAACCACCTCTTCACATGATCTACAAACAAGTTCCCATGCAAGAAATTTCCAAAGTTGAAAGGTGAAAAAACACAACATCCTGAAGAACACATTACTTCTCTTCATGACATCATGTGGAATTCTTAGTTTCCAACATGAAGATGTTGCTGTAAGTACTATTCATGGATTCCCTCTAAGAAAAAGCAATAGAATGGTTCTACCTCCTTCTATGCCCAATCCATCATGTAGTTGGAATGACATTAAGACATGCCTTCGAGGAGAGATATTCAAATAAAATGAAGACTATTAGAACCTCTTGGTGTAGTTGGCTCAAATGAAGAAAGGAGAAAATGAAACTATGAGAGACTTCATGGCTCACTTCAAATGGTGTGCTTTGCAGGATACCAAAATAAGATCCACCATCTGAAAACAATATCAGGAGATTCTTCATCAATGCTCAATCATTTGAAATAAGATATTTTAGCTATAAATATCCCAACCAAGGAACATTGTAGAAGCATAAATGTTTTCCATTGAACTTGATGATGATATCATCCTCTCTGGAAAGATCAAGAATCCATCAAAGCGCAAGGCCCAACATCCTAGAGATGAGAGAACCAATCCATTACTACAAAATTTGGTGAATAAGATGACATCTTTGAAGAGGGAATTATTTGAATGAGTAATCTTCCCAAAGAAGCAATAGAAATCAAATTGCATGAAGTACCCCAAAGGATCACCTTGGAGGCCCCACCCGTGAACGTAAATTGTATATTTCAAGAAAGTGAAGAAGATCTTGAACAAGAGAGTGAAGGTTGGCAACTTCCTAGAGATCGATGAACTTGAGTAACGATAGACAAATCAGATTTTTGTGATTATTCCATAGGTGATGATGAAGACAGAAGAAGATGCATCCATGGTTTCTCATGTGTAGTATTCACTCATTCTTAGTCCAAGAAAAGAGCATCTCCCTCAACTAATGTAAAATAAAATAAGGTTGATGATCCTCCTATGGTGAACTACATAAAACAAAATAATCAGTCATGGATCCCCACTTCAATCTTCCATGAAATCTAAATTATTGAAGCTTGATACTGTAACAAGTAAGAAGGCTCCTGCAATGCCAAATAAGTCTTCCGATGTCTCTTCCAAGTAGAAATCTAAATCTGATCTAGTAAAATCTAGTACTTTGAAAGCTCCTAGTGTACCTTTCAAAATACCCTCCATTCCCCAAAAATCAAATCCTACTCCCAAGCCTATTCAATATCCAAATTCAATCCCTTTACCCCCCTTGCTTGCATCTTCTCCCTTTGAATTCATAGAATATGCAAACAAGCCCAAAGTGTAGATTACCAATACCAAATATTTGCGGACTCATCCTAAATAATTTGAGAGGTTCATCCGATATATAAGGAGTGGTAGTCTAACACCCAATGTTGTAACTTATATTTCCAAAATAATGTTGCCAAACCCACCTACACCTCCCTCACAGAACATGATTTCTTTGAGTGCATCAAAGATTGATAAGGTTTAACCTTTGTATGTCTCCCTTCTTATCACAGAATATGTATTGAACAATTACATAATAGATTCAGGTGCCTCAGATAATTTTATGCCCGTGAAGGTTTCCAAATCTCTGAAACTTACCATGGCTCCACCTAGTGGCTCTTTTTACTCCTTAGAGTCAAAATAATTCCCACTTGTAGGGAAGATCAAAGATACACATGTGTCTCTTGCAAGATTTCTAGACAAGAAATTTTCAGCAATGATTTTGGTAGCAGACGTCCCATCCTCATTTGAAATGTTGCTAAGTAAAAGTTTTTGCTGAGACTTGGGAGGGAAAATTCAGATGAATTTGTCATCCACAACCATACTAGTGAAGGGAGACATGGAGATATTACTTCCCAAGAAGAATATGAGGTATATGGTACTAAATTCTGGAATCCTAGAAGCTAACATCTTGTATCAAGGTAACATATAGATGAATCACTTTGTGGAAACCAAAGAGGAAGAGGATATCCCCATATTGATAGGTCTAGACACACCTTCTTAGAGAGATTTGTAATTTGAAGAAGCATTGAGGAGATTAAAATTACAAGATATCAGGCCTTTAATTGCTAGATGATGTAAACTATGAAGAAGAGGAAATGGTTCTTGATGATTTTCAAGAAGAAAAATCATCTTATATGCTTATCCAAGATGACGAGTTATTCTCATTCCCATTTAGGTATGAGGAAGATATTATTTAGGCCATCTATGGAGAGAAAAAATTAGTCTTGAAATGAGCCCATGAAAGGTTTGAAAGAAATGTATGTATAAGAACTACTGAAATCCGCAAAAGAAACTGAGGACCCCAAGCTCAGTCTTGAAATCTTGATGCAAGCCAAAAATATGTAAGAAAAGTGTGAATCTGATTGGGAAGCCTCAACCAGTGTGAAATTTGGCCATGTTGAAATAAAGCAATAGATGAGGAATCCATGACGTCCATCTCTTGAGCCAAAAATTGTATGGATATAATGACGAAATGGAGATGTTTTCTTGCCCATTTGTAGAAGAAGATTCTTTCCATGATGAAGAAATTAGAAGTAATAAGTTTCAAGTGTTTGAGGACTGAATATGTTTTTGACAAAGGATTGATAGAGTGCAGTCAATTCCCAAGATGATGAAGTAATCCCTCTAGATAGTTATCTTGAGCTGCAAAATAAAGAATCTTCAAAGGCATGTACAAAGAGAAGCTGCAAGAAATGAAGAAGCATAACTCCATGCAAGAAATCTTGGATGCAGTAGAAGTTTCTGAGGACCCCAAGCTGATTCTTGATCTCTTCACTCGTGTCATGGACATACAAGACAATTATGAGGTCACTCACAATCCTTTTGTAAGTACTCGAGCACCTCACAGTGGAGTAAAGGAAAAGGATAAGTTTGAGGTATCTCATGGAAAAGAGGTCAACAAGCATAGACCCGAGGAAGGAAAGAATCCATAATTTTCAAGTAATTTGAATAAAAATCAGCTTTGGGGAAGTGATGAGATGCTCGGTGAAGAATCATCTATGTGGATAAATGCAGAATGCAACTGGCACTATGAAACCAATTTCAAATATGATGAAGGTAATGGAATTTCGAAGTGAAGGCATGAACATCAAGAAGATCATGTAGGCTCACTCCTACAAATTACACATATAAATGTGGAAGCACTTGGATTTCATAAGTAGCTAAGGAGAGGAGGCTACTTTTTGGAACCAATCAATGGCTTTGCAGAACATCATCATTTGGTGTTTCCCTCTCAGGGGTAACTTTTGAGAAATGAAAAAAGCTTCAGTGAAAGTGGGTTGTCCTCCACCTTGTACCATAGGTGATTTCTAGATGTGTTTCCCCTTCATTTGTGTGTCGTGTGTTTCCTTTATGTCTTTTGTGTGTGTGTGTGTTTCCTTCTTCCACTCATTCTTTCTCGAAGTTCTACATGATTCTAAAAGGCCCAATGGATAAGACATTGGTCAACCAATTATATGGTATAAAATTGATATTTTGGATTCCCATGTCATGTCTTCACTATGCTCAATCCACTACATTCTCCCAAGCTAGAGCCATCTATTGTCATGCAAATGTGCAACAAGGAAATTGGAAGTTTCTGAGCATGACGACTATACCCCTGTGTTGAAAATTTCATGTATTATCATTCTTAAGCACCCCAGGTCTAATTCACTAGTCTAGTCACCCCCTATTTGATGTCTAATTGGTCCCTTAGGTGATTTAGGAAATTCTATTCATTCCCTCAAGGTGAATTTAGGGAGTTCTGAAAAGATGTTATCTTTTGGTAGTATTGGGGAGGGCTATCACTAGCCTTCCCAGGATTGGATCAACCCCCCTGGAGCAGAATAAAAGAAAAAAATTCAATATGGAGGTTAATGAAAAACCTTAGAACATTAGGGAAATTATTTTGGAATGTTTGGGGAAGTTTTGAAAGACTTGGAGTAGTCTGAGTAAAAAACAGGGTTCACAAACCTTGGCAATACATAGGCCTAAAATAGTTGTCAGGCTTCAGAAGAAGATTTTCGTAGCTCCAGATGGAGTTAGAAGTAAAAAAAAAATCACCAGAAAGATAATTCCAATACCTAAATTATTTTGAAATCATATTTTTCACAAAACCTTGGCGTATAGGAGTTTCAAGCAGTTTTTCTTAGGCATAAGTGGAGTTTTAAATCATAAATCCATTGTTTCATGGATCATATGGTTGAATCAAGACATTATACCCCCACCATTGGATTAAAAATTCCATTTCTAATTAGGATCATATACAATTTCACCAATAAATTCCACTAGGAGCTCAAGTTATCATCATTCCAAGTTGCCCTCTCAAAGGCAGTTCAGGAGTTAGTCAATTTTTGAGAGGACATGTGTCAACACCAAGAGCTTAGAAGGATATCATGTACCCGATGTCCCTGACGTCAAGTACAAAAACCTTGGAAAAATGTGCCCAACCACCATGCGACCTCTGGGACCCTCATATGACCTTCATATTTGACAGTTCAGCCCCCAGGTGTAATTTTAGAGCTCAAATCCCTTACCGTCAGATCAAGGACATGTGTCAGCTCCAGGATTGCTGTGAAAACATATGTCCCTCATGTCCCTCATAGGTCAGGTACATTAGACCATGAGAAAAGTTCTCATCCCTATGGGAGAGATTTTTGGTCACCCATGTGACCCGTTTCTAGCCCCTCAGTGCTTTAAAGCTGATTTTTGAGCACTCATCCCCTGCCGTCAGATCAAGCACACGTGTCACCTCCAGGATTGCCATAAAAATTGTTGTCCCTCACATCCCTTTGAGGTGAGGGAGATCAGGGGAAATAAAATGCACCCAGCCCTTTTCCCCCATGTTTTTAAAAATTTAAAATTTTGACATGCTTCCCTACTTCTAACTGCTTCCACTCCTATGCACAACCATGCATACATTCTTCCTCTGCAAATTTCTTCCATCACTCTGCCATTGCAAAAAAAATCAGAACATATCAACCAAGGAACTGAAATACCTTTCCCATGGCAATATGAAGGTCTTAGAAGGAATTCTCATCAAGCTAAGAAGGAGAAGTGAAGAACAACGAAGAAGAGAATAGTAAAATCTCTATAGCCAAAAAATGGAAATTTGAACAAATATAGCAAAACAGTGAACGAATAAATGAGAAATTTATTAATTTTTTTTCCTATATCCAATACCATAAAAAAATTACCATCAAACTCTCCTCTTATGTGATAAAGCATCCACATTGAAGAAATCTTCTTTCCGGCTCAACGAAGAAAGAAGTGGGATTTCCCATCAAACCATTGGATGAAACAAAGTATAATTACACGTGACAGACATCAGAAGAAAATACCCACATCAAAAATATAAAAAATTTCACAAACATGGAGGAGAAAATCAAACCTGCAATTTTGAGGTCCATTAATGGTTGTCGCATCTAGAAGCACTGTACTAGGTCCAAAATTTGAAAGTTTAAAATCTCTTAGGACTATTAAGTGAGAGCTGGTCTGAAATTTCAGATGAGGGATATTGGGAAAAAACCCATATCAAAAAACCTTTTTTCCACATCAATACGACATCCAGAAGCCCAATTTATAAAAATAGTATGTCTCCTACATAGAGGATTACTATTTTGGGAAAGCCATCACCAGAAGAACTCACGAAGAAGACAGAGACATTAGAGGTGAACTATAAATGAGAACTCACTAAAACAAGAATTTTTTTGGCACTTACATAAAAAGAGTAAGTGGTCCCATGGAAACCTGCTAAAAATATAAATTTGATACTAGAAGGAGGGAGGAACTTAGGGAGAGAGGGAAATCAAGGTCGCAACATCAAATTGAGATTCGAGGGAAGTTAGTTTTTCATACTTACTAAAAATAGTAAGTTGCCATTATAAGGAAACTATGTGTGTAACAACAGATATGACAATGGAAACTCAAGAAGGACTTGGAGAAAGAAAGGGAATATTGAGAACCTTTAGGCCCAGTAGTAGAAGAAATGAGTAGCACTCGTTGCCAGGAGTTGATTGATAGGAAAATATTTGAAATCCTCACTTTAGAAGAATTATCACGTATGTGGGTGAGGTCCTTGGCAATCAGGTTTGAGGCAATCAATCGAGCCATCACATAGCTGGGGGAAAAAGAGGAACAAGCATACAAATTGTAGGATAGTGTAAATTGGAAAATACAGAAGCTTGGAGTGCCTGCAATGGGTGAATATGCAACTACTGATGAGTTTATTGTAGGGATAATTTTAGTGGCGAATATTTGTAATATGGAAAATATTCCATTTTTGAAAAATTTGAAAATGTGAATTTTTTGGCGCGGGTGAGTGACTTGTTCACCTAAAAATTACACTTTAATTTTGTTTAGGGGTCAGCTTCACCTACCCTTGAAACTATCCCCTATATAATCCTAGATTATTCTCCAGGTAGAACACTACTAGATCACTCATACCACCTAGGGGCATATGTATTATCAAGTACAGTAAACGCGTTACATGAGGGTAGAGGCTACAGAAGTGTGACAGGAGGGCAAAGGCTGCAGATGTGTGACAAAGAGTTTTTTGACACACGACAGGGAGAGTTTATTGACGCATGACATGGAGAGTTTGTTGATGTGTGAAAGGAGTGTAGAGGAAGTAGATGCGCAACAAAGAATTTGTTGACATACGACACAGATTTTGCTGTCGCGCAACCAGAGGGTGGAGGTTACAGACGCACAATAGAAGTTTTTTGTTGCGTGTCAGTGAGGTTTGTTGATGTACATCAATGGCCTTGTTGAAGTGTGACAAAAAATCTCCTGTCATGCATCTGTAGCCTTCTGTCACACCACTTAAAAATCAGGTGAAAATTCTTGTGTCGGACCCCTAAAAATTCACCTTCCTATAAAACCATTTCCGAGGATATTCACTAGGTATTTTCCACCTCTGATTTCTAAGATATATCTTAAAATGAACCCTAGTTTATTGGTCCATTTGAAGAACACGTCAAGAAAGAGGTAGGTAACCCATGATCCTTTACTAAGGATACCCTGGACTTCCTCTTAGAGATTCGGGCCTCCATTACACTTATCACAGAGAAACCTTCATCATGGTTTACAAAGTGCAATGACACCAACAGTGTGGCTAGTGGATGGATAGAAACCTTGAGATGCGTTTACATTCCTCATACTGACAAAGTGGAGCTTGCAGCTACTCATTTCAGCAAAGACGTTGGGGGAACAAAGGCCTTCTTAAAACTACAAATTGGAAGCAAGTTAGGGAGAGAGACCAAATCCACTATAGCAGATCATCCTTTTACATGATTCTTCTTCTTCTTTCTCCCTCTCTTCTCTTCTCATACAACACACTCTCTCTCTCTCTTCAATGTTATATTTTTGCGTTAAGGGTTGCACTTTTTAATATGACTTAAGTGACTTAGAAATATAATGTAACTTTAAGTCACCTTGCTATTATAAAAGGGACTTAAATTTTTAAAGTGGAATATGAACAGTCTTAATTCATATTAAGGTATTTAAAAAGTCACAGGGAAGGTGAAGAGTTTCCTCCACTTCTATAAATTGTATCAAGCTCCTCATTTGAGGTTCTTCTAAATTTTACTTCTTAGATGTTAGAGCTGTTCTTTGTGAATTCATGAGAGAGATATCCTTGTGAAGAGAGCATGAGATAGAAAGTTTCTTCCATTTCTCCTACTAAAAATTATCCTCTACTTCCCACACTATGTACAAATTCTACTTGAGCTTCAATAAAGGAAGAAGGAATTTTAGCCTCTTTGATTGAGGAGTTTATTGGTACTTTGTGTTTATTAATATCTATTTAGTCTTGTTGTTGTTTCACAGATTTGTTTTCTTTTGAAATACAAGTGCATGTAATGAAACTTCTAGCTATTGTGTGTAAGTCTCTGATTTTCTACTTGCAACATTAGTTTCTCCTTTCTAAATATTCTCACTCCCGTTTCCCACCTTCATAGAAAATTCCTCCCTTGTAGATACCTATAAGAATTTTCCACAGGGTCAGTGGAGTGCCCTTATTGGATCCCCGACCAAAAGGTCACCAGGATAAAACTCACATTTTACTCATGCATGCACGTATAGAAGTTGTGCCAGTTAAGTAGAGGGACTTAGACTCTCAGAGCATTGGCAAGATAACCACCAATTTTTTCCTAAATTTTTTTCTCTCAACAGTTTTTGGCACCCTTGGTGGGGTAGATTTAGCAGCATCTGCACCCAAAATATGGCCATAAGGTCTAAATATTCAAAATACAAAAAAAATCAAATATAAAAAAACAAAAAAAAGGAATTCATGAAAATCCATTGCTAAAAGACACACTACTGATTTCTGCATGTGTCTTTTCACATTCCACATTGTCTTTTCATATTCCCATTGCATAGCTTTTCAGTGCCATAATTTGAAAAAGGATTTGTTGAAGCAAGAGCTGAAATAGAAGAATAATAAAAAATGGTGAATGAAGAAGAAATACTTCAACCCATTTCTCCATGGGGAAGGAATACATGCCCGCTTGCTCTTGAACCCCCTCTTCACAATCTACCAATGGGTTCCCACAAGATATTTCCAAAGTTAAATGGTGACAACACACAACATCCTAAAAAACACATCACTACTTTTAGGAGAGCATGTGGAATTCTTGGTGTCCAACATGAAGACGTTGTTGTGAGATTGTTTGTGGAGTCCCTCCAAGAAAAAGAAACAGAATGGTTTTACCTCTTTCCTGCCTAGCCCGTCATGGGTTGGAGTGACATCAAGGATGCCTTTGAAGAGAGATTTAAATCAACTGAAGAGTGTTAGGACCTCCTAGTGCAGTTGACTCAAATTAAGAAAGGAGAAAATGAAACCATGAGAGACTTTGTGGCTTGTTTCGAATGGTGTCTTCACAGGATACTTGAAGAGGATTCACATCTCAAATCAATGTCAAGAGATTATTCATCAATGCTCAATCATCAGAAGTAGGATTTTTTCTACGAATATCCCAACCAAGGAACATTTTTGAAGCACAAATATTGGCCATTGAACTTGATGACGATCTCATCCAATTTGGAAAGATAAAAAATCCCTCAAAGGGTAAAGTTCAACATCCTGGAGATGAGAGAACCAATTCATCATTACAAAAGTTGGTGAATGAGATGGAATCTTTGAAGAGGGAATTATTTGAATGATTATCTTCTCAAAGAAGCAACACAAATCAAAATGGAGGATCACCCCAAAGACTCACCTTGGAGGCCCCACCTATGAATGTAAATTACATATTTCAAGAAAGTGAAGAAGAGCTTAAACAATAAAGCGAAGGTGGAAACTTCTTAGAGATCGATGAACTTGAGAATGATAGAAAAATCAGATTTTGTGAGTATTCTAGAGGTGATGAAGAAGATGAAGAATATGCACCTAGTTTCTCATGTGTGGTATTCACTCATTCTTAGTCCAAGAAAAGATCATCTCCCTCCACTGTTACAAAATAAAATAAGGTTGACGATCCTCCTGTGGTAACTCCACAAAACAAAATAATCACTCAAGGATCCCCACTTCCATCTTACATGAAGTCTGTATTGTTGGAGCCTAATACCATAGCAATTAAGAAGGCTCATGCAATCCCAAGTAAGTCTTCTGATGTCTCTTTCAAGTATAAATCTAAATCTGATCCTGTAAAATCTAGTACTTTGAAAGCTCCTAGTGTACCTTTCAAAATACCCTCCATTCCCTAAAAATCAAATCATGCTCCTAATCCTATTCAAACTCCAAAATCAGTCCCTTCACCCACCTTTTCTGCATCTACTCCCTTTGAATTCATAGAATATGCAAACAAATCCAAAGTGTAGATTACCGAAACCAAATATTTGCGGACTCATCTTGAAAAATTTGAGAGGTTCGTCTGATATATTAGGAGTGGTAGTCTAACACCCAATGTTGTGACTTCTAGTTCCAAAGGTATTTTTCCAAACCCACCTATACCTCCCTTATAGAACATGCTTTCTTTGAGTGCATCAAAGAATGATAAGGTTGAACCTTTTTATGTCTCCCTTCTTATTTGAGAATATGTATTGAACAATTGCATAATAGATTCGAGTGCCTCGGATAATGTCATCCCTGTGAAGGTTACCAAATCTCTCAAACTTAACATGGCTCCACCTAGTGGCTCTTATTACTCCCTGGAGTCAAAATAAGTCCCGCTTATAGGGAAGATCAAAGATGTACAGGTGGCTCTTGCCATATTTCAAGACAAGAAATTTTTAGCAATGATTTTGGTAGCATACGTCCCAGCCTCATTCAAAATGTTGTTGAGTAGAATTTTATGCCGAGACTTGGGAGGACAAATTTAGCTGAATTAGTCATCCACAACCATACCAGTGAAGGGAGATATGGAGATATTAATTCCTAGGAAGAAGATGAGGTACAAGATACTAAATTCTGGAAGCCCGGAAGCTAACATCTTGTATCAAGGTAGAAGGTAAATGAATAAATTTGTGGCAACCAAGGAGGAAGAGGATATCCCCATCTTGATAGGTCTAGAAATTCCTTCTTGAAGATATTTGGACTATGGAGAAACATTGAGGAGATTCGAGTTACAAGAGGGAAACCTTGATTTGCCAGATGATGTAAGCCATGAGGAAGAGGAGATGGTTCTTGATGATTTTCAAGAAGAAAAATAAGCTTATATGCTTATCCAAGATGAGGAGTTACTCTCATTCCCATTTGGGGATGAAGATGATATCATTCAGGCCATCGATGGAGATAAAAAATCAACTTGTGATGAGCCCATGAAAGGTTTGAAATAAATTTCTATATAAGAACTTCTTAGAGCTGCAGAAGAAATTGAAGATCCTGAGCTTAGTCTCGAGCTCCTGATGCAAGCCACAAATGTGCAAGACAAGCATGGAGCTGATTTGGAAGCCTTAACCAATGTGAAGGTTGGCCATATTGAGATAAATCTAGATGATAAATATCATTTCCCTCTCAAGCCAATGGTTGGTGGATACAATGATGAAATTGAGGTATTTTCTTTCCCATTTGAAGAGGAAGAATATTTCCATGACGAAAAAATTAAAGAAAGAATTTTTGAGGCCTTTGAAACTAAAGCTCCTATGGAAAAAGGAGTGATAAAATGCAGCTATTCCCAAGATGATGAGTTAATCCCTCTAGATAGTTGCCTTGATATGAAAAAAAAAGATTCTTCAAAGGTGTATAAAGAGGAACTGCAGGAAATGATGAAGCATAACTCCGTGCAAGAAATATTGGATGTAGTTAGAAGAGTTCTGAGGACCCCAAGCTGATTCTGATCTCTTCACTCATGTCAAGGACATACAAGACAATTATGACGGTTGATCCCCAATCCTTCCGTAATTACTCAAATACCTCACAATGGAGTAACCAAAAAGGATAAGTATGAGGTCTCTCATGGAAAAGAGGTCAACAAGCATAGACCTGGGGAAGAAAAAATCCAAAATGTTCAAGTAATTTGAATAAAATTAGCTATGGGGCCAGCGATGAGATGCTCGGTGAAGGAATCATCTCTGTGAATAAATACGGAATGCAACTTGCACTATGAAACCACTTTCAAATATGATGAATGTAATAGAATTCGAAGTGAAGGCTGCATGAACATCAAGAAGATCATGTAGGCTCACTCCTATAAATTTCACATAAAAATGTGGAAGCACTTGGCTTTCATAAGTAGCTAAGGAGAGGAGGCTATTTTTTGGAACCAGTCAACGACTTCACAGAACATCATCATTCAATGTTTCCCTCTCAAGGGTAGCTTTTGAGAAATGAAAAAATATTCAGTGAAAGGGGTTTTCCCCCACCTTGTAACATAGGTGATTTATAGGTGTGTTTCCCCTTCACTTATGTTGTGATGTGTTTCCTTTCCATTTTTGTGTGTGTGTGTGATGTGTGTGTGTGTGTTTCCTTCTTCCACTCATTCGTTCTCAAAGTTGTACATGACTCTGCAAGGCCCAATGGATAAGGCACTGGTCAATGAATTATATGTTCTAAATTGAGATTCTTGATTCCCATGTCATTTATTTGCTATTCTCAGTCCATGCCATGACCCCAAGCTAGAGTCGGCTATTGTTGTGTAAATGTGTGCAACATTGGAAATTGGAAGTTTCCAAACATGACAACTATACCCCTGTGCCAAATTTTCATGTTTTATCATTCTTAGGCACCCCAAGTAAAATTCCCCAATCTAGTAACCCCCTATTTGATGTCAAATTGTTCCCTTAGGTGATTTAGGAAAGTCTGTTAATTCCCCCCTAGGTGATTTTAGGGAGTTCTGAAAAGATACTATCTTCTGGCAATATTGAGGAGGGTTATCACTGGCATTCCTAGGACTGATCAACCCCCTGGAGCAGAACATAAGGGAAAAATTCAACATGGAGGTGAATTAAATACCTAGAACATTAGGGAAATTAGTTTGGAATGTTTTGGGTGAGTTATTGAAAGACTTGGAGCAGTCTAAGTAAAAAACAGGGTTTCACAAGCCTAGGCAGTACACAAGCTTAAATAGTTGTGGGCTTCAGAAGAACATTCTGGGGTTTCGGATGGAGTTAGAAGTAAAACAAAACATTTCTAGAAATATAATTCCAATACCTACATGATTGTGAAAATCATATTTTTCACAACACCTTGGAGACTAGATTTTTCAGGTAATTTTTTCTTACGCATAACTAGAGTTTTAAATCATGAATCCATATTTTAAGGAACAAATGGTCTAATAAAGATAGGATACCCCACAATTGGATTAAAAATTCAATTTAAATCAAGATCATATAAAATTTCACTAAGAAATTCCCCAGGACCTCAAGTTATCATCACGTTCTAAGTTTCCCTCTCAAAGGCAGTTCAGGAGGGTTAGTCAGTTTTCGAGAGGACACATTTCAGAACCAGGATCCTGGAGGGATTTCATTGTCCCCGACATCCCTAAAGTAGGTACACCAACCTTGGAAAAATGTTCATATCCTCCATGTGACCTTTGGGACCCTCATATGACCTTCATATTGATATAGTAGTTAAGCCCCAAGGTTGTAATTTTGGAGTCAAAATCCCATGCATCGGATCAAGGGGTAGATTTTAGCAGCATCTGCACCCAAGAATATGGCCATAAGGTCTAAATATTCAAATACAAAAAAAAATCAAATTATTAAAAACAAAAAAAAAGGAATTCATAAAATCCATTTTGCTAAAGACATACACTAACTTGATTTTCTGCATGTGTCTTTTCACATTTCCACATGTCCTTTTCCATATTCCCATTGGCATAGCTTTTTTTCATGCCATACATTTGAAAAAAGGATTTTGTTGAAGCAAGAGCTGAAATAGAAGAATAATAAAAAATGGTGAATGAAGGAAGAAATACTTCACCATTTCTCGCATGGGGAAGGAATACTGCCCGCTTGCCTCTTGGAACCCCCTCTTCACAATCTACCAATGGGTTCCCACAAGATATTTTCCAAAGTTAAATGGTGACAACACACAACATCTAAAAAGACACATCAACTACTTTTTAGGAGACATGGTGGAATTCTTGGTGTCCAACATGAAAGACGTTGTTTGTGAGAATTGTTTGTGGAGTCCGCTCAAGAAGAAACAGAAATGGTTTTTTACCTCTTTCCTGCCTAGCCCGTCATGGGTTGGAGTGCATCAAGGATGGCTTTGAAGAGAAGATTTAAATCAAACTGAAGAGTGGTTAGGAACCTCCTAGTGTGCAGTTCGAACTCAATTAAGACAGGAGAAAATAAACCAATGAGGAACTTTGTGGCTGTTTACGACCATGGTGTTTCCAGGATACTTGAAGAGGATTCACATCTCAAATCAATTGTCAAGAGATTTTCATCAATGCTCAATCCATACAGAAGTAGGATTTTTTCTACGAAGATCCTCAACCAAGGAACATTGTTGAAGCACAAAGAATTGGCCATTGAACTTGAATGAGATCTCATCCAATTTGGAAGATAAAAATCGCCCTCAAAGGGTAAAGTTTCAAATCCTGGAGATGAGAGAACCAATTCACATTACAAAAGTTGGGGTGAATGAGATGGAATCTTTGAAGAGAGGAATTATTTGAATGATTATCTTCTCAAAGAAGCCAACACAAATCAAAATGGAGGATCACCCCAAGACTCACCTTGGAGGCCCACCTATGAATGTAAGATTACATATTTTAAAGAAAGTGAAGAAAGAGCTAAACAATAAGCGAAGGTGGAAAAACTTCTTAAGAGATCGATGAACTTGAAGAATGATAGAAAATATCAGATTTTTGTGAAGTATTCTAGAGGTGATGAAGAAGATGAAGAATATGCACCTAGTTTTCTCATGTGTTGGTATTCCACTCATTTTAGTCCCAAGAAAAAGATCATCTCTCCTCCACTTGTTACAAAATAAAAATAAGGTTTGACGATCCTCCTGTGGTAAACTCCCACAAAACAAAATAATCACTCAAGACCCCACTCCATCTTCATGAAGTTTGTTATTGTTTGGAAGCCTAATACCAATAGCAATTAAGAAGGCTCATGCAAATCCCAAGTAAGTCCTTCTGATGTCTTCTTTTCAAGTATAAATCTAAATTCTGATCCTGTAAAATTCTAGTCCTTTGAAAGCTCCTATGGTACCTTTTCAAAATACCCTCCTATTCCTAAAAAATCAAATCATGCTTTCCTAATCCTATTCAACTTCCAAAATTCAGTCCCTCACCACCTTTTCTGCACTCTACTCCCTTTGAATTCATAGAATATGCAAACAAATCCAAGCTGTAGATTAACCGAAACCAAATATTTGCGGACTCATCTTGAAAAATTTTTGAGAGGTTCGTCTGATATATTAGGATGGTAGTTCTATACACCCAACTGTTGTGACTTCTAGTTCCAAAGGTAGTTTTTCCCAACCCACCTATACCTCCCTCATAGAACAATGTCTTTCTTTGAAGTGCATCAAAGAATGATAAGTTGAACACCTTTTTTAATGTCTCCTTCTTATTTGGATATGTATTGAACAATTGCTAATAGATTCGGGTTGCCATTTGGTAATGTTTCAATCCCTGTGAAGGTTATCACAAATCTCTCAAACCTTAACATGGCTCCACCTAAGTGGGCTCTTATTTACTCCTTGGAGTCAAAAGAAGTCACTTATAGGGAAGATCTAAAGATGTAATAGGTGGCTCTTGCCATATTTCAAGAAAATGAAAACCATGAGAGACTTTGTGGTTGTTTCGAATGGTTGTCTTCCCAGGCTACTTGAAGAGGATTCACATCTCAAATCATGTCAAGAGATTATTAATCAATGCTCAGTCATCAGCAGTAGATTTTTCTACGAAGATCCCACCAAGGAACTGTTGAAGCCACAAAGATGGACATTGACTGATGACATTATCAATTGGAAGATAAAAAATCCCTCAAATGGTAAAAGTTCCAACATCCTGGGAGAGAGAGAACCAATTCATCATTCAAAAGTTGGTGAATGAGAGGGAATCTTTGAAGACGGGAATGTTTGAATGATTATCTTCTCAAAGAAAAGCAACACAAATCAAATGGAGGATCACCCCAAAGACTCACCTTGGGGGCCACACCGATGAATGTAAATTAAATATTTAAGAAAGTGAAGAAGAGCTTTTAAACAGATAAAGCGAAGGGTGGAGGAACCTTCTAGAGATCGATGAACTGAGATGATAGAAAAAATCAGAGGTTGTGAGTATTCTAGAGGTGATGAGAGAAGATGAAGAATAGCACCTGTTTCTCATGGTGGTATCCTCATTCTTAGTCCAAGAAAAGATCATCTCCCTCCCTGTTAAAAATAAAATAAGGTTGACGATCTCTGGGTAACTCCACAAAACAAAATCAATCACTCAAGGATCCCCACTCCATCTTACATGAAGTTTGTATGTTGGAGCCAATACCATAGCAATTAAGAAGGCTAATGCATCACAAGTAAGTCTTATGATGTCTCTTTCAAGTATAAATCGAAATCTTGATCCTGTAAATCTAGTATTTGAAAGCTCTAGTGGACCTTTCAAAATACCCCTACATTCCCTAAAATCACACTCATGCTCTAATCCTATTCAAACACAAAATCAGTCCTTCACCCACCTTTTCTGCATCTAACCCTTGAATTCATAGGATTAGAATATGCAAACAAATCAAAAGTGTAGATTACGAACCAAATATTTGCGGACTCATCTTGAAAAATTTGAGAGGTTCGTATGATATATTAGGAGTGGGTAGTCTAACACCCAATGTTGTGATTTCTAGTTTCCAAAGAGTATTTTTCCCAAAACACACCTATACCTCCCTCATAGAAACATGCTTTCTTTGAGTGCATCAAAGAATGATTAAGGTTTGAACCTTTTTAGTCTCCATTCTTATTGAGAATATGTATTGAACAATTGCATAATAGATTTCGGGTGCCTTGGATAATGTCAATCTGTGAAGGTTACCAAATCTCTCACCTTAACATGGCTCCACCTAGTGGCTCTTATTACTCCTTGGAGTCAAAAGAAGTCCCACTTATAGGGAAGATCAAAGATTGATAGGTTGGCTCTTGCCATATTTCAAGGACAAGAAATTTTTAGCAATGATTTTTGTAGCATACGTCCCAGCCTCATTCAAATGTTGTTGAGTCGAATGTTATGAAGAGAATTGGGAGAGACAAATTTAGCTGAATTAGTCATCCACACCATACCAGTGAAGGGAGAATGGAGATATTAATCCTAGGAGAAGATGAGGTACAAGATACTAAATTTCTGGAAGCCGGAAGATAACATCTTGTATCAAGGTAGAAGGTAAAGGAATAAATTGTGGCAAACAAGAGGAGGGATATCCCCCTCTTGATAGGTCTAGAAATTCCTCGCTGTAAGATATTTGGACTATGGAGAGAAGATGAAGAAATATGCAAGCCGTAGTTTCTCATGTGTGGGATCACGTCATTCTTAGTCCAAGAAAAGATCATCTCCCTCCACTGTTACAAAATAAAATAAGGTTGACGATCCTCCTGTGGTAACTCCACAAAACAAAATAATCACTCAAGGATCCCCACTTCCATCTTACATGAAGTTTGTATTGTTGGAGCCTAATACCATAGCAATTAAGAAGGCTCATGCAATCCCAAGTAAGTCTTCTGATGTCTCTTTCAAGTATAAATCTAAATCTGATCCTGTAAAATCTAGTACTTTGAAAGCTCCTAGTGTACCTTTCAAAATACCCTCCATTCCCTAAAAATCAAATCATGCTCCTAATCCTATTCAAACTCCAAAATCAGTCCCTTCACCCACCTTTTCTGCATCTACTCCCTTTGAATTCATAGAATATGCAAACAAATCCAAAGTGTAGATTACCGAAACCAAATATTTGCGGACTCATCTTGAAAAATTTGAGAGGTTCGTCTGATATATTAGGAGTGGTAGTCTAACACCCAATGTTGTGACTTCTAGTTCCAAAGGTATTTTTCCAAACCCACCTATACCTCCCTCATAGAACATGCTTTCTTTGAGTGCATCAAAGAATGATAAGGTTGAACCTTTTTATGTCTCCCTTCTTATTTGAGAATATGTATTGAACAATTGCATAATAGATTCGGGTGCCTTGGATAATGTCATCCCTGTGAAGGTTACCAAATCTCTCAAACTTAACATGGCTCCACCTAGTGGCTCTTATTACTCCTTGGAGTCAAAAGAAGTCCCACTTATAGGGAAGATCAAAGATGTATAGGTGGCTCTTGCCATATTTCAAGACAAGAAATTTTTAGCAATGATTTTGGTAGCATACGTCCCAGCCTCATTCAAAATGTTGTTGAGTAGAATTTTATGCCGAGACTTGGGAGGACAAATTTAGCTGAATTAGTCATCCACAACCATACCAGTGAAGGGAGATATGGAGATATTAATTCCTAGGAAGAAGATGAGGTACAAGATACTAAATTCTGGAAGCCCGGAAGCTAACATCTTGTATCAAGGTAGAAGGTAAATGAATAAATTTGTGGCAACCAAGGAGGAAGAGGATATCCCCATCTTGATAGGTCTAGAAATTCCTTCTTGAAGATATTTGGACTATGGAGAAACATTGAGGAGATTTGAGTTACAAGAGGGAAACCTTGATTTTCCAGATGATGTAAGCCATGAGGAAGAGGAGATGGTTCTTGATGATTTTCAAGAAGAAAAATAAGCTTATATGCTTATCCAAGATGAGGAGTTACTCTCATTCCCATTTGGGGATGAAGATGATATCATTCAGGCCATCGATGGAGATAAAAAATCAACTTGTGATGAGCCCATGAAAGGTTTGAAATAAATTTCTATATAAGAACTTCTTAGAGCTGCAGAAGAAATTGAAGATCCTGAGCTTAGTCTCGAGCTCCTGATGCAAGCCACAAATGTGCAAGACAAGCATGGAGCTGATTTGGAAGCCTTAACCAATGTGAAGGTTGGCCATATTGAGATAAATCTAGATGATAAATATCATTTCCCTCTCAAGCCAATGGTTGGTGGATACAATGATGAAATTGAGGTATTTTCTTTCCCATTTGAAGAGGAAGAATATTTCCATGACGAAAAAATTAAAGAAAGAATTTTTGAGGCCTTTGAAACTAAAGCTCCTATGGAAAAAGGAGTGATAAAATGCAGCTATTCCCAAGATGATGAGTTAATCCCTCTAGATAGTTGCCTTGATATGAAAAAAAAAGATTCTTCAAAGGTGTATAAAGAGGAACTGCAGGAAATGATGAAGCATAACTCCGTGCAAGAAATATTGGATGTAGTAGAAGTTTCTGAGGACCCCAAGCTGATTCTTGATCTCTTCACTCATGTCAAGGACATACAAGACAATTATGAGGTTGATCCCAATCCTTCCGTAATTACTCAAATACCTCACAATGGAGTAAACAAAAAGGATAAGTATGAGGTCTCTCATGGAAAAGAGGTCAACAAGCATAGACCTGGGGAAGAAAAAAATCCAAAATGTTCAAGTAATTTGAATAAAAATTAGCTATGGGGCAGCGATGAGATGCTCGGTGAAGAATCATCTCTGTGAATAAATACGGAATGCAACTTGCACTATGAAACCAATTTCAAATATGATGAATGTAATAGAATTTCGAAGTGAAGGCATGAACATCAAGAAGATCATGTAGGCTCACTCCTATAAATTTCACATAAAAATGTGGAAGCACTTGGCTTTCATAAGTAGCTAAGGAGAGGAGGCTATTTTTTGGAACCAGTCAACGACTTCACAGAACATCATCATTCAATGTTTCCCTCTCAAGGGTAGCTTTTGAGAAATGAAAAAATATTCAGTGAAAGTGGGTTTTCCCCCACCTTGTAACATAGGTGATTTATAGGTGTGTTTCCCCTTCACTTATGTGTGATGTGTTTCCTTTCCATTTTTGTGTGTGTGTGTGTGTGTGTGTGTGTGTTTCCTTCTTCCACTCATTCGTTCTCAAAGTTGTACATGACTCTGCAAGGCCCAATGGATAAGGCACTGGTCAATGAATTATATGTTCTAAAATTGAGATTCTTGATTCCCATGTCATTTATTTGCTATTCTCAGTCCATGCCATGACCCCAAGCTAGAGTCGGCTATTGTTGTGTAAATGTGCAACATGGAAATTGGAAGTTTCCAAACATGACAACTATACCCCTGTGCCAAAATTTTCATGTTTTATCATTCTTAGGCACCCCAAGTAAAATTCCCCAATCTAGTAACCCCCTATTTGATGTCAAATTGTTCCCTTAGGTGATTTAGGAAAGTCTGTTAATTCCCCCCTAGGTGATTTTAGGGAGTTCTGAAAAGATACTATCTTCTGGCAATATTGAGGAGGGTTATCACTGGCATTCCTAGGACTTGATCAACCCCCTGGAGCAGAACATAAGGGAAAAATTCAACATGGAGGTGAATTAAATACCTTAGAACATTAGGGAAATTAGTTTGGAATGTTTGGGTGAGTTTTGAAAGACTTGGAGCAGTCTAAGTAAAAAACAGGGTTCACAAGCCTAGGCAGTACACAAGCTTAAAATAGTTGTTGGGCTTCAGAAGAACATTCTGGGAGTTTCGGATGGAGTTAGAAGTAAAACAAAACATTTCTAGAAATATAATTCCAATACCTACATGATTGTGAAATCATATTTTTCACAACACCTTGGAGACTAGGATTTTTCAGGTAATTTTTCTTACGCATAACTAGAGTTTTAAATCATGAATCCATTATTTTAAGGAACAAATGGTCTAATAAAGATAGGATACCCCCACAATTGGATTAAAAATTCAATTTAAAATCAAGATCATATAAAATTTCACTAAGAAATTCCACCAGGACCTCAAGTTATCATCACGTTCTAAGTTTCCCTCTCAAAGGCAGTTCAGGAGTTAGTCAGTTTTCGAGAGGACACATTTCAGCACCAGGATCCTGGAGGGATTTCATGTCCCCGACATCCCTAAAGTTAGGTACACCAACCTTGGAAAAATGTTCCTATCCTCCATGTGACCTTTGGGACCCTCATATGACCTTCATATTTGATAGTTCAGCCCCCAGGTGTAATTTTGGAGCTCAAATCCCCTGCCATCGGATCAAGGACACATGTCAGCTCCAGGATTGCCATGAAAAATTATGTCCCTCATAGGTCAGGGACATCAAACCTTGAAAAAATTTCCCAACCCTCTAGGAGAGAGTTTTGGTCACCCATGTGACTTGCTTCCAGCCCCTCAGTGCTTTAAAGTTGATTTTTGAGCACTAATCCCCTGTCGTCGGATCAAGGACACGTGTCTGTATGATGGAAAAGTGACATGCGAGCATGAGAATCTACAAGTAACTATTCCTCACACTTGACATCCCGAGGTCATGCCGAGACAACTGCTGGGGATGGAATACACGTGGGATTTAGATAAGCTAGTTAGGTAATCTTATGTATTTAACACGTAATAGCGCTGCGAATCTAAGGCAAAGAAGGCCCTCCTAACCTGAACCGGTGTGATAGATCATTAGGTGAGGATAGCTGCTCAAAGGCTCCAATAAATATCAAGCTCTGTCATGATGCGATCTATGGGTTGTGGAGTTCACGGAGGATAACCTATGGGTGCTTCGTATATGTCTCCCGACAAGGTCATGAAAATGGAATGGCTAAATATGTAGTGGATATTTTGGTGTTTTATGGATGATTCTCTGGCCTAGTCTAGAAATCTTTAGCTTGATTAGCTGCTACGTTTAATAAATATAGTTATGTTATAATGTCTGGTGGGAGTAGAGAGGACCTAAATACTAATGTTCACAAACTAGCATCAATGTTAGGTTGATTTATAGGCCCGTTGGGTTGTGGAACCTATGGATCACAACTGAATGTTTGCCCTCTTTCAGGTCCTTCTACAGTCATACGGATATCTATCAAGGCAATCTATAATTTGGTTGATTTGACCAGAACGTGTGTGCTTTGTCATCTTCTACATTTAATCCCCTTAACTGTGAGCTGATTTCATGTAGGTTTGTTATTGTTTGGAAGACCCGAATTCTAAGATTTTGGTCTATATCAGTTATTGCTGCAACAATATTTTGTTGAGATATGATTGGCTCAAAAATGTATTCCCTGGGCTCCCTAGATCCCGTGATTGCCATACAAGGTCAATATAAACCTAACTGAAATGAAATTAACTATGCAAGATATATCTACAACACACACACACACAAACACACACACACACACACACACACACACACACACAGATATATATATGCCTCTATTTTCATATTTTTAATAGAATTTAAATTGCAACTAATCTAATATATTCAGAAAATGACAGCTAACCTAATAACAAAATTAAAACAAGCAAGGTAGCCCGGTGTAGCTACTTGCCTCTGTAGTTGTGAATTTATCCTAAATAACTAGATAGCTAATTAATTTAATTGAAAGATTTTTGATCCTACCTCAGAAGTGAGGAATGAATCATAGTTTCTCAAAAACTATCAATCCCCACAGCTTCCCTGGCAATATCGAAAATGAAACTTAACTGAAATGAAATATTTCACTACTCTATTTGATATGTTTTAACTAGAACTTTGATAGATAAAACCTATAATTTGCAGAACAATGGTGAATCCAGTAATGTATGACTTTGTCCCCTCAGAATGATCTCCTCATTCTTTCATGTTTGCATGAATCCAGAAGAGTGTATATATGCTAGTATCAATAGAAGAAGGTATTTTGAACAATGAAAGCCTTGGATATAGATAGAATAAAATGTGAGTAGGAGAGGGATAGCACAAGTGATAGAGCTTGGTGTATGCAATTCCTAGCGGGACTTATTGTGGGAATACAACACAAGTGTACCGAGGGATTCTAGAATCCACCTTCTGTGAAGAACACAACCTACAAATCTAATGAATTCAATCTATAACTGACACTATTATGCTCTAAACTAATTTGTATGGACAACAACGAACAAGACTGAAGCAAGAAGATTGAATGGCTTCCAACAAGGAAAACTAGCATGGATGTAAACATGAAAACAAAAATGAGCTTCTAAACAATTGACAGACTTAAACAATGAAAAATGAGAATTTGAGGGGCCATTTTCTTGAAAACAAGCTGGCTATTTATAGATTTCACATTCACCCAAAGGTAATTTCTATTAGAACTCTTTTACCATTAAACAATGGAGAAACACTATTCCAGGGGACATAAAACATTAATACGAGCCAAGGTGGTGGAGAAAAGCTGATAAAAGTTGAAAATTATGCACATCATGATCACAAGAATGTGCTGGAAAATGCGTGAAGGACCGCCACCCTAAGTAGGTTAGCAGTTTCAGGACCACCGCCTTGAGAAGGGCGGCAGTTATAGGACCGCCACCCTACCAGGGTGGCAGTTTCGTCACTAAAGGTCAAAACGCTTAGAAAAGGAAGGTAGAGGAATAAGAAAAAGCACAAGGAACAAGGATAAGGCATCTGCATTGCTAACATATACTTCGTGAGCTTCTCTGGATCTGAACACCTTGCGAGGTGACCTGTATCATCATTGGGGCATGTGTAACATCGTTCCGGTTGTACAATACCCTATAATTTTGGGTACGTACATATTGCCCCCTCGGAGAAGCGTTTTAGCCATGAAGAGGCGTAAAATGGTGGGTCTGAGTATGGCAGTCCCAAAAATGGGAAGCTTTTAGAAATTATACCTGACACGCCTGCGTGTCAAAATATCACCATCCAAGTTCCTTCCACCTGTAAAATAGAAAGAAGACTCAAGTGCAGATAGACAAAACAAATCAAAAAATAATTACTAAATTAGTACGAAGTGAGGACTTACCATTTGCATGGGGATGAGAACTTACCTCCATTGGTGCTCTAAACCTGTGAAAGGGGCATTCAAAATGAGTCAAAACACTATATATATATATATATATATATATATATAATGGGACCATTTTCCTATTCATTTGTGCATGTCGATTTGATAGTTTTTGAGCTCTAGGACCCACGGTGACAGTTTCCAACAAGAGTATAGTTGAAACATTCGTATCGAGATAGCGATCATGCCTCCATGAGCAGAACCTTGACCTACAAAATCTTAGGTTAGTTCTTCTTGATTTAATGTTTTTGCACTAGAAATGTTAAAATGTCAAAATCTTTGTCTTGGGGGGGTCATTTTTAGAAATGTCAGTTTTAAATGTGTCTCTTAGGGGGGCGCCTAATGGGTAGGCTTTTGTTTTATTTAAAATGGTCTTCTTTTTGCATTTTTAAGCATTCTAGGGCACACTACCTGTTTTGAAATACGGGACAAGACCGCCGCCCTGAGCAAGGTGGCAGTTACAGGACCTCTGCCCTTTAAGGTGGTGGTTACGAAACTGCCGCCCTGCTCAGGGTGGCGGTTCTCTTCAGAATGTTAAAACAACACTGATTTGAGTTTATTTTTACATTTTTAGTATTTTTATTTGCTTTAAAAAAAATTTAATACAATCTTGATACTAACTTGCTCCTTTTCATGTGTTTTTGTGTGTTTTATTTAAGAAGGAAGAGTACATCAGATGGAGCCAAGAGAGAGAGATTGATTGGCTTCCAGTAGTGCTAGATGCACTTTCTTAGGATGAGCAGAATAATCTTCAGAGGGCAGGTACACTGAGGATCGCACGGGTTCCCCACATTATACCTACCAGTCACATACTATGTGACTTATTTTCTTATAGGGATGTAGATCGGAACACCTTCTGATTTCTAGGTGTTAGGAGTGAGTGGACTATCACCCTAGAGGATGTCTACTGCATTTTGGGAGTCCCGATTATTGGGAGGAGACTTTCATTTGATACAATGTCCAGAGCTTAGGTGACTTAGTGGGCCACCTATATGGGAGGCGCAGTTGTCTCCACTAGTTTGAAGAAGGGGGTGAATGTCCGTTATATTCCTGGCTTGCCCATCCCTCTGATCTGTCAAGATATTATGGGCATCCTTGCTTCGAGATTTATCGGAGACAAGGGAGGGGATACTTTACTCTATTGTTGGGTCCCTATCATTGCATATATTGAAGCACATGGCTAGATTTATGCCTGGGGAGCCAATATACTTGGGACCACCTATCATGACTTATACAAGGTGGTTCAGTTACAGGGATAGTCGCCAAGCCATCTAACTTTATTTATGAGCTAGGTCTATGAGCACATCATCCTTTATGGGAGAGGCATAGAGGTGGTGGATCTCGGAGCCGTGAGGGCGGCCAGATGGACAGACATGATGGTGCTTAGAGCACCCCACTAGGTAGTTATTTCCCTAACTACTGAGGATATGGAGGCCACATCTTATCAGGCCATGGCAGGATTGTGGGGCAAGGAAACCTTCACTTTGATTTCCTGCTCTACTACAGGGCAGCTTGTGGACAGGATGGGGAAGGTAGAGACACACCCCTTTGATTGAGTGCCTCAGCAATTCGGCCTTGCTTACATTGACATGCTTCCCCTAGTAGTGCCAGTGTTCAGATCAGTTTGGGAGGATAGGGGTGGTCCTAGAGGCTGGGGTTGGACTGTTGTTACTCCTGGCGTCCCTATTGCAGCCAGGAGGGTGGTACGCGCTCGAGCGAGAGTCGGTGCTCCTCAGGCACCTTTACTTCGGATTGCCACCGGTCTTGCCCATAGCAGTGATGACCCCATTGATATAGACTCCGAGTCTGAGGAGTTCATAGGGGGAGAGACCGAGGAGGAGACCGAGGACATGGAGGTCAGCGAGTCGGGTGGGGGAGAGGATAGCGATCCCAAGTGGCATGACACTTAGGAGATTTTACAGGTCGAGAGGGCAGAGCAGAGCACGAAGAGGGTGACTCTCGTCTTAGAAGAGTTGCCTTCTCAGGACCTAGGTGGAGAGGACGAGTCCATGGTAGGACGCCATGTTGTCCCAGACGTAGGAGGGGGACATCAGTCAGTGGCAGCGTTCGTGGTAGGTGCGGATCCCAGAGATCTTTCTTGGAGGCTCGGAGATCCGAGTGAGTTATCACTCCTCTTTTGATATTTATTTTTTAGCTAGGGCTGCCTTAGTTGCTATCTCTCTTTTTGTTCATCCTTGGTTTCACCTTTTGATTATTTTCTAATTTGTTTTCTCCGTTGCTTGCAGAGACTATTGATGAGTGGCGAGACTTGATTCACTGGGTATGTATTGACACCCTAATGCTCCCTATGGAGAAGACTCATGCTGAGCTATCCGTGGATGTAGGGGAGCCTTCAGTAGCTGGTAGGCATACTGACATTTTTACCCCTATTTGGCATGTGGCCAAGATGGTGACCTCCCTCAATACCAAGTTAGCCAGGTATAAGACTACAGAGTGCCTGATGAGGAGGAGATGTACTCATAGTGAGACTACAGCTACCGTTCAGGACCATGAGCCCTCAGTGCACTCAGAGCGCCAGCATAGCTGGAGTCCTAGAATGTTTATACAACTATTTTGTATTTTTTGGGCTCATTAAATGTTTTGACCATGCCTAGTGCATGATGGCATTATACATGAAACATGATTATATATATATATATATATATATATATATATATTATTGGTATCTTGAATTTTGTGATTCATTTTCTCATGTAAACTAGATGTTTGTAAAAATTTTGTTTTTATATGCGTTTCAGAATGTATGCAATGGCAAACAAATATCACAAATGTTTTCTTTTTGTATTTCGTGATGTTGATGTATGATGATGTGGACATTATGTGATCTTGAACTTTAGTTTCTATAAGTAATTTTCTAGTACTTCATATTGTTTTGAAAAAATGTGATGATGAGCTAGTACGATGAGCTGATGAACTTGCCCCATTCCTAACTCCACGCAACTAGTAAGATGCAAGAGCTCACCACTGAGAGCTAGAAAGGGCATAAGCTATGAGGTGTGTTGAAATGGTAATGATGGTAGATAGACAAAGAGTTGGTGGAACCAAATTAGGATGCTACAAACCTATCTTACTCAAGAGACTCCATAGTTTTAGAATGCAACTTGCTTTGTAGTTTATCCAGACTTAGATCCATAGATGGCCACTTGGTTGACAAAATCTGGTTTTCAGGGTTTTGAACTCTCTTGGAATTTTGGACATCTGATTCATTTGTTTTGAATCAAGATTCAAAAGGTTTGTTTGAACTATTTTCTTATGAATTTCAATGTTTACTGTCAAGTAGACCCCCTACACCTTTCCCCATGCTACTAGTAGGAAGCATGGGCTTATCACCATGGACAAGTCACAGGTGAGTAAAGGCATTCCCATCCTTTCCCAACCCTACATCACTAGTAAGAGATGCAAGCTCAACACCGAAGATTGGTAGGGCAAGGAAATGTGTAAAAGTAAATTTTTTTGTTTGATCTATATTTGACTTACTTAAGCAAAATGTTAGTATGTTCTTATTTCCAAAGAGATATATATACAGGATAGATGTGACACCATGAAGCTTCTAGAATAGACCATAGGCAAGACACCTATCCTAGGAAGAAACCAAAATTGAGAACAAGCATGCAAGCCTTGGTATGGCTACCATTAAGACTTTGTCATATCTAGCTTTAATTGATGAAATGATTCTAAAACAGCTAATGATGTTATGAAAATGAATAAGTATGATTTGAAATATCCTGCCAATACTATCAAAAGTTTGTAATGAATTACTTAAGAATAAGTCCCTTGATCAAAAAAATTAATGAAACGAGTGAACAAAATGAACCTATCTAAATGAATATGTAATGTAAATATAATTGTACAAATAGTGCCTATGCTTCATGCGTAAAATCATTTAAGGTGTAAGGAATTGACTGATTCACTGAATTCTTCACCCTCCAGTGTGCACAAGAGATATGTACTGTTACCACAGTCTTTCATGACTCGATATGGGCCCAACCATTTGGGCCGGAACTTTCTTCCTTCACCGGTTTTCTTATCAAACCGGCTGTCTAGTCTTAGAACTAGATCTCCTTCATATATTTCTCACTCATAGAATTTTTGTTATACTGCCAGCACATCCAGTCATCATAGGCTCTATGCCACTATTCAATTTTTAACTTGACCTTGTCTAGGCTTTATAGTTGGGAGAGGCGTGCCTCTCTATAAGCTTCTTCATCTAGAATCCCTTATAGGGAGATGCGGAGGCTGGGTATTTCAACCTCAAGTGGGAGAACTACTTCTACCCCGAATACCAGTGAGAAAGGAGTTGCTCCTATTGGTGTTCTTATTGAGGTTCGGTGGGCCCACAAGGCCGGATATAATTTTAAATGTCAATCTCGTTTGTTTTCTTTTACCGTTTTGAGGAGAATAACTTTCAACATTTTGTTTGTCGCTTCGGCCTGCCCATTGGCTTGAGGGTAGTAAAGAGAGGCTGTGTGATGGTTTATCTTGAACTTGCTACATAACTCACGAACCTCGTCATTTTTAAAGGACGTGCCATTATCTGAGATAATGACTTGTGGGACACCATACCTGCAGATAATTTGGTTCAAAATGAATTTGACAATCACCGAACCTGGTACGGTGGTGAGGGGCATGGCCTCCACCCATTTGGTAAAATATTCTGTGGCTGTGATTATAAAATTATGGCCATCGGTGGATGAGGGAGATAATTTCCCTATTAAGTCCAGACCCCAAGTGGAGAAGGGCCACAGAGTCGCTATTGGTTGCAGGGATTGTGCTGGCATGTGAATCTCGTGAGAGAATTCTTGAAATTTGTGTCACTTGCGTATAAATTCTACTGCATCATGCTCGAGAGTGGGCCAAAAATATCCCATCCAATGTATATTGTGAGTAGTGGCATGACCACCGAAGTGGCCCCCCACATATTCCACTGTGGGATTCATGAAGAATCCTCTTAGATTCTTCTATGTTTGATGCATCTTAGAAGCATGTCGTTGGAGGCTCTATGGTAGAGCACTTGGTCTAAAACAACATATTTAGCTACAATGGTGTGTAACCGCCTTCTTTGTTATGGCATGGTACCTTCTAGATACGTATGGTCCATGATAAGATTGATAATATTAGTATACCAGGGACATGTAGAGATGGGGGGTCTAGTTTCGACAAAGAATATACATTCATCAGCAAAGTCTAGATCTACTAGCTCACCTTCATCTAGTGAATTGTCAGCTAACTAGTCTAAAATGATTTTTCCTTTGATGGAATTTTGGTTTACGAATGTTAACTCAAATTCTCCCATTAAGGTTATGAATCATCCAGCCTTCTTAAACAAGGACCCTTGCGTGAGGAATTTCCATAAATGGTCTGTCTTCACAATGACCCTTTTTTTTTAATTTAACATGTAATGTCTTAAATGTTTTGTGGTGAAGACTATGGCAAGCTATTCTCTTTCTACCTTTGTATAACACATTTCATAATCTAATAATGTTCGGATGAAATAGATTTCTCGTTCTCATTTATCATCATCTTTTTAAGCCAGCATGTAGGCCAGTGAGACATGAGTAGCTCAAGAGTATATAAATAAAAGGTATTCTAGCTTAGGAGACATTAGCGTGGGTAGTGACAACAAGAAACACTTAACTTCTTCAAACACCTCATTACAATCTTCAGTCCAATCGATACTATAATCTTTCTTGAGTAGATTTTTGATTAGATGAATGGAAAAGCTTAAATATGGGATGAACCTTCGGATTTCATCGATTTTCCGTAGGAATGACCTGATTCCAGACTCATTCGAAGGTGGGATCATTTCAAGAACAACCTGTATTCTGGCCGGATCAACATAAATCCCTTGTGAAGATATAATGTATCCTAGAAGTTTACCTCCTGTTACACCGAACATGCACTTCTCTGGGTTTAATGTGACTCCATATTCAATTAATCATGAGAGGATGATGCAAAGTACTTCTGGGTGATCACAACGTTTCTTGGCCTTGGCCAACAAGTCATCCACATATGACTCTACAATTTTATGGATAAGATCATGGAATATATAATTCATTGCCCGCTGATACGTAGCATTGGCATTCTTAAGACCAAATGGCATGACAAAATAACAATAAGTTCCCCAGGGAGTTATAAATTTGGTTTTGGCTTGGTCTTGTTTGGATATTTTGATTTGATTATATCCTGAGAACCCATCCATGAGAGACAAAATCTCAAATCTAGTTGTTGCGTCAATGATGATGTCAATGGATGGTAATGGGAAATCATCCTTGGGATATGCTTTGTTAATATCCCAAAAATCTATGCAAATGCATATCTTCCCATTCTTTTTGAGAACGGGGATGATATTAGATAACTATTGTGAATAATTGACTGGTTTGATGAATCCTACTTGGAGAAGTTTTATCACTTCTTCTTTTAACATGAGAGCTACTTTTGGTTTCATTGGTCTTGAATTCTATTTAATTGGCTTCGCATTTGGTTTAGTGATAAGATTATGTACTGCAACTTGTGGTGTGATACCTATTATTTCTTTATAATTAAATGTGAAAGCATTTTGATGTTCTTTGAGAATTTGAGTGTGTATTTCTATTTCTTCTAGAGTTAGCAAAGATCCTAACTTCAAAATTCTTGGTTCTTCCTCTGTTCTGATGTTTATGTCAATGGTTTCTTCTATCAAAGAAACATTGCCTTCTTCAAATTTAGGTGGGGCTGGAGGTAGTTCCAAGCTTTCCCCATTTTCTATCTCGTAGATATCAAGATTCTTCTGTGGAGGAGACTCTACCATGGGATTTCCAAAGTAGGAAGAGGAATGTGGTATTAGGGAAAGATCAACTATAGGGTGAGCAAGGTGTAGCTCTGCATAGGCGTTTAGATATTCAAGAGTGACTTTATCACTATCAACATGATGTAAGATAGGAGATTCATTCTCAGGTGTATGTGTTAGAAGAGGGTTTGTTGACATTTTCTTCACCAATGGTTCGGTACGAAGTGATACCTTGAAACTTGTATGTTCTAACTCATTACTTGGGGTAAAATGTCAAGCTAAGGTTGCTATTGAATCTGCAAGAAGGTTCTTATCTCATGAGATTGCCTCAATGGATATGAAGTTGAATCTTTTTCTTAGATCTAATACCATTATTTTATAGAGTTGTAAGTGCTCGACTCTAGTCTCATATACTTCAGAGACTTGGTTTGCAACTAATTGGGAGTCTCCTAACACACTGATGTCATTAACACCAATCCCTTTGGCTATGATGAGGCCAACGAGGAGGGCTTCGTACTCAGCACCATTGTTTGTACATTCAAAATTCAACTTAAAAGAAAAAGGTAGGATCTTTCCCTGAGGAGAAGTAAAGATTACACCTTCCCCAACTCCATAGTGACATCTAGCTCCATTGAAATGTCCAATATTTACTAGGAAAGATGGATGCTACGACATTCTTTGCATCTGTTTCTTTTGTTTCAGTTACTTCTACCATGCAAAGTTCCTTTGCTGGAAGAGAACCAACTCCTAGGGTACATCCCATGCCTATGGAATCAAATGGTAGGAAAATTGGTAGATCTTGTTCCAGTAACTCAAATTTTATTTGTAGTAGTTCCTAATGAAACTATTTCTACAACATTAGCTTCATCCTTAAGGGCTGAGATGCCCTTGACTAGGTTTGTAATTTCTAGTTTTGTTGTAGGTATTAATTTTTCTTCTATTTTTGAGTTGATTGGTTTGTTAAGTTAGTTTGTTGGGAGTTCAAACTCAGAGTGAACACTTGGTCTTTTATTTAGGTCTGCTAGGTGTATGTTGAATGGTTTTGGGTTACCTTTTACTATGAATATCTTTCCTAGGTGTAAGAATCTTACTTTCTGGAATAACATAGAGGGAATTGCTTTCATGTGATGTATCCATGGTCGACCAAGGATCATATTATAGTTGGTTTCCTGATCTATGATATAAAACTAGGTGAGGATTGTCTTGGGTTCTAAGGTGACTGGTAATATTATAGTCCTAATTGAAGTAGCTTTAAGGCTATCGTAACCTCTTAGAATATTTCTTGTTGTGGAACAATTTGTTTCTCCATATCCCAGCTTTTGAAGGAAAGAGAAAGGGACAATATTAACTATTTCCCCATCATCCACCATTGCACATTTAACGTAATTAATGTAAACCCACACCTGTAAATGCAAGGCCGAATCACCTCTATGTGTAATTTTAGCATTTGTTGGCATTTTGTTTATGTTGAATATAAACTCGGTATCCCTATCTGGATGCCCTGGAGGGTGGATATTGAAGTCTATATGATTTACTTGTGTTTCAAGAGGTGGAGTGATGTTAATTAAATGACCCAGACCTAGTGATTCTAAAAGAGCAGCCCTATGGGTAGGATAATTTTTCAACAAGTCCAAAAAGGAGATGTGAGAGAAGGTCTTTGTTAAGTCATTAATTAAATCATAAGCACCCACGGGTTTTACCAATGTTTGTTGAATGTTATCTAGTTCTAGTGGATAGATTGGATTTGTTTGAGAAGAATATTCTCATGTTCTTGTTATGGCTTCTACTTGCAGCTCAGTATCTAATTCCACTAGACCAACTATCTTGGTTTGTGGCTGATTTCCTAATTGTGGTGCGACAGGTGGATTTAGTGAAGTTGAGGCTTCATGATCATTATTTCCTATCATTACACCTTTGTTCATCCCATTTTGATTTAATTTATTATTGTTATTGTGATTTGGAAGTGGATCATTGAAGATCTTAAGAGGTGCTTTTTGAGGGGAGACTGCCCTTGTGAAAGTATTCAACGTAGGTGTCACAGAATCTGTTAAGAACATATCTATGAAGAGTTGTCTTTGTTCTTCTGGCAAACATTGCATGAACTTATTGTAATCGTGGAAAGTCCTAGTTTCATGAACTCAAATTTTGTGGAAACCATAATATGAGTTAGGATTATAATTCCTAGGTTGTTGGTTTGGCACGTGTTGTGGTCCAAAACTCTGATTAAATTGTTTATTATTAGGATTAAAGTTTTGTGTTTGTTGTCTTTGGTTTTGGGATCCAGTTGAGTTTTGACGTGGACCCTGTGTCTAGATCTGCCATTGTTGTTGTTGTTGTTGTTATTGTTGTTGGGGATGATTAAAATCCACCACATTGATTGTTGGGGTGAAATTGCTATTTCATTGGTTGTTAACTGGTGGTGGAACATTTACAACGTTTGTTTTTTTAGTTTGGTCAGTTAATCCATCTGTTGTCACTCCACGGTTTTTGTTAAGGATTTTAGGTCCTTGATTGGCGTTTGTGGTAGTAGGATAAGTGGTAGTGTTTTGGTTGGGGATTATTAACCTTCCATTTGTTCCATATGTCTTACGACCGCTATCTATTGCAGCTTGATCTATTCGGAGAGCACTCTCGAGCACTTCATCATAAGTTCTTAGTGAAAACTTCTGGACTTGTTCCTTTATCTCTTTGCTAAGAGAATGAAGGAATAAATCACATAGTTCCATCTGATCCATGTTTGGAGCACTTGCTAAAGAATAAAGGACTGTACACCATCTTTGGATGAAATGAGCAACAAATTCATTGTGTTCTTGTTTAATATGCAAGAATTCCCTGATTCCTGTTCTCAACAATTTTTTCATGTCAAATGCCTTGATGAACTCTGAAACTAGTTGTTTAAATGAATGTATTGAGGCTTTAGGTGTTCCATAATACCAATCGAGGGCGATACCCTCTAAATTTTTGGGGAATATTTTAGCAACAACTCCATCCCAAGGGAGAAGTTCTCGAATGGGTGTGGCATAGGCCTTAATATGTGCATTTGGGTCTCCCTCTCCTTTGTACTTGGATAGATTGGGGAGAGGTCTTGGAAGCATGACGCTTTGTATAGTGAATTTCAAAGGTTCTTTCAAATATTCTGAATAAGTTCCTATTGCATAGGTTTCAACCATTGATGGTGTTTGCTGAGGGGGTGGAGGTGGAATGGGTTGTTGATATGGCATAGCGTATGTATTTGCAGGGGCATAAGGAAATCCTTGTGGTTGAGTGAACATGCTAGGAGAAAAGAACATATCTCCTTGTGGTGATTTGGAGTACATGTATAAGTATGGAGGAGCATTGCTCAGAAATGGATTGTTTTGTACTAAACCAGGAGGTATCATATTTTCCACTTGAGAGGCATTAGAAAACGTGGTTCTAGTTGGCATTTGTTGTGAATACTGAGGAGGCATGCGCAACGTGCCTGTTCTTGTGAGGAGGTCTATTGGCTAGGATGATGTGGAGGATTGGAAATTCCTGCCTGCATGAATTGTGAATTTTGACTTGCTTGAGCAAGTTCCAACCCTCTAAATTTCTCAACTAAGGCTGAGATGACCTCATTTGGCGAAGACATGGTATTTCTCCTTAGTGGTGTTTGTTGTAAACCTTGAGATTGTATAGGCATATGGTACCCAGCTATGAATTTATCAGTGCCCTGCCAAGTTTCACCGAGGGCATTTCCTATAAGTGGAGAGATGGGGGTGTTTTCTTGGAATGAGACCTCAGGTTGTGTTTATAAACCTCCTATAGACGGGTACATATTTTGAGAACGTTTTTCACTCTTAGTATAATTTTCTAAGTATTCGTCATCTAACAACAGATATGGATCTAAATATCTACTAAATTTTGGTCTAAGCAACACCTGAGGAGATGAACCAGATTCTCTAGTGAGCATCATATTGTTTGAGCTTGAAGGCTCTAGTTGTTGCGTTTGATTGAGCTGATCCAACTCCTCTATTTGGAAAGAAGAATTATATTTAGTCCTTTGAGGTGGAGCTTGTGTTGAAAATCGGTTAGTTGAATAGTTGTCACCCCATGCTAAGAGAGAGGGTGATGGTTGTCTATTTAGTTAATTGTAGTATGCTTCAAGACCTAGGAGAGGTCTACCATATGCATCATAACCCGACATATTCGGGGGGTATATGAATACCCGTAGAATAATGGGAAAGAGCGAAGGTGGAAAATAAAATAAAAGAGGAGTTTGAAAGTGAAGCAAATGTTCCTCTTACGTAAGTTTTACCAATTTTGTTGGTAAAGCTGATGTGAAGGCTAATGTTGTGGAAAAGATGAAAAGTATACTAATTGGATGAACAAGTAGAAATAAAACTCTGAATCAGAAGGTAGGAAGTTTCACATTGGGTTCACCAATTTTGTATGATGGAAAAGCAACATGCGAGCATGAGAATCTACAAGTAACTCTTCCCCGCACCTAACCTCCTGAGGTTGTGCTGAGATAGCTGGTGGAGATGGAATACACACGGGATGTAGATAAGCTAGTTAGGTAATCTTATGTCTTCAACACACAATAACGGGATCTGCAAATCTAAGGTAAAGAAGGCCCTTCTAACCTGAACCGGTGTGATAGATCGATCAGCGAGGATAACTACTTGAAGACTCCAATCAATATCAAGCTCTGTCGTGATCTGATTTATGGGTTGTGGAGTTTGTGGAAGATAACCTGTGGGTGCTTCGTATATGTCTCCCGACAAGGTCATGAAAATGAATGGCTAAATATGTAGTGGATCTTTTGGTGTTTTATGGACGATTCTCTGGTCTAGTCCAGAAATCTTTAGCTTGATTAGCTGCTACGTTTAATAATGATAGTTGTGTTATAATGTCTGGTGGGAGTAGAGAGGACCTAAATACTAATGTTTGCAAACTAGTGTCAATGTTGGGTTGATTTTTAGGCCCATTGGGTTGTGAGGACACAACCCTAAGTGTGGATCACAACAATCCCTTCTTCTGATCCTGAGTATCTAGTTCATATGCCTTTTTGGCCTCTACGTTTAGAACTAGGTTTTCCTTTTCTTGGAGTACCTAACAAGTGTTCATGGCAACTTGGATATGTAAGCTATGTCTAAGAGCAATCTAGTGGATCACAACCGAATTTGGTCCTGAGATGGATATCTATCAAAGAAATCTAGGTTGAAGCGTGTGTGCTTTGTCATCTTCTACGTTTAATTCCCTTAACTGTGAGCTGATTTCTTGTAGGTCTATTGTTGTTTGGAAGACCTGAATTCTAATATTTTGGTCTATACTAGTTATTGCTGCAACAATATTTGGTTGAGGTATGATTTCTCAAAAAGGTATTCCCTGGGCTCCCTAGGTCCTGTGATTGTCTTACTAGGTCAATATAAACCTAACTGAAATGAAATTAACTATGCAAGATATATCTACAACATATATATATGCCTCTATTTTCATATTTTTAATAGAATTTAATATAATCTATTCATAAAATGACAATTAATCTAATAACAAAATTAAAACAAACAAGGTAGCCCGGTGTAGCTACTTTCTTGTGTAGTTATGAATTTTATCCTAAATAACTAGATAGCTGATTAATTTAATTGAAAGATTCTTGATCCTGCCTCAGAAGTGAGGAATGAATCATAGTTTATCAGAAACTGTCAATCCCCACAACTTCTCTGGAAATATTGAAAATGAAACTTAACTGAAATGAAATATTTCACTACTCTATTTGATATGTTTTAACTAGAACTTTGACAGATAAAACCTAGAATTTTTAAAACAATGGCGAATCCAGTAGTGTATGACTTTGTCCCCTCAGAATGATCTCCTCATTCTTTCCTGTTCACATGAATCCAGAAGAGCATGTATATGCTAGCATCAACACAAGAAAGTATTTTGAACGATGGAAGCCTTGGATATAGACCAAATAAAATGTGAGTAGGAGAGGGATAGCACAATTGACAGAGTTTGGCATATGCAATTCATAGCGGGACTTATTGTGGGAATACAACACAAGTGTACTGAGGGATTCTAGAATCCACCTTCTGTGAAGAACACAACATGTAACTCTAATGAATTCAATCTATAACTGACACTATTCTACTCTAAACTAATTTGTATGGACAACAATGAACAAGACTGAAGTAAGAAGATTGAATGGCTTCCAACAACAAGGAAAACTAGCATGGATGCAAACATGAAAACAAAATGAGCTTCTAAACAAGAAATTGACAGACTTAAACAATGAAAAATGAGAAGTTGAGGGGCCATTTGCTTGAAAACAAGCTGGCTATTTATAGATTTCACATTCACCCAAAGGTAATTCCTATTAGAACTCTTTTACCATTAAACAATGGAGAAACACTATTCCAGGGGACATAAAACATTAATACCAGCCAAGGCAGTGGAGAAAAGTTGATAAAAGTTGAAAATTACACACATCGTGATCACAAGAACGTTTTGGAAAATGCATGAAGGACTGCCACCCTGAGTTGGGTGGTGGTTATAGGACTGCCACCTTGAGCAGGGTGGTAGTTACAGGACCGCTGCCTTGCCAGGGCGGTGGTTTTGTCAGTAAAGGTCAAAACACTTAGAAAAGGAAGGAAAAGGAATAAGACAAAGCACAAGGAACAAGGATAAGGCATTTGAGATGCTAACATATACTTCATGAGCTTCTCTAGATCCGAACACCTTGTGAGCTGACCTGTATCATCATTGGGGCATGTGTAACATCGTTTTGGTGGTACGGTACCCTATAATTTTGGGTACGTATAGTGTCACTTCAAGGACACGTGTCACCTCAAGGATTGCCATGAAAATTGATGTCCCTCACATATATTTTAGGTGAGGGACAACAAGGAAAATTAAATGTTCCCAAACCTCTCCTCCCATGTTTTTAAAAATTCAAAATTTTTACCTGCTTCTTACTACTTCCACTCCTGTGCATAGCCATACATACATTCTTCCTCTGCAACTTTCTTACATCACTCCACCATTGCAAAAAAAATCATACCAAATCAACCAAGGAATTGAAATACCTTTCACATGGTGATATAAAGGTCTCGGAAGTTATTCTCATCAAGTTAAGAAGGAGAAATGATGAACAACGAAGAAGAGAATAGTAAAATCTTCATAGCTAAAAAACAGAAATATGAAAAAATATTGCAAACCAGTGCACGAATAAATGAGTTGTTTGTTTATGTTTTTTCTTTTATCCAAGATCATGAAAAACATACCCTCAAACTCTCCTTTTGTGTGGCAGAGCATCCACAATGAAGAAATCTCCTTTCCGGCTCAATGAAGAAAGAAGTGGGATTTCCCGTCAAACCATTGGTCAAAACAAAGTAGAATTGCACGTGAAGCATTAGAAGAAAAAACCCACATCAAACATATTTTTTTTTGCAAGTGGAGGATAAAAATAGACCTACAATTTTGAGGTCCATTGATGGCTACCACGTCCAAAAGCATTGCTAGGTCTGAAATTTGAAAGTTTAAAATCTCTTGGACTATTAAGCGGGCAGGTCTAAAATTTCAGAGGGGTGATATTATGAAAAAACCCATATAAAAAAAATCGTTCCGCATCAATCCGAAATCCATAAGCCCACTTTCTAAAAATAGTAGGTCTCCTGCATGAAGGATTATTATTTTGGGAAAGTCTGCATCAAAAGAACTTGCAAGGAAGATAAAGATATTGGAGGTGCACTGCAACGGAGAACTCGCTAAAACATATTTTTTTACACTTACTAAAAATAGTAAGTGGTCCCACACGAACCTACTAAAAATAGAAATTTGATCCAGAAGGAGGGAGGAACTTAGGGAGAGAGGGAAATCAAGGTTGCAACATCCAATTAAGATTTGGGGAAGTCACTTTTTCATACTTACTAATAAAAGTAAGTTTCCATTATAAGGAAATCATGTATGCAACAACATCTAGGACACAGACACTCAAGAAGGACTTAGAGAAAGAAAGGGACTATTGGGAACCTTTGGGCCTAGTAGTAGAAGAAATGAGCAACACTCGTCACTAGGATTTGATTGACAGGAGAATATTTAAAACCCTCTTAGAAGACTTGTCACGTGTGTGGGTGAGGGCCTTGGAAATAAAGTTTGAGGCAATCAATTGGGTCATCATTGAGCTGGGGGAAAAAGAGGAACAAGCATACAAATTACAAGATAGTGTAAATTAGAAAATTCAAAAGCTTGGAGTGCCTGCAATGGGTGAAGATGCAACTGTTAATGAGTTGATTGGTGCATTTGAATAACATGTCAAAAAAGATGTGGGTAGCCCATTATCCTTCACTAAGGATACCCTCGACTTCCTCTTAGAGATTCGGGCCTCCATTACACTTATCTTAGAGAAACATTCATCATGGTTCAAGAAGTGCAATGACATCAACAATGTGGTTGATGGATGGACAGAAACCTTGAGCTGCATTTTCATTCCTCATACCGACAAATTAGAGCCTATAGCTACTTGTTTTATCAAAGACCTTAGGGGAACAAATGCCTTTTCAGAAGCACAAAGTGATCTGAAAATCAAATTTAACTATCAGTTGTTCATATAACAAAATTTTCTTTGTATTGATTTTCAATTTAAAAATTAAGTGATTACGACCTTTCTATATTTTTAATAAAAGATTAAAACCTGCAAGTATTGTGTAAAAATATAGATAAATGAAGATAATTCACCAAAAATTTGACACAAAGCGTGATAACAGAGTTCGGTGCTTGAGGCCTACGTCTCTGGGTTTGGTTGAATGGGATTGATCTATTAAAATCTTGAAAATAATTCTTTACAAAGAATTCTACAAAATTATGACCTTCTAACAGTCTTCCTATGTCAAAAATAACAAGGGTTTCTTTTTACTTCTCCTCAAAATTCCACTCCTAGCTCAAGTTATGAGCATTTCAATAATTTACACAGTCCCGAATGGTACTTCAAATACAATAAAGCTCCTTTTATAATGTTTCTAAGTGGTTGGCTCAATGGTTGGGCACCTATTATTTTGCATGGGAGGATAGAGGTTCAAATCCCCCTACCTCCACTTCCCTCTCCTTCTCCTTAGGCGGCTTTGTAGAGATTTATCCCACATTGTGGGTGCATAAATAGAGGAAGGCCTTTAATAGAAGGGGTAGTGCTTGTTTTAATTGGCTTAAAATCCACCTTATGCTATGTGTGGTTGTTTGACTTGCCAATGTATGGCACATGGTGTACTTTTGACCTTTTTTAATGGGATTTTCTCCTTGTTTAGTAATTTTTTTTAAAACTTTGACTTGGCATAAGGTGTATCATTTGGGATTAATATATGAAGGAAGTTTAGAAAATAAATGCATGGAATATGGAAAAATTTATGTATTGCGTGGCATTTGGATTTGATGTGCACTTACTAATTAGTCCTACATGCATAGTAAAAATGAAATTAGAGGCATATATATACATAGGATTTTATAGTGATAATATGAGAAGGAGGCCATGACACCCCTCCATAATCAAGTGTGCCAAACCTGGTTGAGGGCCCCTAGCCAACAAATAGTGGGGCCCACTTGTCCGTTACCGAGTGTCAAAGATCGGTGTCCCAACACAAATTTTTCCTCGTCATCTATACTATCCATGTGTCATATTTTAATATTTCCACTTGGCGAGTGTGCATGCATCCAACCTACACAAAATCCCAAATTTTTCTTGTTGCCCAAAAATTTCAACGAGCTATAACTTTTGCAAACGAGCTCCATTTTTGGAAAACAAGATATTGATGAAATCATCTAATTTTTCTCCACAATTTCAAACTAATTACAAAATATTCTGAGAAGATATTATATTGTTTTTTCTCAGTGAGGATCCTCTGGATCATTCCTCCCCACTGAGAAAATTTTGGACCCCAAAAGTCAACTTAATTGGTGAATAGGTGAGGGTATTTCTCCCTCACCTTTCCAGTTTCCATCCATTTAGCCTTGTTCGGATGCATGCCTTTGAACCCAACATGAAGATACTCAATATCACCCCTTCATGAAGTTCTGACCTTCCTATCCAAAATGATGTCTTCTTGCAACTCATCAAGATACTCAGGAGAAAAATCATCAATGGAAGGTATTATGTTAGCATCATCATGATCAACAATCATAAGTGGTTCATACAATCTTAAATTCTCAACATTAACAACTGAGTATATTTGCATATATGGAGGTAAATCTAACTAGAAAGTGTTGTTACCAATTTTTTCCAATATTTAGAATGGACCATACCATATAGGTTTCAATTTTTTACCTTCACCTGTCAACCTTTCCTTGCTGATGTGAAGCCAAACTGAATCACCAACTTTGAACTTGTGATCAGTTCTATGTTTATCATGTTTGGATTTTTACTTAGCCTGACTTTTCTCCAATTATTCATAGACATACTGATGAACCTGTTGAATTCTCTAAACAAATATTTTAGCCCTGTCAGAATCACTTGAACCATTAACAACAGTTTCATGTCCATAATATACATCTAAAGGAGAATTAGGTAGATATCCATAACAAGTCTCAAATGGAGACTTCAAAGTAGAAGAATGTAAGGCATGTTTATAAGCATATTTCACATAATATAGATGTTCATCCCATAACTTAGGATGTTTTCCACAATAGCCCCTAAGCAAATGAACTACTGTGCCATTTACAACCTCTGTTTGACCATCAGTATGTGGATGAAAAATAGTGTTCTTTTTAAGTTTTGTGTCCATTAACCCCCACAATGTTGACCAAAATTCCCCAAGAAATCTAGAATCCTGATTAGATATAATTGAAGTAGGTAATCCAAAATGAACCCAAACAAACCGAAAAAATAAATGTGCAGTTCCCTCACCAGTTATTTGTTTAATACATGGAACCAACACACACATTTTGCTAAATCTATCCACTACCACATATAAGTAATCATGTTTCTTCCATGTCATGGGCAAGCCTCCTACAAATTCCATGGAAACACTTTCCCAAGGCCTTGTCAGAATAGGAAGAGGAGTGTAAAGTCCTAATTTCCTATTACTTGGCTTGCTTGTGGCACAAAGAACACGTCCCTTAATATACTTGTTTACATGTTCATGCATTCTAGGCCAATAACAATATTTATGTAAATGTGCAACTTTCTTACTAACACCAAATTGCCCAAAAATAAGAGAAGTATGTGTTTCCCTAATCATATGAACACGTTCATTTTCTGGAATACAAAGTTTTCCAGAATGATATAACAATCCTTCATGCAAATGATAGTCTTTTTCTCCTACTTGTTTCCCACTTACTAGATCATCATACACTTCTCTAAAATCAACATCATTAAAATATTGTTCCTTATAACTAACATGAGCCAAAGAACTATGTTTCAAAATGATAGATGCTTCTACAATTGGTGGTCTAGATAACATGTCGGTAACCTTGTTTTGAATACCTTTTTTATACTTGATTACAACATGAAATTGTTGCAAAAATTCCATCCACCTGAAATGTCTAGACTGCTGCAATTTGGTTTGTGTTTATAAGTACTAAAGTGGTTGATGGTCAGTATGTATATTTTTTTCTTTTCCCATTAAATAATGCATTCACTTTTTAACACTTTGAACCAAAGCATACAACTTTTTATCATAAGTTGGATAGTTTCTTACTGCACTTGCAAAGGTTTATGAATGGTAACACACCAGTCATTTGTTCTACATAAAAACTGCCCCCATTGCGTAGTCACTAGCATCTATCTCAATCTCAAATGAATGTTGTAAATCTAGAAGTGCCAAGATTGGAGTGGTAATTATCTTCTCTTTCAGTGTATCAAAGGATTTTTGTTGTTTTCCTCCCCACTAAAAGACTTGTTTAATACTTGTCAAAGAATGCAAAGGAGATGCAATATATGAGAAGTTAGCAATAAATTTTCTCCAGTATTGAACTGCACCTAGAAAACTCCTAACTTCCATCATATTAGTGGGTCTAGGCCATTTCACAATATCCTCTATTTTTTTAGGATCAATTCTCAATTCACCATTTCCTACAATACAACCCAAGTAAATTAAAGATGTTTTTCCAAATTCACATTTTGACATCTTCAAATACAATTTCTCTTTCCTTAGTGCATCTAATACTTTCTAGATGTGTTTAACTTGTTCATCCCATGACTTACTCAAAATAAGAATATCATCTAAGTAGACAATAATGAAATTATCAATGCATGGTCTAAATATATCATTCATAACTCTCATGAATTTTTATGGTGCATTGCACAATCCAAAAGGCATCACTAACCATTCAAATAATCCCTGTTTTGTTTTAAAAGTAGTTTTCCAAACATCACCTTCTGCAATTCTTACTTGGTGATAACCACTTCTTAAGTCTAACTTAGTGAAAGAAATTGCACTCTTTAATTGATCCAGTAAATCATCTATTCTAGGAAGAGGGTAACGATTCTTTATGGTAATCTTGTTTAAAGAACCAAAATCAACACACATTCTCCAAGTGCCATCCTTCTTAGGAACCAAAATAATTGGTGAACCACATGGGGATGTACTTGGATGAATTATACCTTGAGCCAAAAGTTCCATTATCTGTCTCTTGATTTCCTCATTCCCTATTATTGACAACCTATACATTCCGATATTGGGAAGAGGTGCATACTGAAGCAACTGTATCTCATGTTGAACCCCTATTTTTGGAGGTAGACCTTGTGGATCCTAAAAAACATCATTAAAATCAAAAATAAATTTTTACCAATTCATCCTTATGTTTTAGATCACAATTCTCAAAAGCCATCTCATGTTCTTTCTCTTTGGTTTTGACCACCATGAGCAAATTTTTTTTGCTTGAGTTTACAAGCCTTTTCATTTGACTTGTAGTTACTAAGGATAGATTATTTGTTTCATTGTGAGCTCTAACAATAAACTCAATTCCATACTTTACTAGAAAATATTTATTTTCTTCCCTATAGAAGATTGCTTTACGATCATACAAATAAGGACTTCCCAAAACCACCCCACAAATATCCAAAGGAACTACATCCAATTCAACCTCATCTATAAACTTGTCTATAATGGCAAATCTGAAAGTACAAGTTTTAGTTTCCTGCAGTTTCACATCATCACAAACCCAGCCCAAAGGATAAGGCTTAGGATGTGGTTTATTTTTTAGTCCTAGTTTCTTAACAAGCTCCTCAGAAATTAGATTAGCTTGGGATCCAATATCAAAAAGAGTATCAATTTTTTGTATGCTTTGAAATTACTCTAATGTGGAAAAGCTCATTCCTTTTCCTATCATCATGTATAGTTTTCTTACTAGAAGAAGATGTAACATATGTAGTACTATTGTTGGAAATTGAAAGTTTTGATTTACCTTGAAAACTCAAAGCTATGATCTTGGTTTCATCACCTAAATCTAACCCAAGATCATGAACTATAGTGTTTGTTTTCTTTTCCTTTCCTTTCTTAACCATCCATTTAGGTTTCATTTCAAGATGTAATTTCCAACATTTAGACTCATCATGGTTCTTTTTAAAATGATTACAAAATGGTTTTTCATCTTCCTTCTTAACAGTAGAGTTTGTCGTATGCTTACCCTTTCCTTTTCCTTGTTCTTTCAAACCTTTTCCTTTAGATTGCTTGTTCTTTTGTTTAAAAGAAGAGAAAGAGGAATGCTTTGTCATTTTCTCTCGTGCTTCAAAATGGGTTGCGTAAACACATACTGCATTAAGATTATTAGGACCTAAAACAAGTATCATATGCCTTAGATAACTATGTAGTCCACCAATATATTTAAGCAGTGTTTCTTCTATGTTTAGGGAAATTCCCAGAATTAGAGCCCTTTTCCTAAATTCTTGTGTGTATTCTTGAACATTTTGTCCCTTAGTTTGTCTTAATGCTTGCCAATCCATCATAGCTTGTTGCTTATAACCAAGATGATAAAATTGTTGCCTAATATTTGAAAGAAATTCAGTCCAAGAAGTGATTGATATACCTTTGGTTTCTTCCACTTCTTGAAGCTTACTCTCCCACCAAATGAGTGTTGTGCCACCCATCCAAAGATTTTCCAAATGAATCTTTGCTTCATCATCAACAATTATCTGAACCCTACAATATACTTCTTTCTTCTTGACCCAGTTATCCAACTTCTCTGCATTCAGCTCTCCAATATACATTGGCAATTCAAACTTGATATCTAAATTTAATGAAGAAAAATCAGATTTTAAAGGGCCTCTTTTAGGAATATCAGAACTAGAGATTTCTTCTTTCTTACCTCCTCTAGTTCCCTTTTCCATTTTCCTATCTTGGTACATTTCTTCCACCATTTACTTCATCTGTTGGAAGGATTGAAGAAATTCTTCTGCCTCTCGATCCTCCATTGTAGGAATTTGAGACTATCTGGTACCAATTTTGGGATCTCCTTCAACTAACTCTCCTTCACCCTTCTTAGATCAAGACTGTGTTAACATCCAAAACACAACTTGAAATCCAAAACACGTTAATCTGAACCAAAAATTAGTCAAAACCAGCTCTGATACCAATGATCTAAAAATCAAATTTAACTAGCAGTTGTTCACACAACAAAATTTGCTTTGTATTGATTTTCGATTTAAAAATTAAGCTATTACAACATTTATATATTATTAATAAAAGATTAAAACCTGAAACTATTGTGCAAAAATATAGAGAAATGAAGATAATTCACCAGCAATTTGACACAAAGTGTGATAAAAGAGTTTGGTGCTTGAGGCCTATGTCTCCAGGTCTGGTTGAATGGGACCAATATATTAAAATCTTGAAAATAATTCTTTACAAAGAATTCTACAAAATTATGACCTTCTCACTATCTTCCTCTATCAAAAATAATAGGGGTTACTTTTTATTTCTCCTCAAAATTCCACTCCTAGCTCAAGTTATGAGCATTTCAATAATTTACACAGTCCTAAATGATACTTCAAATACAATAAAGCTCATTTTATAATATTTCTAAGTGGATGGATCAATGGTTGGGCACCTATTATTTTGCATGTGAGGATAGAGGTTCAAATCCCCCTACCTCCACTTCCCTCTCCTTCTCCTTAGGTGGATTTGTAGAATTTTATCCCACATTGTGGGTGTGCAAATGGAGGAAGGCCTTTAATAGAAGGGGCAATGCATGTTTTAATTAGCTTAAGAGCCACCTTATGATGTGTGTGGTTGTTTGAATTGCCAATGTATGGCGCATGGTGTACATTTGACCTTGCTTAATGGGATTTGCACCTTATTTAGTAATGTTTGTTTAAAACTTTGACTTGGCATAAGGCGTATCATTTGGGATTAATATATTAAGGAGGTTTAGCAAATAAATGCGTGGAATATAAAATTATGTATTACGTGGCATTTGGATTTAATGTGTACTTACCAATTAGTCCCACAGGCATGGTAAAAATTCAATTTGAGGCATATATATACACAGGATTTTATAGTGATAATATGAGGAGGCCACGATACCCCTCCATAATCAAGTGTGTCAAACTTGGCTGAGGTCCCCCAGCCAGCACATAGAGGGGCCCACTTTTCCATTACCGAGTGTCGAAGACCAGTGTCCCAACACAAATTTTTCCTCGTCATCTATATTTTCCACGTGTCATATTTTAATTTTTCCACTTGGCGAGTGTGCACGCGTCCAACCTGCGCAAAATCTCTAATTTTTCCTGTTGCCTGAAAATTTCAGTGGGCTATAACTTTTGCAAACGAGCTTTGTTAATGGAAAACAAGATATCAATTCAATTGTCTAATTTTTCTCCACACTTTTGAATTGACTACAAATTATTCTGAGAAGATCTTAGATCAGTGTTTCTTAGTGAGGATCCTCTGGATCAAAAAGTGGAAGCCAGCCTGAGAGCGAGATCAAATCCACTATAGCAGATCATCCTTCCACTTGATTCTTCTTCTTCCTTTTTCTTCCTCTTCTTTCTCTCTCTCTCTTCAATGTTATATTTTTGCATTGAGGGTTGTACTTTTTAATATGACTTAAGTGACTTTAGAAATATAATGTAACTTTAAGTCGCCTTGATATTATAAAAGGGACTTATATATTTAAAGTGGAATATGAACAATCTTAAGTCATATTAAGGTATTTGAAAAGTCACCGAGAAGATGAAGAGTTTCCTCCACTTCTATAAATTATAATAACCTCCTCATTTGAGTTTCTTCAGAATTTCACTTCTTAGATGTTGGAGATATTTTTGTGAATTCATGAGAGAGATATCCTTGTGAAGAGAGAATGAGATAGCAAGTTTCTTCCATTTCTCCTACTAAAAAATGTCTTCTACTTCCCACACTATGTAAAAATTCTGCTTGAGCTTCAATAAAGGAAGAATTTTTTTTAACCTCTTTGATTGAGGATTTTATTGGTAATTTTTGTTCATTAAGCTCTATTTAGTCTTGTTGTTGTTTTGTAGATTTGTTTTCTTCTAAAATAGAAGTGCATGTAATGAAACTTCTAGCTAGTGTGTGCGAGTATCTGATTTTCTACTTGTAACATTAGTTTCTCCTTTCTAAATATTCTCACTCCCCTTTCCCGCTTTCATATCAAATTCCTCCTTTGCAGATACTTGCAAGCATTTTCCGTAGGGTCAGTGGAGTGCCCTTGTTGGATCCCTGACTAAAAGTCCAATAGGATAAAACTCATATTTTACTCGTGCATGCAGTACAAAAACTACACCGGTTAAGTAGAGAGAATTTTACTCCCAGAGTGTTGGCAAGATAACCACCAATTTGTCCCTGACAAATTTTCTCACGTACATTTGGGTAGATAAGGGGTTTTTGGGATCATCAGAGATAGTAAGGGGATTATTATTTTTACCTATGCTATCCATATGGAATTCAAATCAAATAATTATGTAGAGGTTATGAAAAAACTATGGGGAATCCAAAGAGCTAGAACCCTTAAAATTTATAAGATTATTATAGAAGGTGATTTTTTGAATATCATTAAAAAATGTGCCAAATCGAGACCTTTAGTTAGTCTTATATAAATATTCTAGAGGACAAAGGATTTTTTAAATGCCTTTGAGGAAACTTGGATTATTCATATAGCTAGAGATGGAAACATATGTGTTGACTTATTAGAAACTTTGGGCTTGAGTCTCTTGTGGTCATCACATGGATTCCTGGGTCATGAATTCCAAATGAGGTGCCATCCAAGTTGGAAGTCGAAAGTAATCAAGATTTAATCACAAACTAAGTTAATGTATCATTGACATGGTCCTTGTTTTAAGTGCTTTATTATTAATCATAGCAGGGATTCTGACATGAGTGTTAAAATTCCTTGTACAAACAATCAAGTTATCATTTGGCATAGGGCCCAAATAGTATTACAAAGTATTTGAAAATTTTAAACCCGCCTTGATCTCCTTTTTATGGAAACCAGTTCCATCAAGAATTTATAGTTAAAGAAGAGTAATATGGGGGAGATAGTGAGATTGGAGCCCATAAACTACAATAAGATTCATATAAATATGATTGTGTAGAAAATATTGAAGAAAGGTGGCATCACTAACTATATAAAGAGGATTAAAGGCTCAAACCCCACACTGGTGATTAGATTTTATTAAAGATAGGTTAGTGAGAAGGTGGTAGTGTAATGAATGGTGTTGGGGGTGTCTTAATATTCCATTTTGGTGGTGTATTAGATGTCTTTTGAGGGGGCTAAAGTGATTAAGCATAAATTATGCAAGAATGAGGAGACTCATAGGTTTTTGAACATGTAGAATACATCCATGAGATGGAAGAAGGCATCCTCTGTACGACTAGCCATTTTCCTTCACCTGATGTTTTTTTCATATTATGAAGTAAGTCATGTTGGAAAAAAAATCCATAAAGATAAATATTGATCAAATTTACCTCATGAACCAATATTGACACAATAAATTTGTGAGTATTCCATTCTACTTGTTTATGCCTATGAAGGATTGGGTTAAAGATATTCATAATGAGAAATTGGAGGCTCCTATCAACTAGGACCTCATTTTCCTTCTTTTCAAAAATGGAAATTTGGAATTGACATCGTACGTGAGGAAGAAAGAAGGAAAAATTGGAAAAGAGGATTGAGGAGGAGGATGACCCATAGGACCACATAAAATTGCAAGTGAAGATCAATTTGATGATAGGGGATTCCAATAGGCCCATGAGGGTTCATTAGCAATGCAATATCCTAGAAAGTTCATTCATATTGAGGTAATTAAAAATGTTAAAAAAAAATCAATATACTGATAGACATTAGGGGGTGAAAGGGTTTAATATATTACTATTTTTAATTTGATATTGGGGGTAGGTTAGAGAGGTGGGCTAGAGAAGAGGTAAGGTTAGTTTTAGTATAAAAATAAAATATTTGAACCCTAGTTTTTGAAGCTAAATACCTTAAAATTGTAAACAGTTTGTGGTCATAAAGTTATATTATAATCTATTTTTAAATTAAAAATTTTGAATTAGGAGATTCTTAAGAAAGAAGTAATAAAATGGTAGAAAACTAGGATTAAGTATGCTTTTTAACACATGATATTATTTCACCATATTAATTATTTGAAGAAATATTGATAAATGGTTAAAGCTTAACATTAAGATAATTAATAATAGGTCTTAAATGAATTTAAGCTCTCTTCTAGAGAAAATACATATTAAGAAAATAATAATTGAGTGGGAAACACGATATGTTTTTTGTCTGATATATTAGGGTATAAATAAATAGGGGTAAAGAAAATTGTAATGGAAAAATGGGTAAGTAAGGTACATGGAAAAAATAGGGGGTATTTTCATTCTAATAATATAAATGGGAGGGGGTATTATAAATTTAAGAATTAGAGGTAAAAACTAACATTAATGGTATTCTTTAATACCCTTGAAACAAACGTGTCATACCATACTTTCACTAAGTGGACCCCCATGAGTAAGCCCAAAGATGTAGTGCCTGAGGAAATGGTTAGTGTGGAGGATACTTCCATTCTTAATGACTTGGATACTAGCCCTATTGGTGGTCATTATTCTAAGGGAAATGAGAAATTGGTTTACCCCTTCTATCATTGACCACAGTGGACTTACACTGAAGGCTATGTATTTTAAATAAGGTTGGATATATTCAGTTCAATATCACCAAGGGTTTTATAGTGGGAACTAGGAAAGTGACAGATGATGTAGAGAAGCTAAGGATAAAAACAAGAAGCTCAAAGATTCTAATGTGATCCTAGATCTAATCAAGAAAAAAACTAGATAAGAAGAATCTTCATCCTCAAGAGTAGCATGATGGTCATACCAAATAGGGTCCTAACAACCTTAATGGTCCAAGCTCAAGAACTAGGGTTCGAAAGAAGAAACCCAAGAATTATTTTTTTACAAGTTCCCTTTTACCACCTTTTAGTGGAATTATAATTATATGTGTTGAACAATTTTCTTGGGTAGGATCAAGTTATTTTGATCCTTGTTTTTTAGTTTTTCTATTTCTTATTGGGCATTATTATTATATCTCAAATTGGTGTGTTATGTAAGGTTTGAGGCCCTTTTCAAACCATCTTTTTACCTAATCTAAAATAAGTATTATTACATTACACTCCTTTTAATAAAGTTCAATAATTAATTATCTCTTTATGTTAGGATAAATATAATTTACATTATAATTATGCATTGTATTAGGTAATGTTATTTATTGTTTAATTATGGTATATGGTTTTTAAACCATATTTTTCATATTACATAGTCGTAGGATTATTTTGTTGCATAGTTATAACAACACATTTTTCTATATTATTCGGATGCATATTTTGTTACACCTCTGAAACATATTGTTTGTCTATACTTGGTTATGCAATATCTATAAATATTGCAGCCTATTCTTTGTAATTTTGATTAGATTTATTATTAATAAAATTACTAGGATTTCATCCTTATTCTTCATCTTGAATTTGGTACCAGAGTAGGTTGAAGCTCCTGGCCAGGTTAGAGAGAGGTTGCAAAGGAAGAAATGTCTTGGAGAAGAAATATACATCATTGGAGAGCCAATGTTGCCTCCAGTAGCTTCCCAGATCTCACTGTAGTCCCACAACCTCCTATTTGATCTCCAGGTAAATGTAAAGAATTTTTTTTTCCCTTGGTGCTCTCTGCAACAAGAAACTTTGTTTCCTAGAAGCTAACCATATGCTAAAATATTACTTTTTTCCCCCATTAGGGGTTTCTCAGCTAAATCTAGCTGCCCATTTTTTCTCTAATACATTTAGTAGACCTATGGATCTAGAGGTTTCCCCCCCATGAAGCTCCTGACCAAGATGTTTCAAATATCTCCCTCCAAGGAGAGCCATAGTCAACTTGTAGTTGGTAGAAGACTGAGCTACATCGAGGAAGGGGAGCTGACAAGTTCTTAAACAAAATCTAAACCAAGATCTCAAAGCATATTGGTTTTCTAAATGATCAAGTTCAAGCTATCTATTTCAAAGGGCATCTTGATTTGAGACAGTTTCATTAGGAGCTATATTTACCTCATGTCGCCGAAGCCCCATTTGTCTTCTTTCAGGTCCCTGCATTAGCTCTCCCAATTCAATGGCCACCCCGAGTTGAATCATTATACGATTTGATCACCTAATCCACAAACTCCCTGCACAAGTACACATGCAACGAAGATCTCCTCTTGATTGAGCCATCCATCAAGTTGACAACTTTCATCAAATGAGATTTGATTGGTATTTTGTATACACAATACCTCCACATGACCTACAACATGTAACCAAAAACAAAGCACAAGAAAACAAAACACAATGGTGGCCTATCTAATCAATTCAATGTATAACCTAGTAAAAGGTGAACAAAAAACGTAAAAAAAATGGGTGGAGGATTAAAAAAAAATGACTAATCCAAAGTGAGATCTAATTTCTATGCAGCATGCCCTAAAATTTCCCTCCTTCTCAACACTGACCATGTGGATGCATCCACTCAGCTACCATGTCGAGTTTCATAACAGGTTAGTTGTCACGTTTTTATATATTTTAAATACATTTACTTCAGTTTATTAGCAAAGCACTATCAGAGCTCCATTCCATGGTTAGTGGGATAGACTTTGGGGGAATGTGTGAGGTCAAGGATTTGACCCCCCCATACAGTTTGGTTTTATAAACCATTTTGACATTTAGTGGTAAAATTGGAAAAACCACCAAATTGTAGAGGCACATTTAAAAAACTCATAAACCCACTTCTATCCTCCTAAAGCCCTTAGCTAAAAATAGAGGATAAAACCCTAAAATAGGGTAAAAAACATTTCTCCCAAAGTTCTTATTTTTTGGTTCTGATCATTTTTTGCTAAAGGAGGGCTACTTAAAAACTTCATTTTGAGCCATTTTTTACGATATTTTTCTCAAAGAGTCATATTGCACTCTGGTGGCCACTAGGGCCCCAAATTATTTTTGCCTCTCATTCATTTTTTTTATAATTTTGAATGTAATTGTATAATTCAGTGTATTGTACTAATTTTCAGGTTGCCATATTCAATTGTAAACCATTGTAATTGTTGTAAAATTGGTAAATTTTTATACTCCAAAATAATAAAAATTTAGTTCTGAATCACTCATGAGATCTTTGATCTCATTCACAGTGTTCGATATAAACATTGCCTCTGGGAAGCACTTACGGGTAAAATCATCACGACTACTACTGCACTTAACACCTAATATAGCTACAACAAAATCATCTAGGCATCGACCCTTTAAATTGATGGGGAGTAATAAGGACATAATGCACACACTTTGAGCCCTCCCATCCGTCTGTGAATGATTTCTCGACTTAAATCCAGACTGAGAAATTATCTTAAGTTATAGTGAAGTTACGTGTGTATAAGGATATTTCTTTGAGTTCATTGTCAATAATCACATAGACCCCTTTCAGTATTGTCTTAGTACCACGTATCAAATTATTTCATGTACGTTAACACCTCTTTCATGTACCACCAGGTATATAGAAAGGGTGAGATTCTTCCACGTACCGATGGGTATATCGGAAGGGTGCGTATATAGAAAGGTTTGGTATATCAGACTGATGGTATATAGATTGGGAGACCTTATATACCTAGAGTGATAAGAGCCTTACCCTTTGTTATTTGATTCTACAAAATGGGCACCAATGCCCCAAAATTATTTCTTCCTGATTCACAACTACTCAGAGGAAATAACTATGTAGCATGGAAGACAAAAATCAAGACACAACTTGAGTTTGAAGAGATATGGATTGTTGTGAATGGTACTCTAACCAGATCTACAATTGATACAACACAACAGTGAAAATTTGATAGATCCGATCAGAAGGCCAAGCTAATCATCTTTTTTAGAGTGTCTGGTGATGTGTAACCTCACATTGGAGATGCCAAAACAACTAATGAAACATGGAAGCATGGGATAAGTTGAGAAAAGTGTACGAGGCCAAAAACAAGAATGTCATACTGAATTTGGAGAGCCAGTTACACACATTGAAGTTTAAACAAAATGAAAAAATAGAATCTTTCCTTTGAAGAGTTGCAGAGTTGAGGGCTTCACTTTATCCCTAGGAGAAGTGGTCACTGATGAAGCTCTCATTCCCATTATTTTGAGAGCCCTCCCTCCTTCATACTACATTTTTTTGACAACACTAAACTTTTCAAATACAACAGTTAGTTTCAACAAGTTAGTGAACCTACTGCAACAAGAGGAATCTAATGTACAATAAAGATGATGAAGAGGATCAAGACTTTCTTCTCATCAAAAATGGAAAATAAAGGGAAAAGGAAAACCTAATTCCTATCAAAATTCCCAAAATCAATATCAACATCAAGGGGACAAGAACAAAAGAAGAAATGTCCTATCTGTAAAATAGGACATTAGTTGAAAGATTGTTGGTATAATACTTATAAGAAAGGTTCATCAAGTAACTCTAGACCTTAAAACCAACAATCTCATAAGGGACATTCTAACTACAATCAAGGGAAAAAAAGGGAACTGGAAAAGAAAACCCCATCAAGAAGGAAATATTGTTGAGTAAGAAGAACATTCAGATACCAAAGACTACTTGTACACTTCTCGATCAAGTGAACCCTCCACGTCATCTAGTGATGTCTGGTATGTTGATTCAGGAGCCACTCGACACATGACCGACCACAGAGACTGGTTTACTTCAATGAGGGACATGCCTTCAAAAAACCATGTTTCATTAGGTGATGATTCTTCATACACAGTTCAGGGGATTGGGAACATTTCTCTACCTCTTGGTTCATGCAACTGTAGATTATCAGATGTACTATATGTCCCTAGGTTAACTAAAAATATATTATCAGTAAGTCAAATCCTAGATCAAAACTTGAAAATTGACTTTGATAGTCATTTCGACAAGAAAATGTGTTTAATTTGAGACAAATCACAAGGCTCAAAAATAGTTGCAAAAAGCCTCTAATGTGGGATGCATGTTCCAGCTTTGATTTTTTCCACATGAGAAATGATTAGACACTTATGGCTAAGAACTATACCTTTGCAACAATTGTGGCATCAGAGACTTGGTCATATCAGTTTTCAAGTATCTCGAAACACTTCACCGGTATAACATGGTAAAAGGATTACCATCTCTCTAGAAGGATACAGATAAGTGTCCTCACTACCTAGTAGAAAAACAACATAGAGCTTCATTCTAGAAGAGTACTTATCAAGCTCATGGTAAGCTTGATTTGGTTCATACCGATCTTTGTGGTCCAATGCAACTGAGTCATTATGGATTTCAGTAATTCATGCTTTGTGTTGATGATTATTCACAAAAAATGTGGATTTTTTTTCTTCGTAAGAAAAGTGAAGCTTTTGAAAACTTCAAGAAGTTCAAAGCGGCTATTGAGAATCAAATTGGTCATCACATCAAACTCTCTACTTAGATTGAAGGGGGAAATTCACCAGTGATGAGTTCAAAGACATACCTACAAGCTCATGAGATTCGTCGAATAAATGCCTCCTCCAGACACACCACAACAAAATGGTTTTGTTGAGAGAAGAAATCATACTATCATGGAAATGGTATGATGCATGATTGATGATTCTAGACTAGTGAGGACATTTTGGGTTGAAGATGTAAAAAAAACACTGTATTTGTTAAACAGAGTGCCCAGAGTTACTCTTAATGGAGTAACACCACATGAAGCATGTTCAAATCAAAAACCATCTATTGCACACCTTAGAGTATTTGGGGGGAAAGTAAGTATGTATATACCCAAGTAGAATAGAAAGAAATTAGATATGAAATCAAAAAAACTAATCTTCATTGGGTACAATGAAGAAAATCTTGGGTACAGATTGATTAATCCAAAGACCAGGAAATTCTACACCAGCAGAGATGTTGAGTTTTTTGAGAATAAGGAAGTAGAGACTCCTCCTCCATACTCACCTGATGTAGATTTTTCACTAGTTGTAAAAATAGAAGTTGATGTTCCCACAGATGATGAAAGTGATGATGGGATGATGGTGATGATCAGATAGAAACCATGACCCACGATGATCAATTTTAGTTGTATGCCCAACTGGTATACTAGCATGCTACGAGATGCAAGAATGGATGCTCCACCAGATACATCCACCACTAGACCACAGGACTCATAGTAAAGAAAGAGAAGAAGTAAAATTTTCTTTAATGAGTAGAGTTATTGAATCTGATGAGCCCTCTACAGTCCAGGAAGCCCTACAGTCAAAATCTTGGAAAGATGCCATGGATGTTGAATATAACTTAGTGATGAAAAAAAACAAAGTAGATGGTACCATACAACAGCTTGTTATGCACAAAAAGAAGGCATTGATCTTCCACCAGGGAAGAAAGGAAGCCCTATTGGATGCCATGTATGGATATTCAAAAAAAAGTCACAACTTGGAAAATGGGACCATAGACAAGTATAAAACAAAGTACAAAGTAGATGGTACTATAGAAAATTATAAAGCAAGATTGGTAGAAAATGGGTATGCACAAAAAGAAGGAATTGACTACGAGGATAAATTTTCTCCCATAGTTAAGATTAAAATGATCAAGATGATCTTGGTTCTACCTGCAAAGTTTGGTAGGAAATTGCATCAGATGGACTTAAAAGTTTCCTTCCTGAATCGAGATAATTACAAGGAGAAGTCTACATCGACTAAACATAAGGTTTATATTATACATGGTCAAGAAGGTAAACAGGTATGCAGGCTTTGGAAATTTATGTCTTGCCTCAAATAGGTACGCCGTGCATGGTACATCAAAATTGATGAGCATCTTGTATAACATGGATTTGTTAGAAATCTCATACAATCCCAATATTTACCTCACAAATTAAGGGGGGGAGATTGCTGATTGTTATTTTTCTATGTTGATGATCTATTCATCACTAGCAAGTTTAGTGAAGATGATCGATGCATAGTGAAGAAAGATCTTAACATGATCATTCAACATGAAAGATCTCAGGTTGATGTACTATTGTCTTGGATTTGAAGTATGGTAGAAAGGATAACCACGTGTTTGTTTCTCAATTTGAAATATACCAATACAACGATTGATAAATTTAAGATGATGGATTGCACTCATTTTCCTACACCTATAGAGAGATGAGATTATAGTTATATCATTTAGGTTCCATCTCATGTGCAATAAATTCCATTTTTTTATCGGTATTTGATTAGGAGTCTCATTTACCTAACACTAAACTAGACTAGATATAAGATTTACAGTGAAATATCTATCCAGATTCATACAGGAACCCAAAGTTTTTTCATTAGAAGGCAACAAGGCGCATTTTAAGTTACCTCAAGGGATCAGTGGATCTCGGTCTAAAATAAAAGAAGAATGATAACTTCTACTTGATATGATATTCAGATTCATATAATGTAAGTAACATTGATGATAGAACATACACTTTAGGATTTGTGTTTTTTTTGGAATCTGGACCAATATCATGGGGAAGTAAGAAAAAACACTTCATTTCTCCCTCCTCTACAGAAGATCCTAGTATCATTATGCAAGAGAAGATTTCTATGAAGCGATATCGCTATGTCACATATTTGAAGGACTTGGAATACCACATGAAAAACCGTATACTACCTTGTATGTAGATAATGAATGTTTTCTAAAACTTGTTCACAATCCATTTTTTCATGAAAGAACAAAGAACATTAAGGTATATGTACATTTCATATGTGAGCATGTCTTGAAACACAATATACAACTTCAATTTTTTCCAAACAGTTGAACAAAAAGTAAATACCTTCATAAATTCACTTGCATGTGAAAAATTTGAGTTGTTTAAGATAATTTCTCTCCTCATCCCTTGAGACAATCCAAAATTAAGAGGGGGAATGTTAGGGTAGATATAATTAACATTATAATTATGCATTGTATTAGGTAATTATTTATTTAATTATTGTTATACTATTTTTTAAACCATATTTTTCATATTACATAGTCTTAGAATTATTTTTTACATAGTTGGAACAATCCTTTTATCTGTATTATTTCTCAGATGCATATTTTGTTACACTTGTGCAACATATTATTTTTCTGTACTTGGTTGTGCAATATCTATAAATATTGTAGCCTATTCTTTGTATTGTTGATTGGATTCATTATTAATAAAATTATAAGACTTCCATCCTTGTTCTTCATCTTACACTTTATTTATTGTTTCTCTTAATTGTTTATAATGATTATTTTTCCATACAACATTATTTGACTATACAAGTCAACTATAAATTTAGTACAACCTTACCATGTTATATACAATCACATACATGGATTTAGTGATGAAATATATAGAGTCCATAAATGCTTCTTTAGGATGGATTGCTACTTTGGATAATTAATATTTTATGAATGAATTAAAAATTACTGTGTAGAGACCATCGATTTATAAGAGATAGAATGGTATGTCAATATAGATCATAATATGATCATTTTCCTTAGCATAGGAAAAATTTAAACTTGTCATTTGTAATGGATAATTTACCAATTTTGATTGTTTATTTTTCTCCCCTTTAAGTTTGGAATTGAAATATCATACTTAAATGAAAAAATACCTGACTGTGCACACACACTTTGTCTTTTCTTTATATTTTTTAACTTTTACATTGTTGTTAGCATATCCCATGGTGAAACCTACAACATAGCTCGTGTAGTAATTTTTGATAAAATTAATTGAACTATAACTCAAATGTAAAAAACATATGTAACAATGAAAAATTGAATTGTGGCATAATAAGGTAAAGAGATACAAATCATGTAAGGAATACACTTGTTCAATTTATAGAGGGAGGAGCTCATGTTTTGTTTTACTTGTGAATTTTGAATTATGTAGATATGCCAAAAGATAGGAGTGATCATTCCCCATTTTTTTCCAAATTAGATGCCAAAGTAGGAGAGGATTTGGGTGCATATGACTCAATACTGAGAAGAGGTATATATGATTTTTTCCTAAATAACCCCATAAAGATAAAAGAACAATCTCCAGAGAATATTACCACCTTAATATATTACCACACAAATAAAAAGGAAAGGATTCATAGGTTATAAATTATGTATTAACTTCAATATTCTCCAACACCACAAAAAAACCATTATAGACAAATTTGGGCCCAACATTGTAGATATCACACATTCAAAAGGGAATAGATGTCCATTGCCCCCACCATGTGTTATAATAATAGAATTTGATTATGCAAATGTTGAATGATGTAAAGGATAATAATAATCATGCCCCCATATCTTATATCTAAAAGTTTATGTAAATGATGTAGTTATGAAGGAATGACATATTAATGTCCATTTTATTCTTCTCTAAACTATGTCATTTATATCTAAATTTCTATCAAAATATCATATATGTCTATAAAAATACAAAAAGGTTGAAATTTTGTGCATTTTCCCATAGGAGGGAAGCATCTAGTAATGGGCATAGCATACCATAGATTTTACCCTTAGTGTATGGTTTTGTACCAATGTAAAGTTTTACCACAATATGTATTTTTTTTCCTATTTGAATATTTATACCATGTGAAAACCTATGTTTGAGTCTTGTAATCTTGTTGTATTATTTATATATGTATAATATACTATTTTTTGGTGCATGAGGTAAGATAATAGAGTGTGTGAATCAAAATAGATGATGTGTACCCGTGTTAGATTAGAATAATAATATGAGTTGGATCACATGGAATAAAATCATAATGTCTACCATTATGATTTTATTCTTGTAAAATGGTTATTCATAGTGGATACCCTAGTGCATAAAGAAAGAAATATACAAGACATAATAATATCAATAATGATCATGTATTATAGAATCAAGAGAAGAGGTAAATAATTAAATAAGTAAGATAACAATAGTAATAACATGTGAAGAGAGTTATATAGAGTAATATAAATAATGCAAACATAAGACACCAAAATATCACAAGAAAATTAGAGTGATGACACATAGGCTACATACAAATAAGTGAGTGTAAAAAAAAAAGAAAATTAATACAAAACATAGGCATAAAGTCATAAAAATGAGACACTAAAGTGTCACAAGACAAACATATGTGGTGCATAAGCCACATAAAAAGAAGTATGCACATAAGAAATATCACATATATATAAGACATAGAGACATAAACATGGGACACCATAGTATGGAAAAACAATCATAAAGGAGGTGTATGTGCCACCTAAAAAGGATAAATCAAGTATGAATCTAGCAATCAAGTAAGTGAAACACAATGTAAGAAAAATTCCAAAGTAACTTAGAATAAGATAATCTATCACTAAACAAGACACATGTTAGTCATGTAAATACAAAAGATAGCTAATACACCATTTAACTAATTAGAATAATGAGGAAGTGAAAATATATGTAACAAATAAAAAATAAATTGTGTAATGTGGGAGATTCCTAAAATGACCAGAGACATTAGGAATGGATTAGGTTGAAAATTGACATTGTATGTCAATCTATGTATTCTCTGCATTAATCTCAACATACTTATGAATGCATGTTTGTAAGGATTTTATAAAAAAATATAATATTTATCAAAATAATATGAACAACAACATATGTAAAGTAGATTGATAATGAATCAATTCATTTATAGGTCATGATTTTGTATTTTCACAATTTTTTAAATTTTTTTGTAGTAGTGAAATCATACATGCATAGAAGAGAGCGGTGGTAAAATTTCTACCTAAATAGGGATTAATTAGGAGGTAAAGAAAACCTGATATAAAAAAGAGGCATAAGCCTCAAATGTTTCATAATAGACGATGGATGGTCTTATATAACCTTTCTACTAGTCCTAGTATGTTCCATAGGGGACTTGGGACGAAAATTTCCATGAGGTTTCATACGTTGTATAAAGGACATACTAGGAGGACAAGGAGAGAGAAATCATTTAACATCCTGACTTTTGGGAGTGTATTAATAATGAAATCCTATTTGGTTGTAGTTCTGTGATTTGACACTCACACTTTGCTAATGTCCAATGATGTTTTGGGCAGTTTTGGGTGATATTGTAGTGTGGTTCGTGTAATATTTTCTATGTGCTTAAATTTGAGAATTTGTGAATTATATTGACTTGGTAATTGTTTGATCGTGTTTTGAATTGGCCTTGATAAATGCATATCCTTAAGCATTGTAAGGTGCTAAAATTAACAATAAAGTGCTTGGGTGCTCACTTGGTAATGTGAATTGGAAATTTTTTGGTGACATTAGGCTTGATAATGTATCTTGGCATTAATTTTTGGTCTTAAATCATTCCTTATGGAAATTTACATCTAAGTTTTATTTAAAACATAGACTTAAGCTAATAGGTGGCATTTTGGAGACTTAATAATATTTTAATCGATTTTGATATCCATGGAATAAATGGGAATTAGGTTTTTTTATTTTTTCTATTTGGCATGGCATGAAGGAGAAGAGGAATTAGTGGGGAAACTCTGCCAAAATTTTTGGAGGATTTTGCGGAGGTTTGTTATAGAAATCTTGGTTGATTTTTGGGCCTCTATTATGGGATTCCACCTTTTTTTGGTCAAGCCATTTTAATGGATAATGTTTATAGAAAATAAAGAAGGTTTTGGGGTTTCATCTTGAGTTGTGTGGAACTAGGAAGTTGGAGAAAATAGTAGAGAAGAAAGGAGGAAAAATTACAGAGTTTTCCAGTCTTCTTTCAATTCAAATTGATCGAGAAAGGGTTTCTAATTTTTATCTTATGCCATATTTTATAAATGATTGCATATATTATTTTTCTCTTTCTATATATTGATAAATCTAGTATTATCATTTTGGGTATTAAGATTTATGATCTTTCCTTTGTGGGTATCAAGAAATTTGGTTTTCTCATTATGGGTATTAGGATTTCTAATTTTTCCATTATGGGTGTATGATATTTAATTTTATTTCCATATTGGATACTTAGAATTACGGATCCTCTTTTCTTGGGTATATAAGAGATGACATATGATGTTTTATCTTATAGTTATCTTGTAATTTCTGGGTATACATAAGTGTATATATTCTAATATTTTGTCATACATGGGTTGGGTTCTTTGCTTGATCCTAGATATATGTTTGTTGTGTTTGGGTTGTGGATATTCTATGTTTTGGTTGTACATTTGTTGTGTTTGGGATGTGGTTTTGTTGGATATTTACATGAATATAGTTGTGACATTTACTCAATCAATTAGAGTGTGAAATCTTATTTGAAATATTTAATATGAGTATGTGTTAAGAATTTATGTCAAATAGTTCATATGCAACTTATTGTTTATACTATTTATATGAATATATGTTGTGACATTTGGTCAAATATTTCTGTGCAATCTATTATTGTCACATATTTTGAAGTTTAATGTTGTGGCATTTGGTCAAACAATTTGTGTGTAATATATTAATGGCACATATTTAGAAGTCTAATGTTGTGACATTTGGTCAAATAGTTTGTGCAAAATATATTATTTGGCACATATTTGGAAGTTTGTGTTGTGAAATTTTGTCAAACAGTTTGTGTGGAATTTCTTGATTGACATATTTAATATGAATATGTGTCAAGACATTTGGTCAAATAATTGGCGTTTAATATCTTATTGGCACAAATATAAGAGCTAGGTGTTGTGACATTTGGTGAAATAGTTGGAGTGCAATCTCTTATTTGGAATATTTGTGTGTGTGTGTGTGTGTGGGGTGGGACATTTTGTCAAATAGTTGTGTGCATTATTTTGACTGGGCATGGATATGAGATACATTGTTAATGAAATTTTTTCATACAGTTAACATGCATTCTTTGGATTATATATGATGTTTAAACTATGAATTTTTTTCATACATTTGGCATGTATTCTTTGGATTATATTTGAAGTTCATATTATGATATTTTTTCATAAGGTTGGCATGCATTCTTTTGGTATAAATATTATGTTGTGTATTTTGAAAAATATGTTAAGTTGCTGACCTATTTGGCAAGGTGTTCATTTTTTAGATTGTGAAGTGATATACATGTTGGAATTATGTCAATTTGGTATGTATGCATTCTCTTGTTTACATATAAGGTTACTACGTTGTTATTTTGTCAAGTAGTTGGCATGTTGTTCCATTTTGGGCATGTGAACTTGATGTACATGTTGGAATTCTCTCAATTTGGTATCTATGCATTCTTATTTTTGCATGTAAGGATACTATGTTTGCATTTTGTCAAATATTTGGCATGAAGTTGATGTACATGTTGGTATTCAATCAATTTAGTATGTATGCATTCTTCTTTTTACATATAAAGTTACTATGTTGGAATTTTGTCAAGTAGTTGGCATGTTGTTCTGTTATGAGCTTGTGAAGTTGATGTACATGTTGGAATTATGTCAAATTTGCATGTATGCATTTCCCTTTTGGCATATAAGGTTACTTTATTGACATTTTTTCAAATAGTTGGAATGTTTTTCCGTTTGGGGTATATGAAGTTGATATACGTATTGGCATTTTTTTCATACAATTTTTATGATTTCTCATTATGGTTTATGAGATTATTATTGATGGAATTTTTCCATACTCTTTGCATGCTTTCCCCATTATGGTTATGAGATAATTGGTTATGAATTTTTTTCATACAGTTGTATGATTTCTCAATATGGGTTATAAGATTATTTTGTATGGAATTTTATCAAGCAAATAGTATGCTTTCTCCTATGGGCATATAAGATGTTAATGTTGGAATCTTGTCAAAAATTATATGTTTTTCCATTTTTGCATGAGAATTAATATGTTAGCATTATGTCAAAATAGTTTGAATGTTGAATCATTTTGGATATTAAATTAATGTGATGACATTTGGTTAAATAGTTGGTATGCTATTCATTTTGATATATACGATTAATAAGATATGCATTATGTAATCAACCTTACTTGCAATTTTTTTGCATTTTTTGTGTCAATTGAAGGTTTTTACCTTGATTGAGAATCTAAACTTGATTATTTCATGCATTTATACATGCTTTTCTATATCATTATTATAATAATGGATTATTTTGTATGCGGATGCATGACTGAATATTGTTATTACGATTATTATGAAATGCATTATGTTATCAACCCTACTTGTTGTAATTTTTATGTATTTTTTGTATGATAGTTGAAGGTTTCATCCATGAATGAGATTCTAAATAAATACATTGTGTAATCAACCTTACATGTTGTTAGTTTTATGTATTTTATGTATGATGGTTGAAGGTTTCTTCCATTAGTGAGGTTATAACTAAATGCAATATGTAATCAACCTTACGTGATGTAAGTTTTATGTATTTTATTTATGATGGTTGAAGTCATCATTCATGAATGATATTTTGAGCTTTGTTAGCTCATGCATGTATACCTACTTATTGACATCATATAATAATAGTGTATGAGTTTGTATTTTGATGTACAATTGGATATTTTTGATATGTTTTCATTTGTAAATACTTCATGTATGAAAATGGGAACTCTTTCTAGTTTGGTTAGAACTGACCCTTTGTGGAAAATAGAGGCCACTCTGGAGATAAAGGAAAATAAAGTATTTGATAGATATTTGAGCTGATTTTCAGATCTTGTTCAATTATTTTAAATTTCAGTTGTTGGAAGAAAATGGTTTATGAGATTATTATTGATGAAAATTTTCATACTTCTTGTATGTTTTATCAATATGGTTATAAGATAATTGGTTATTAAATTTTGGTATACAGTTATATGCTTTCTCATCACGGGTTATGAGATTATTGTGTATGGAATTTTATCAAGAAATTAGTATGCTTTCTCCTATGGGCATATAAGATGTTGATGTTGGAATCTTGCCAAAATTTATATGTTTTTCCATTTTTGCATGAGAATTAATATGTTAACATTATGTCAAAATAGTTATAATGTTGACTCGTTTTGGATATTAAATTAATGTGATGACATTTGGTTAAATAGCTGGTATGCTATTCATTTTGATATATACGATTAATAAGATATGCATTATGTAATCAACCTTACTTGTAAGTTTTTTGCATTTTTTGTATGTCAATTGAAGGCTTTCTCGTTGATTGAGAATCTGAACTTGATTATTTCATACATTTATACATTATTTTCTATATCATTATCGTAATAATGGATGATTTTGTATGTGGATGCATGAATGAATATTGTTATTACGGTTATTATGAAATGCATTATGATATCAGCCTTACTTGTTGTAAGTTTTATGTATTTTCTGTATGATAGTTGAAGGTTTCATCCATGAATGAGATTCTAAAGAAATACATTGTGTAATCAACCTTACATGTTGTAAGTTTTATGTATTTTCGATATGATGGTTGAATATTTTTTTCCATGAGTGAGGTTTTAAATAAATGCATTATGTAATCAGTTTTACGTGATGTAAGTTTTATGTATTTGTTATATGATAGATGAATTCATCATTCATGAATCAGATTCTGAACTTGGTTAGTTCATCCATGTATAAATTCTTATTGACATCATTGTAATAATAGTGTATGATTCTGTATGTTGATGCATGATTGGATATTGCTGATATGTTTTCATTTGTAGAATAATACATGTATGAAAATGGGAACTCTTGCCAATTTGGTTGGAACTGACCCTTTGTGGAAAATACAAGCCACATTGGAGATAAAGGAAAAGAAAATATTTGATAGGGATTTGAGTTGATTTTCAAATATTGTTCAGTTATTTTAAAGTTTTGTTTGTAGAATAACATTGTATTTATTGTACTGCTAGAATAACCAATTATATTATATAATCCTATGAGGCTCAGTATATTGTAAGTAAACTTAAAATTTATACTGAAGCATTGGAAATGAAAGAAATGTCTTTTGGATAAAATATAATTTGTACTTGTTATTTCATGCATGTAAGGTTTAAATGCTTATTGTTATGGGTTGTTTATGTTTGAAATCGAAATATCACTTAAACAATGGGGATATTGGGATTTTAAAAAATTAGTTCTCAGTTTTTGAGGTCCTTACAATTCTAATAGAAGCATTATGTGTAGCAGGAGACCTAGGAGAAGGCTAAGGAGGGAAAGACCCCTTGGAAGAATAATGTGTAATATAATACCTAGAAAAAGTTATAGGAGTGAGAGACTCGATAAAAGTAGTATATGTAATATAATACTTAGAAAGATGCATAGGAGAGATAACCTACTATAAGTAACATGTGTACATAAAATAGGTGAGGAGTAGTAACTATTTCTTCTTGATTAGGTAATTTATGGATGAGGGAATTTTTGAACACCCTTATTATTATTACTCCAAATTAAGGGAATTTATTTATTAAAACAAACCCCTTAATCATATTAATTTCCTTCAATGATTTATAGCTTGCAACAATTATAATCAAACATAAAATAAAATTTAAAATCCATATGCTAACAATATAACCATGTGCACCTATAAGGGTTAATTAGATATACCTGATCCCTCTTATCATCACTCTATGTGATTGAGTATAACTTTTATAATTTTAATTAACTTTTTAAAACTACTCTAAGAACTATGTGTAATTCCTACGTGTCTACCTAAAAATAAGTGAAATTGAATTCTATCTAAAATCTCACACAATAAGTTAGGAACATGGTGAAACGATAATGTAATTATCTAGTTACACTACTTAGTCCAAAATTTTCTAGCAAATAATGCAAGCTTAGTTTCATGATAGCACATAAGTCAAATGAAACTTATTTCTTTCACCACACAACTATCTCTACACAGTTATTTAGATCTCACTTCATTGTTTAAGATTTAAGATTCAATTTTAAAGTTGTAGGGATCATTTCTTAAAATTAAGATTGGATGGATCCTATCAGTACCATCATAGGATCCATATGGAAAAGGGTAATTCTCATATAATGATTTACAAAATTATGTGATCTTCATCCTCCCCGTAGCCATCTTGAGACAGCATGGATGAGATTCATATGACATGAACATTGTTTCATGATTTTTGTGCTTCTTTACAAGTTATTTATTGGTTTACGTAAGGTAATGGAATTATGCTAATGTTCAGTTTTATCATATTGATTCATGCCATTCATTCACATTAATGAATCATAGTATCTTTAATTGATATCATCAACATTTATGATCATATAATATTTTAGTATCACAACATATAGTTGTCATTTAAAATTGGGTTTATCAATCATGATTCATATGAAATAACATAATTAAATTCTTAAAATGATAGTACATATTATCATAGATTTGTTGTCATTAATAAACAAATAATTATTTTATTACTGTAAAAAAAACATTGGTTTACCCAAATGTTTTTGTCATCAGAATATGTTGTGTATAAACATAATTATTAATCATAAAGACATAAAAAACTAGATATAATAATTCATTATAACTTCATTAATTTCAAACATGCTCTATTGAAAAAAAAAGTTCAATTCTTTTATTTTTCAAAATCATAGTAATTCAAAATAGAAGATATTCAATTATTAATTAATGTAAATAGTACATAATTATGAAATGATTATCATTGGATAATCATAAATTACAATAGGCCAAATTTCCATTTAAAAACTCTCAAATTAATACTTTCATGTTTTAATTAAAATAAATTTACATTCATTACAAATATCTGAAAAATATTAATAATAATCATCACCTGAAGAATCATGCATTATTCAATCCAACATATCACTTTGTAATAATTACTTCGTCCTGCATGCTATTTGTATACATGGTCAGTTTGATGAATTGGCATGAATTATCCACTCATATTCATGTTTTTATGTTACGAACTAAATGAATATGATAAGATTAACTATGGAACAACTTTAAATCTTAACAATGCATCGTATAAGAATCTACATCATTAATCAATGAAGTGTACCTAATGTTGTAATCTATGTTTCCAAAATCCAACATAAGCAATGTCACTAAGAAAATTTAAAAACAATCTATAAATTTTAATATCTCAATAAAAGTTTAACAAGATTATTCAATTGAATTCATCTCATAGGATAAATGAACCATGTTTGAATTTTAACCAAAATCATTAATTCTACATGGTCTCATACAACTTATCTTATTAATAAAATAATAGACAAAGTGAAGAGACCAAAATTTATTTTTCAAGGTACTCATTACATCTACAGTTAACCAATTGGTTAATTAGAATCCAAACTACAATCAACATTGATCACACCCTAACATTTCTATAAAATGGTGCAATAATATATTTACTATCATGGTTAATGTCAACAATCACTATTTACCAATCAGAAGCCAATCACAAAGCTTAATAAATAAGAGTTCCTTCAAGATCAATCTACATATAAGAAGATACTAAAACTTAATAATTTTTCATTCTAAATTAATGAAACAACTTCTACAGAAGGAACCAATGATCATCTCTTTTTAGCATTTAATAACCAAAATTAAAAAATGCACAAGAACTCTGTAAGAGTCAATCCCTGAATAAGGGTTACTATTCAGTGATGAAGAAGTTTTATAATCATAATAGTTAATAAAATAAACTTTACCCATGTCCATTTTTTTCTACAACTTTAGTTGATGATCTCTTATTGAGCTGAGAAAACCATCAGTCTAATGAAAAACCCAAACTGGAAAAGGAGATTATTCTTAATACTAAGACCCATTTCATCAAATGAATTTCACGAATTTTTAAATAATGTGTTAAAAATATTTTAGTAAATTTTTTTTATCCTACATTTAAAATAACCCCAATTCCAAATGTAGAAACCACACAAATACACTTCAAGAAAGAAGAAAAATTTGCAACGTTAATAACCCTTTACTTGAATGTATAACAATCATTTTTTTCAACTTAGAAGAAAAACCCAAAGATCAAGATGGCCCACAATCGACTATAGAAAGAAAAACAATATTATACAGGTATTCCAAATACCCACTTTTAGAAATCAAATTCAAATGTTGTTACAATGTGCAGTAAAAATATAAATGCACACAGTCATTAAAAATGAAACACTCTAATACAACCCAGATATCTTTTTGTAATGAAAACCCATTTTCCATTTTTTTTGAAATACCCCTTTAAGGAAAAAATTTCTCTACTCCATATTCCTAAATACCCATTCCAATAATTTTTTTTTTTTAATTAAATAATTACATTTTTTTGCAAATAGATAAAGTCTCATTATCTCCATTCAGCTCGAAAAGTAGCTACCAGAAAAAGAGTTAATAAAATATATGCCTATGATTGTAAATACTTCTCAAATTTTACAAAATTTCTTCACTCAAAAATATCCAAAAATTCAAAACAACAAGAATCCTACAATACTCTTCCAACTTAAACATCTTAAATGCTAAAAACAACAATATCTATATTTAGCTAGACATGTCATTAAAATTTCCACAAAAAATTGCCTTGAAAACTCCATGCGCAACTCAACATAGATATAACTTAAATGAAAAACAAAAATAGTAAAAAAGAAACTACATTACATGCCAAATATTCTCTAGAAGCTTCCCCATTCCCAAAATCAAAGTACAAGGAATTAAATGCCATTACTTCTTGTAATTCCAACTCATGGCTTGGCCAAACGTATCTACGTTCTCCCTCCAACTCGCATTGTGGTTCAAATGAGTGGTCTAAGACTTAGTTAAAAACTATATCATATTCCAAGTTTGTATGTGGTCGGTCAATGACCCAAATTTATTAATAATTAAACAATCACCATGCATAGTAGTATGGTCAAAAATAAATAAAACAAAAATATAATTTCCACCTTTTGTTATGGTCGATGACCATAAAATAAAACAAACTAATTTCTTTGGGGTCTTATACCCATTACACAATTCATGTAATTTTCCTAACTTGAATGGTCCAAGACCATAAAAAATTACCATTAAACCCTACAAAAATTATATGTTGTGATACCCTTTCAAAAACATTTAAATTACTAAATATTGCCTTACATCCATTTAACTCAGCATGCAGTCTAAGACCAACATATTAAAAAATGAATACGACCTTACCACATCTTATGCAACACAATGAATACCATGGGTTTCTACATCCAAACATTTAAATGAAATCATGGTCAATGACCATTAATGAATCAATAAACCTTATCAAACAACCAATCAACTTACCAATAATGATTTACAATGATTAACTCGACATTACAGTCTAAGACCAATATTGTAACGATAAGATGGTTAATCAAAACATCATGAAAATAATTACTTCTAAGAACCAAAATAATGCAAGGTACAAAAATGTAACATATTTGTTAATTATTACAAAATAATCACATGCAATAAACAAGCTAGATTAAAATCATCCAAGACAAGTATAGGAAGAATAATTTGTGATCATTGTATAATTAACTAATGAAATGTGACAAGTATGGGTAAAGTTCTGGGTATGCACCTATGCACATGTACATATACTTTTTGAGTAATATGTACATATGTATAACCATATGCTTAACCTCATAACAACACTATTCAACTCACTTTCATAAATTATTTAATACATCACATCTTATTTTCACAACATAACATATTGAAAATACGGGGTATGACATACTTCCCCCTTAATGATTCATCATACCGATGATTTGATTCGTAAATATAAAACATATTAATAAAAAATATATCCATATAATACTGATGAGAAAAACAATCCACACTTTTCACAAAAACTTGAAAATTTTCAAATTTTTGGTCATTCATTGTTTAGAATTCTTGGTTGTAATAGCCTTATAATTATCAAAATTTTCCACAGTCAGGAATATGACATGTTTCTGTTATTTAAATCAATCAAATTATGAAATAATATCAAATATATAATAACATATAGTCAAAAATAAGTATTTATCACTGAAACAAATAAGGAAACACAATTTTAATTTCTTCTAGATTCTCCCAAGTTACACTTTCTTCAAAATATAGGTCCTATTAAACCTTGCATTGAGAGATATATCTATTTATGATATACAACCTGCAAGTTTCCAACACTCTAATATGTTCAACAACAATGATTCCTAGATATTGAACCTACAAAGAGTTCTAATTTAGGACATGCATTACATCTGAAACATACTTTTTAAGAAATGAAATATGAAAAAAAATCATGTATTTTAGACATTGCGGGAGGTAACGCTAATTGTTATACAACCGGATTTATGAATTCAATTATTTCAGAAGGTTCCACATATCTAGGTGATAATTTGACATACTTTCCCAATGTGATTGATCTCTTTTTGGGTTTAACCCTTAAGAAAACCTTATCTACAAGCTCATACTTTCTATCAACTCATTTCAAATCTACGTAGATTTTCTACCTATCATAAGCTTCCTTCAATCGTTAACGAATGAGCTTCACTTGATTTTCCATTTATGTTAACATTTCAAGATATACTACCTCTTTTTTTTAAGTAATATCCTAACTAATAGGAGTTCTACACTTTCTCCCATACAATGCTTCAAATGGTGACATTTTTAGTGAAGAATGGTAGGTGTTGTTATAGGAAAATTCCACTAATGGAAGATATTCTTCCCACTTATATTTCTGATCCATGCAATACATCCTGAACATATCATCCATAACTTAGTTAAATCTTCCAGTTTGACCATCTATTTCTGAATGATATGTTGAACTAAAGTTTTATTTTGTTCTTAAAGCTGAATTTAAGGTTTGCCAAAATTGAGAGGTCATCCTTGGATTTTTATAAGAAATTATCAATTTCGACACTCTATGCAATCTAAATGTTTTTTACACAAACCATTCCATAAGTATGGGTGAATCATATTTTAAATTACCCAGTATGAAGTGAGCTACTTTTGTTAATTTGTCAACCATAACTAAGATTGTATCATGCTTATTTTTAAACATTGGAAGTCCTTGAAAAAAATTCATGCTAATAATTTTCCATTTGTAATGCAAAAATCTAAGAGGGTACAAGAGACCATCATGATGCATGATCTCTTCCTTAACATACTGACATTCAAGACAATGAGAAATGTAATGTATCATGTATTTCTTCGTTCTTTTCGAGAAGTATTACTATTTTATATCATCCAACATTTTTTTCACTTAGGATTCCTGGAATAATGAACATCATGGAATTATTTCATGAATTTTGTTCTTAAATCATTACCCAAAGGTACGCAAACTCTACCTTGTTAGAAATTAGAACACTGAGAGGGGAGTCAATAAGTGTCAATTGAAATTTTATATGGAAATTTAGCTCATATTCTTAATCCTCAAAACTAAATTACAGTAACACACTTCACATGTAAAAATAAGTACCCACACAAAAGAGAGACAAGGATTTTTAAGTGGGAAACCCAAAATAGGAGAAAACCCACTAAACTAGTGAACTATACTCACAAAGGTTACAATTTATTTAAGCTATAACTCAACATGAAGCACCAAATTCAAATAAAGCTACTACTTGATGATTGCAAGCTCTAAATTGCAATAAAGCTTCTAATTTTAGGATTAGCTGAGCTACAACTCAAATTTTATAACAGATTTTTTGATCACACATTCCATGAGATTATTGACTAACATATTAGAATCCTAAATCAGCTCATAAACTATCTTACACCATATACAATCTTGTATTATCTTCAAATCATTTTAAATTCTCTCACATCTCTCTTAATTTTCAATACATTCACCATACATTATTCTCTTTTACACTTGCAACATAGTACTCTCCTTACCTCAATCCTTCAACAACATTACAAGTACAAGAATCAACTTTTTGTAGCAGAACATGACACATTCTCACGAATTTTCCATTTCACTTTTAAGGTATCTTCATTTCTCCCATATAATCCACTTACAAGGAAGATAAAAAGATCTTCATTGACTGCCACAATGAATTATTGTTCCATTTATTCAGTTTCATTGGGTTGTAAGGACTTGTCGGGTCTATTAGAGTATCTTTATTTTAATAGAAGACCAATAAGAATCTTAAAATCCCCTTTCACTTAAGAAAACAATCCTCAGACTCCATCACATTTTCCTTTTGTAATTGACCTTACTGATTTGACATGTACATTGGGGAATACAGTTACCTATGGTACATTAAAACCTTCAACTTAGGTGTCGCAATCTTGTATATACATTACAAAATTATCTTTAGCTACTTTATGAACTACACATATTCTCCTTTACTCGTAAAGATCCTTAAAGACTCATTTGAACACTCACAACCTTATATGCTTGAGATCAAAGATTTAAGCTTGAAATAGGTGCTTGAAGATTCAATTTCAGTTAGATATTTTCACACACTTGAATGAGCTCAGATGTAGATGGTATACATATCAATAGAGACTTGAAGTATATTTCAATATGGATAAAAGCTCCTTTTCAAGCATATATCATGTCGGTTTGTGTATAGTAATTAAAAAACTAAGATATATTTTTTTTTGTTTGATGGAATGCAAAGAGAATATCTTCAAAGATTTCTAAGTTGAGAGATTGATTTTAGAGCCTTTAAACCACCTTCTCAACATGAGAAACATGTCACTTCAATTCTTCAATTTGAATCACATATTGAAACACAATATGTACTGATTTACGCATGATAGGGTTTTAAATTCATTATTTTAACTAAACTTCATACCTTCTTAGTTTAGTTCACCTTCAAGGACGTATTTTAATAAAAATGGTGACTTTTTAAACCTTCTCAAATCCATGCTATGCTACGTACATGTTGTTGAGAACATATCCTACTCATTCTTTCAATAGTATATGATGTGAGGGTTTAGAGTTCAAACCCTAGCTAGGCATTCAAAGGATTTCACTTCCCTTTTCTCCACTTTCATGAGAAACCAAGTGTAGATTGTCTTCACCAAGGAGTCTCAAAAATATTTTAGACCTTATTTGCATAAGGAGATAGACCAACTTCATGATTTAAGGAAAGATATAGTCTTTCTTGACTATTGCATAAGTTTAAACCAAATCTTCAAGAGAAGGAATTTCCTACCAAATAAAATATCTTGTCTAAACTAACTAAGGAACCTTCCTAAGATGATAATTTCTTTAATTCACTCACCAAGTCAATAAAAAACACCAACTCAAGAAGTATTGACATGAAAAATATGTAGTTCTGGGACCATGGAAGGGTTCCATGAAGCAACTTAGGATAGTTTTACTTGGTTGACTTATTTCTAACATTTATTCACTCCTATGGCCAACCGTTAGAGGATAATTCAAGGAAAACATGTACTCACTAACTCTAAATATTTTACATGACTAAGAGGGAATTTAGGTCCTTATAGTCATTTTTACACCCATCACAAAGGAAAGGAATCCCATGTGCACCAGCCTATCACCCAGTGGGTGCTGGGCACTCACCTAAGGCACGTGCGGGCGTCAAGTCTCTCTTTTATGTCATTTTAGTGGGAAACATCATCTATGATATGAGTTTAAGATATTTGAGAGGGAATAAGACATACAAGCACCATAGAGCTCAGAACGGCTTCTAGATCTTTGCAGTCATTCCAAACAGAAAAGAGCCAAACAAATTATAGAAATTACACCAAAACAAAAAGGAAGTTATACAAGAATTCATAATTAGTTCATAAACATAAATGAAAAATATCTATGAAGAAGGATGTATGCATCAGAAACATTAATGTTCATATTCACATAAACTAGTAACCTCATTAAATTCATTAGGCCCATTATAGAATGTCACAGGAAGGCAGACCATAGTCATGCATTATAGCTAGATTCATATAACTAGGCCCTCAAAATAAAATTTATAACTCCCAAACCCTTGATACATCTTTTCCTACACTTATTTACCCAAGCTAACAGATTCCTTGCAGTATTTCTGCAGAACTCCACCGTCTATCCATTTCATCTCCCTTTACTTCTGCAGGCACTTGTATATATAGCCTTCTTACACTGCCAACTCATTCATCTGTGGCCTCAGACCTATCACCTAGTGTCTGAATGTGGTCCTCCATGAGCGCATGCTCCTCCAGGCCTGAGCTCACCAATCCTTGCCATGATGTCCTTCTAGCATCTTCTATCATAGGGCATATTCCTTCCAAGCCACCCTGTCGCTAGGCTGTCACCTTATCCACCCGGGAAACGTTTTTCTCCCATCCTGCCAAAAGGTCGAAAATGGCTAAGTCCCAGATTCTACTCCGCGGGTACACATCTTGGGTTCTACCAAAACCCTACTTGAACCCTTCCTTGTGTGCCTTATCTTGCATGCTTTGTTCAATTGTGCATGCCTCTATGCCATTTTTTGACTTAGTTGATATTTCAAGGGCCCAACATCATCCCACACTTTACTTGTTATCCGCCCTCAGAAAATTCCTCAAAGAATAAAGAAATACACAATAAAGGGGACAAGGAATGGGAAAATAAGGAAGAATGGGGAATGATGCTACTTAAAGCAATAAGAGAGGAACATTTCTCTGCAAGTGGGCCTCCAAATTGTTCCAGGCATCGACCTCATTATGTGCTCTCTAGCAAAGATCACCTACTAAGGCACTCACCTAATCAAAACCTAGCCCATCCCCTTGGGTGCTCATGGTGTCAACAATTTTCTCTAACTCCTTACCTATATCCTCTAGTGCATCCATCCTTCGTGTGATCTGCAGGTATAGTTCCTTTAGCTAGTTTTTAATTGAGCCCTGTAAAGCTTCAATAGCTTCTAATTTATTTTCTACCTCGACTAGGATCTTTTCTCACTCTACTCTATTCCCCTTGTTCTTCTCCTGGAACTCTTTAAGTTCTACTTCATCATTGGTGACCAGCATGCTTGTAACTTTGTCTCTGTCTGTGTAGTTGTCCTATGTGGCCTCAACAGTCTAGGAAGAAATATTTACATCAGCAAGGACCTTCTGTATTCAGCTATGAGTGCCATGAACTTCAATTTATCCTCCTTTTCTAAACACATGGCCACTTCTTCTGCAGATTCTAAGGATAGAAACTGCCTCTCCATGGTGAGGATTCTTGTTAAGTCCTCCAGGCACTCAAGGGTAGATGTATACTTCCATGTCATAGGTACTAGGTCCAGATGCTTTAACACTATTACATCTGTAATGGACTCCACCTTTTTGTATACTTTGCGTACTCTTGATTTCTCATCCCTTAACTCACGCTACAGCTAGGTGTTGATCAAATTTTCTTGACTCAGCTCCTTTGTCCCTACAGCTAGCTCTTCCTCTTTCTTCTCAAGTTCATCGTCAAAATCTTTGATTCTATCATTCTGCCCAAAGAGTCTATCTTTGACCTTAACAGAGACCTTGTTGAGCACGTTGCACAGTTTTTCATCTAAGAGCTGCTAAGCATTCACTAATGGGTTATCTCCTTTGATTTCGACAATGTTATTATTACCCCGTGGCTTACTTTGAATTATGGCTCATCAAGATGGGAGTAAAATTCTCATGAGAGCATCTTCCTTGTCTGTGGGTATGTAACCTCCTTATCAAAAGATGACATTACCAAGAGCCCCTCTGCTGGAACTGTGCTTTAGAACCATGCATGTAACACTTTGTTGGGGTCATCAATATAACCCAACCATGGCCTTTCCTCCTCCGTGCACTTTCCTCCCGTGAAAGTTACCTTAGGAATATTTACAATTAAAGTGGGGCCTCTAGTGCTATTGTGGTCCTTTTCCCCACTCTCCTCCTTATCCTCATTCATTACCAGCTCAAAACTACCTTCCAACCCCTCTTTTACCAAGGTCTCAATGACCTTCTCAGCCTCTCTTTCCGCCTCTTTTTTACCTCTTCACTCCCTTCATTGTCCCAGGAACCTTCCCCCTTCTAGCTTCCCTCTCTCCATGTGAAGGTGTACTCATTCTTCTCTCCTTCTCCCTCCTCTAATTCATGTACATTGAACACATGTTCTTGGTTTACCTTAGGCTTATCTTCCTCATCATCATCCCTTTCACCCTGGTAGGCCCCAAGATCTCAGTGTACTAAAAATCCAACTCCTCCATCATCTTCTACTTCTTTCCAACTGGGGATTATGGTGCAGGTGTCTCTATCTCTTCTTCTTCTGATGAATCCTTGTCTAATGGCTCCTCTGGCTCTGGAGTCTTCTCTTTGACTATGGACCTTTTCTTGCATGAATACATACTTGTTCTAGCATTTGTCCCAGGGGTACCTATTTCCTGTGTATTCACTATACTTGGTACTTTCTCCTTTGGTTCTTTTTCCTTCTACCTGGGTGTGGGTCTCTTCTTGCCAGTTGGGTCCTTAGGTATGGATATATCATTCTCTAGATATGTGCCCTTCTCAAATTTGGGTCTTATGTGGAGGTATACTCATGTTGCGGTCCCTCCTACAATGGGAAACATCATGGGTTTCATTATTTAGACCTCATATGACATGTACTTCTCTATGTATGCATGCTTGTTGGGGTATACCAATCCTTTGTGTATTTCTCTTTGATCCTGATCTAGATTACCAAGATCCAACTTCAACTGCTTGGATTCTTTGAACCTGTTCAATCCCGCTTAGAAGTGTTGAGTTGTGAACGTAAAAGGGAGCTTGCACCATGCACTCCATGTCTCATCCATCAGTTTAAATCTATCAAGGTAGAAATTTTGGTACATAGCAAACTCAGCTTCTCCCTCGGTGGTCACTAGCAGTGTTTCAAGTATCCTCCATTATGCTCTGAACATGTTCCTCAGGTGCATGTACCACTTCTCCAAGTGCACCTTATGCATGGTCGTCATACTATCATAGGTGTACTTCCCAAACCTCTTTGCGCTTGAAGGGTCTTCAGCAGGGTACTCCCACACAAATTTTTCCACTGCATCTGGTACCCCAATCTCCTAGAATACAATGGTTAACATGACATTACCAAAAAAAAATTTATCACCTTCCTTCGTGCTGCTGAAAATCTCATCCATGATGAATGTAGACAAGTTATATATGGTTCCCTCCAAACATTTAACTAGGACTTGTTTACTCGGGTCCATCTCTCCTGGCCATTTAACTTTATCACAAGGTGTGTGGCCATCTTCATCACTGGGTCCTTGATGTATGTGATATCAAAGTACCTCGACCCCCTTTTGTATGCATACGCATCGATAATTTCTTTAATTTCCTTCTTGTCACTTAGGTTTTCCTCCAAAATCTCTCCTTCACAGATGAGGCTTGTGAAGTGTGAAACAAGTTGAGGGGTGATGTACATCTTACACCCTACGAAGTGAAATTAGTCTTCATGCATGCATTAGGTGCTCAGGCTTCCCGAATTAGGGAAACTCAAAGAGTTGCAATAATCCTAACTTCGTCATCTTCACTTTTACATCATCATTATAGATGGGAAAAATCTTTGGTGTCCTTTTATTCATTAGGTGCACTAACTCCAACGCCATTTCCTTCTCGATTGTGCTTGAATGATGATTGTAATAATTTACTGACATATTTCTTAAATGGGACTCCCACTCGCACCCAAGCAATACTCCATCTAGGTACTACATTTTTGTGTACCACTCTTCATTTGTACCCACGAGACTATCTTGCTGCTTGCTCTTTCCCTTTCCCTTCTTAGGTGTGCCAACTTGTTTCTTGGGTGCCATTGTTTATGTTAACACTCTAACTTCTTTCACTTGCTTTATTTTACTACCCCTTTCTAAGTTTAGATCTCAAACTAGCAAAGAAACTCTTTTCTGACCCGTGCCCTAGATGTAAAACCCTAACTGGAACCTCTTTTCACCAGATGACACTTCTCCACAACTCTTCCCACGCTCGTGAATCACTTCCTTTCTAGTTTGTAACTCCAAACTGGTCACTCACTCAAATTCTTGCAATTTTTCTTCGCATGGATAAACTCTAGAAACCCTAGTTTGCAAAATCTCCTCTTTGTATACATAAAGTGAAAAAAATGAAATGTCCAAACCTTTATTTATAGTTTTTCCCATTTTTAAGAATTAAAGGTTATTTCACCTACCACCATACTTTTAATGTTTAATATAGATTTTTCAAACAAATCCCAAACTTTTCACCCTAACTCATGCACCCAACTCTGTGTAGACAATCTTCCAACCTTCTGGCATGTAACCAATCCATCTTGACAGGAGACTCTTACACATGCATAACCAGCACCGAAGGCACTTTTTCTTTCATGATTTTTTCTCTCGCCTACCTTGTGTTGTTTATGTGCTTCTTCCTCTATACATTGGGGACTAAAAGTAGCCTTATCTTGACACTAACCATTCTTTTCTACCTTTTCTTTCATGCACCTTTTTCAATAGGTCCATTAAATTGGTATTTTTAACACAATCCTCTTTGGCACTTTACCCACGCTTTCCTTCACATCACTCCACCCCACACTTAAAAGGATGTGTAGTCCTCTGTGCATTCCATAGCCTAAAAAAGTAATAAGGTTACCGGCGCCTAAGGCACAAAACAAAACAACAACATGAAAATGAAACACAAGAAAGGAAAATTCATAAAGGAAATTCTAAACTATCTAGCAAAACTACCTTATTTACAAACATCAAGAAGCCTTATTTATAGTAGATCTTCAGCCTACTCCCATTGAAGTGTCAAGGAAATTTTGTTCCATCCAACACTTGTAACTGGAACATTCCCGAATAAAGGATGTATGAGATTATATAGGGACCTAACCAATTGACCTTTAACTTCCCAGGGTGGCGCAAAAACTTAGAATCATATAGTAAAACCATCTGCCCAACCTCAAACTTCTTATTCCTAATGTGGCGATCCAGACATGCTTTTTTCTTTTCTTTTTCTGTTGTTTGGATCCACCTGGAAAGTGATCATCTTTCATCTAGCTTTATCAATTCATCAATTATTTCTTCCAGTGCTTGCTCATCAGCCAACCATCCTATGTGTGCTATTTGTAGAGAGGTAACATGAACTCACTCGGCAGAACAACTTCTGTGCCAAACACCAATTAAAATGGTGCGGTTTTGTTCAAACTTCTATAAGTTGTCATATAAGCCCATAATACAGATGATACCTTGTCATCCCAATCTTGTCTTCCAACATCACAAATTTTTGTCAAGGTATGACTCAGTATTTTGTTAAATGCTTCTGCAGTTCCATTTTCTTATGGGTGATAAGGTGTAGTCTTGTGATGAGCCACCATGAACTTTGCTAACAGGATCCTTACGGTCTCATTCAAGAAATGTGTACCCCTTATTGTTGGTTAAACTTAAAGGGCATCCATACCTTATGATAATGTTCTCCCATAAAAATCTTTTTGCCATAGTTGTTGTGTAGTCTTTAGTTAGGGCTGCCTCTGTCCACCTTGTCAAATAGTTTGTGCAAGTGATTATGTAGTGTGATCCATTCCTACGTGCTACTGGTGCAATAGGGCCTACAAATTCTATTTCCCATTTCTCAAAAGGTTCAGTGCTAGGGATAGGGCGCAAAGTCATTTCATCTTTCTGTCTTGGCTTTCCAATGCACTAACAATGGTCACACACTTTACAATACTCCTTACAATCCTTATACAGAGTTTCCCACCATAATCCTGCCATTAATAGTTTACGTGTGGTGGTGTCACCTACATAATATCCACTTGCACTTCCCTTGTGTGCTTCCTCTATGATGGCGAGGTGCTCATGCTCTAGTACACACCTGTGCAAAACTTCATCACACCCTAATTTGTATAAGTCCCCACTAATCAACATGTAGGGTGTGACGTGTATGGCTAGTTGCTTTTTCTCTAATGTCTTCATACCTTTTAGTGCCACACCTTAAAAAATACTACAATTTCCTTCAAATTTGAGGGCGTGTGCCGTAACCTAAATAGTTACACATATAGCATAGTCTCTTCAATGCTCTGTGCATCCTCTCCTGAATCAATTCTTGACAAACGATCAAGTCCATAATTACTCTTTCCAGGCTTCACAACTATTGTGAACTCAAACTCTTGAAATAATAGCACCCACCGACATATGCACCCTTGTAGAACAGATTGTTCACCAAATAATTTAATGCCATATGGTTAGTGTAGAAGATAAAGGGATTTTCTAGTATATACTACCTAAAGTTGTGAAGCATGTAGATCATTGACAATGCTTCACGCTCGGTTGTAATATAATTCTACTTTGATGGTGTTAACTTCTTGCTTGCAAAATATAAGGGGTGATTAATAATTCCCTCACCAGGTTGTGCAACTACTGTCCAAATGGTCATTTTATAGGCATCTACATGAACATGGAAGGGCTTATCCCAAGAGGGAAAACGTAATATAGGCACAGTGACAAGCCTATCCTTTAATATGTCAAAAATCCTCTGTTGTGTGTTTCCCCAATGAAAGGCACTTTTATTTCTAAGAAATTCTTCTAAAGGCATGGCAATCTTAACATACCCCTTGATGAACTTTTGATAGTAGCCCACATGTCCAAGAAACTTGTGCACTACATTTTGGCTAGTAGGCTCCCCCAATCCCACAATAACTGTAACCTTGGTAGGATCTACTAGCAAGCCCTCCTTACATATGATATGCCCCAATAACGTCCCAAAGGGGGTAGCAAAAACACACTTCTTAATGTTGAGGGATATCCTCAACTACCGACACCTCTCAAACATCAACCTTAAATTATCACAATGGTCTTTTACTAGCCCATACACCATCCAATCATCCAGATAAACCTAGAGGAATTTATGGATGAAGTCCTAGAACACATATACAACTATGCGCAAGAAAAAAATAGGCATATTCTTCAAACCAAAGGGCATGACCATGTATGCAAAACTTCCCCATTCAGTGGCAAAAGTTGTCTTCTCCTGGTCTTCCTTTGTAATCTGGACTTGGTGGTACCCCAAAAATCCATCCGTAAAGGAATATATTTCACGCCTAGCAACTCCCTCCAAAATTTGTTCAGTGAAGGGGGTTGGAAAAGGATCAATGACACAAACAACGTTCAACTCCCTATAATCCATGCAGATCCTAATCCACCATCCTTCTTGATGTTGATTACCACCAGACTTATCTATTCCAATTCTTCAATAGCTTCAATGATCCTAGATGCTATCATTTTGTCTAACTATTCCTTTACCTTCACGCGCAAATTGGGATTCATCTGGTAGGGTCTCTTCCTAACTGGGCACACACCATCCTTCAAATTTATCCTCATCTCCCCTAAGGAATGGTGGATGCCTTTGAGCTCATGGTACCTGTGCAGGACTAAATCCTCAATTTCATGTAAAAGATCAATGATCTTAGAGACTTCCTTCTCCAACCAGTAATCTCTAATGATATTTTCATTAGGTTCTTCTCTCAAGCCAATGTTAACCATTTTAGTTTTTAAAGGTTCATGGTTGGTGCACGCGTGGGTATCAACACTATCCACTACCTCACGCATCCCTACAGAATGGTTAACATCTAAGATTTTTTCTTCCTCCCCATCAATCACATATACAATCTTTCCTTTCTCCTTTTTCACGCACATGCACTCAAGTTGAACCTCTTCTATTTCCTTTTCTTCAAAGTTAACCTCCAAACCATGCTCACCAAAAAATTCTAGTAGCCTATCTTCTGTCATGGCACTATCCCCCATGGTAAGGCACTTGATAACTTGCAATGCCTTATCAACTGATGGCTTGGTACTTCGCTACTTAATTTTTTGAACTAGGTCAGTAGTTAGCTCTTACCAATTTGTTGTCTGGTGACATGTCTCAAAGTGGATGTACCATGCGCATGTGCAACCCTGCAGTGTAGAATACAGTTTGTACACCTAGAGGGATGGTGGAAAAGTTTCCACACCTTCCCTTCAGGTTCTTTCACAGGCTTGGACATGGAAAGAGGCGGGATCCTTACCATGGTATTCCTTGATGGTGGTGGGCGCATTGCTTCTAGAGAAATGAATAGCGAAGGAAATTATCACTTTGCACCATTTCAAGAGATTATCCCGATGTGCTTCCCACCAGTGTGTAGTAGTTCCTAGTAGGACGTAACTTAACATCCCCCTTATTTAATTTTCCTTCTTCCACTGACCTTCCATTTTCTATAAAAATACCTCAGGGGAGGCTCCTCCTGAGTACCTAGGTAGCTCTTTTCCTCCTAGGCATCGGACTATGCGCTCCTTTATCACCTTTGTCACCTATCCTCTTAAATGATGGCTGATCAACTTGTAGGTTCTGTTCACCAAATTATCACATGCTAGACTAGTGGTGTCACTTACCGACTGAGCATCTTTAAACTGGATAACTTCATCAGTAGGATGGATTATCTTTGGGTCCTTGATTGAGTGCACATATATTCTATCCAGGACCTCCTCTCCCAAAGGTTCAGTATAGGGTGTTGACGTCCCATCAGCCAGCGGTATGATGACTCATTCCTCTTCATTTTTAAAGTTTATGTACCCCTTGTTGAACCAAAGATCCACATTATTCTTATAACACCATGGGCACCCAAGCAGTGCTACGAAATTGTCTAGCTCGATGAGCACCAAGACTTCAAAGTCCCCAGTAAACTTAGCTCCCTAAATGGTGATAGATGCATCTTTTAAGACACCGATGGGCATTGCCTTCATTTTTTTTCCATATACAACACATTCAAAGATGGTTGTAATACAGGTCTTCCCATCTGATTCCATGTACCCAAGGTCAGAAGATTGAATTTTGCACCTGTGTCAATGAGGTTATTGCTCAATAGCCATCCAACCACCACTGCATTTAACGTGATATCCCTATCATAGTCAAGGCTATGAGGGGGGAGGTTTGCATGTAAGACCTATTGTAGTCAATTTTACTCCCACTATAAGAGGAAGGAATCCCATGCGTGCTGACCTATCACCCAATAGAAGCTAAGCACTCACCCGAGGCACGTACGGGTGCTGAGTCTCTCTTTTATGCGAGTTTTTAGTGGGAAGCATTCATCAATGATTAGTATAGGAGTATTCAAGAAAGAAGTTTAGACATATAAGGATTACAGGGCTCAAGACGGCTCCATAACATATAATATAACAGAAAGAAATCTATAACCATTCATTCATAGCACGAAAGGAAAGAGAACTTCTATGAACAAAATATACATGGAACCCACTGATATTCATATCTAAATCACAAGTGTCAAATGTGGTCCTTCAGTGAGCATGTTTCCTCAGGCCTGAGCTCTCTACTCCATCTCATGATAGTCTTCTAGAAGATTCCTTTACTGGCATGCTCTTTCCTGGGCCATTTGTTGTCAGGATGGCATGTTATCTGCATGTAACTAATCATGATTTTCATGTTTTTTACCTTTATTGCTTAAATCAACTAAGTTCTAAATCTCCTTTCGCATGCCATGTGTTATATGATTTCTTGAGCCTTTTATCCTACAGGATTTTTCCTTGCACGCCATCCTATAACTGGGGTCCCGTACGCCCACGTGCCTTCATACTTAGTCAATGTTTCAGGGGCCCAACATCACCCCACACTATGCTTGTTCTCTGCCCTGGAAACATTCTACTTGACCAAGGTGCAAGTTGGTTCAATGGAACCAAGAAGTAGATAAATATTACAAAAATGAATAAGGAATGAAAGAAAAGGGGAAAAAATGAAGAATAGGGGGGAACATTAAACCAAAAGGCTAGGGAAGTCCTTCTGTAATTCTACCTCCAACTTAATCCATGTATCGACCTCATTCTGTGCCCTCTGACAGAGGTTGCCAACCAGGAGGTTTACCTCATCAAAACTTAGGCCAGCTCCCTGGGTGCCCAAAGTGTCCATAATTTGTTCCATATCTTTACCCAGGTCTGTGAGCTTGTCCATTATTTTGGTGATTTGAGGATATAGTTCCTTCAGTCATGTCTTGGTTGATCCCCTTAGTGCCTCAATCTCCTAGGATCTTCTTTCTACTTCCACCAGGACTCTATCCCACTCTACCCTATTTCCTTTATTCTTCTCCTGGAACTCTTTCAGCTGTACTTTGAGTGTGCTGACGAAGGAGCTCACCACCTTATCTCTATCTGTGCATGTGTCATATGTGGCCTGAGCATATTGGGAAGCAAAATTTACGCCCATGAGCACCTTACTATACTCAGAAACAAGTGCTATCACATTTAACTGATCCTCCTCCTTCAGGCATGCAGCTACTTCCTCCGCAGATTCCAATGCCAAGGGTTGCCTCTCCATGGTGAAGACACATGTTAAGTCTTCTAGGCATTCCAACATTGATGTGTACCTCTAGGGGATAGGTGTTAGATCTAGGTGTTTCAAGATGATGATAATTTTTTAGTCTACTTTCTTGTAGACCTCCTGCACCTTTTCATTTTCCTCCTTGAGCTCACACCTTAGCTATGTGCTAATTAATTCCTCCTGTTTTAAGCTTCTAGCCACTTTAGCTAACTCTTCCTCCGTCTTGGCTATCTTTCCCTCTAAATCCCTTATGTTGTTGTTCCATGTGAATAGCCTTGCCTCCATTTCCACTGTGACCTTGTTTAGAGAATTACACACTTGCTCATCTGAGAGCTCCTAGGCATTCACTAAAGGGTTGTCTTCCCTAGACTCTGGTAGTGTGATAAGAACCTTTTGGTAGAATTCAAAGTCTGGCTCATCAACGTGTGATTAAAATGCCCAAGAAAGCATGTTCTTGGTCCTAGGGTATGTACCCTCCTTCTCGAACGATCCCATGGCTATAAGTCTTAAGGTGGGTACCGTGCTCTGGAATTGTGCACATAACACCTTCCTTGATTCATCCATGTAGCGCATTATCTACCTCTTTTCCACATCCAGAGTTCTTCTACTTGAGCACACGCCTTTGGGGAAGCTGACTATCAGAGTGGGGCCTCCTAGGCTATCATGTCCCTTTTCACCACTTTCTTCCCTCCCTTTAGCACTATGTCTATGCTCTGCTCTATTTCCTGGTCTACAAAAATCTCGAGCATCTTCTTCGCTTCTCACTCTACTACTTCGGTTATCTGCTCCTTTGTAAAATCTATGGCTCTCTGTCCCCCAACATCCCTCTCATCTACCTTTGTATCTTTAGTGCCTTCATCTCCTTGTGCACTTTTACACCGTGTGAATATGAACTCTTGCTTTTATTCTCCACTCTTCTCCTCTGAGTCATAGATACTAACTATGCAAGGTTCCAAAGGTTCCTTGTCTTTTTATGGCTGTTTCTCCTCGTCGCCACCTCCTTCACTCTCATCCTCTCCTTCCTGCAGATATCTCTCCAAGCTATCGGTCGCCTCCAAGTCAGATTCTTCATCTACCTTCTGCTTCTTCTTGAGAGGTTGCTTCTGGTCAAGAAATTCTACCTTCTCTTCTTCCTCTTGTGACTCTTCCAAGGTGGTGGGTTATTCTGGTGGCTTTACTTCTGGTGTCTTCTCCTTTACTAGGGACTTCTTCCTCCGAACATAGGTGCTTGGCTTGGCACTTGTAGAAGGCATGCTCACTATCTGAGTAGTTGGTACACTTGGTGCTCCTTCCTCTCCTCTTCCCCTCTTCTTAGACACTGGATTCTTCATTCCCAAGGGGTCTTAAGGTATGGAGATCTCATCCACCAAGTATGCGTTGTTTTCAAATTTTGGCCTTATGCACATGTATACATGTGTCATGGATCCTCTAGCAATAGGAAGTGTTATTAGTCTATTCATGTGGATCTCATGCAACACGTACTTCTCCATGTATGTGTGCTTACCTCTGGGATAGTTTAGTTTATTCCTCATATCCCTGTGTTCCTGGTCCAACTTTCCTAGCTCTAGCCTTAGCTTTTTCAATTCTTTAAATCTATTCACTCTTGTTTGGAAGTAATGGGAAATGAACATGAAAGGGATCTTGCACCAAGGGCTCCATGATTCATCAACAAGTTTAAACATGCCCAAGAAATAGTGTTGGTACACCATAAACTTAGCTTCTCCTTGTGTGGCTACTAGGAGTTGTTCGGGGATCCTCCACTCTGCCCTGAATGCATTTCTCGAGTGCGTATACCATTTTTCAAGCCACACTTTGTGGGGAGATATCATTGTATCACATGCATACTTTTCAAACCTCTTCACAGGTGAAGGGTATTCAGATGGGTACTCCCACACAAACTTATCTAGTGCATCTGGTACTCCAATTTCTATAAATACTATGGTGAGCAGGACATTTCCAAAGAGGATACTATCCCCTTCCTTTGCGCACTTTACAATTTCCTTGTCAATGTATGCAGACAAGTTACAAATAGTCCCCTCTGCAATCTTTTTGTAGACATGCAGCCATGGCTTGTTGACTTACGTCCACCTTTCTTAGCCACTCAGCTTAATTACCAGGTGTGCAGCCATCTTCATAACTGGGTCCTTGATATTTGAGATGTCATAATACCATTACCCTTTCTTGTAGGCATACTCTGTGATGGTCTCCGGATTAGCTTCCTTGTCACTAAGGTCATCTGCCAAGCTATCTCCCTTGCATATGAGGCCTGTAAACTGTGTAATCAATTGGGGAATTATGCACATCATGTGCCCAACAAAGTGGAAGTAGTCCTCATGCACCTGAGACATTAAGCACTGGTACAAACGATCTGGCTTCCTAAAATAAGGAAACTCGTAGAGTTGTAACAACCCTTCCTTCACCAGCTTGACCTTCACGTCATCATTGTAGATAGGCAACCCTTCAGGTGTTTACTTGTTGGTTGGGTGTACTAATTCTAATGTCATTTATTTCTCTATAGTGTTGGTGTGGTGATTATAGTCACTAACTAGTATGCCTCTCAAATGGGATTCCCATTCCTTCCCCATTATCACTCCATCAGGGTACTACATTTATGCATACCATTCTTCATTTGTTTCCACCTCAGATTCTTGTTGTTTAGCCTTCACTTTGCCCTTCCCTTTCTTTGGTTCCATGGTCGAGGTAATTGTATTACTCTAGTCCTATCCTTGTTACTCTTCTTTCCTTCTCCCAACCTTCGATCTTAGATCCATGATACAAATCTCCTAAACCCGTGCCCTAGTTTGTTGAACCCTAACTTCGATAAATTCTTCACAAGACAACACCTTTTCACTTCGTTCCATGCCCATGTAATTCCTTCCTTCTAGTTTGCAATCTCAAATTAGCTCTTTACTTTTTTTATCACACAGATCTTCGCTTTGATTGAATATAAAAAATTCCTAGCTTATATCTTTCACTTATATCTCCAACTCTTCATTTTTGCAAAGTAAAATGAGAGTACCCCGACCCTCTATTTATAGTTTTTCCTTTTGCTGGTCATTAAATGCTACTTTACCTACCCTGTAATTTGTTCATTTAATGCAGCTTTTTAAAACAAAACCCATCTTCAGTGAATTCACTTATGTGCCCTTCCTGTGCAAAAAATCCTCCAACCTTCTAGCATGTAACCAAACCAACTTGACAAGATACTCTTACGCGCACTCGACCCACACCGAAAGCACTTCTTCTACCTAGATTCTTGCTTTCACCTACCTCATGTTGCTTTAAATGTGCTTCATTTTCCTTTGTACATGGGATCTACGAGTAGCTTTACCCTGGCACCAACCATTCTATCTTTTCTCTTCATCTCTCTTTTAACTGGGCTACTCAAAAAGGCTCTTCAACACAACTTCCTTAGTACTTTTAATCACGTGCTTCTTCACTTTTCTCCACCCCACACTTAAACGATGCGTGGTCCTTTGCACACTCATAAATTCTCAAAAAATAGCAATAAGATTATCGGTGCCCGAGGCACAAAAAAAACAACAACGTGAAAGGGAAACACAAGGAAAGAAAAATGCATAAAGGAAAATTCTAAACTGGTAAAACTACCTTATTTACAAACACCAAGAATACTTATTTATAGTAGGGATTTAGCCTACTACCATTGAAGTGTCCAAGAAACTCCATTCCGTCCAGCGCTTGTAACTAGCATGTGCCTGAATCAAGGATGTATGAGATTGTGTAGGGACATAACTAATGGACTTTCAACTTCCCAGGATGGTGCAAAAATTTAGAATAATACAAAACACCATCTACCCAACCTCAAACTTATTGTTTCTAATATGGAAATCATGCCAAGCCTTTTTCTCTACCTTTTCTGTTGTTTGGCTCCAATGGGCAAGTGATCGTCTCTCATCTAGTTTCATTGGTTCATCAATTCTTTCTTCCAGCGCTTGTTCATCGGCTAATCCTCCTACACGCACTATTCATAAAGAAGGTAACATAAATTCAACTAGAAAAATAACTTCCACACCAAACACTAATTAAAAATGTGTGGCTTTATTTAGTCTTTTATAAGTAGTCCTATAAGCCCATAAAACTACTGATACCTTGTCATCCCAATCCTATCTTCCAACATCACAAATTTTGGTCAAGGTATGACTGAGTATTTTGTTGAATGCTTCCACAGTTCTATTTACTTGTGGGTGATAGGGTGTAGTCTTATGATGAGCCACCATGAACTCAGATAGTAGGATTCTCATGGTCTCATTTAGAAAATGCATACCCCTATCACTGGTCAAAATTAAAGGGCATCCATACCTTGTGATAATGTTCTCCCATAGAAACCTTGCCACCATTGTTGTTGTGCAATATTTAGTTACAGCTTCTTCCACCCATCTTGTGAGATAATCCATGCAAGTGATGACATAATGTGACCCAGTCCTACACACTTCTGATGCAATAGGTCCTACAAAGTTTATTTCCCACTTTTTAAAAGGCTCCATGCTAGGAATAGGACACAAAGGCATTTCATCTCTCCTTCCTAGTTTGCAAATGCGCTGACAGTGGTCACATGCTTTACAATAATCTCTACAATCCCTATATAAGGTTTCCCACCATAAAACAACCATTAAAATCTTGCACGTGGTGGCATCACCTGTGTAATTACCACCTGCACTTCCTCTATGTGCTTTGTCCATGATGGCCAGGCACTCATGTTCTAACACACACCTGCGTAAAACTTCATCACGTCCTAATTTGTATAAGTCTCCATTAATCAACATGTAGGGTGAGATGCATATGGCCAACTACCTTTTCTCCAATGCCCTCATTCTATCTGGAGCCATACCTTCTTTTAAAAATACAGCAATCTCTTCCAAATTCGAGGGTGCGTACCGTAATCTAAAAAGTTACACATCTGGTATTATTTCCTCAATACTTTGCACGTCCTCTCTAGAATTAATTCTTGACAAATGATTAGGTCCATAATTGATTTTTCTAGGCTTCACTACAATGGTGAACTCAAACTCTTGAAACAACACCCATCGACATATGCACCCTTGAAGAATGGTCTTATTTACTAAATACTTTAATGCCATGTGGTCAATGTAGAATATAAAAGGTATTGCCAGCAGATACTGTCAAAATTTGAAAAGCACATAGATCATTGAAAATTCCTCGCACTCAATAGTGGTATAATTCTTCTCTACTGGTGTTAACTTCCTACTCGCGAAATAGAGAGGATGATCAACAACCCCCTCACCTAGTTGTGCAAGTACTACTCTAATGGTGATTCTTGAGGCATCTACATGGACATGGAAAGGCTTGTCCCAAGAGGGAAATTAAAAAATAGGCATGGTAATAAGCCTATCTTTTAATGTATCAAATGCCCTCTGCTCCACCTTTACCCAATGGAAGGTACTTTTGTGTCTAAGCAGCTCCTCTAAAGGCATGGCAATCTTGGCATACCCCTTAGTGAATTTTTTGTAATATCCTGTATGCCCAAGGAATCCAGGCACTGCGCTCTAGCTAGTAGGTTCCCTTAACCCCACAATAACTGCAACCTTAGCGGGATCTACTAGCAAGCCCTCCTTACATATGATATGCCCCAATAAAGTCCCAAAGGGTGTAGAAAACACACATTTCTTAATGTTGAGGGATATCCTCAACTACCTACACCTTTCAAACATTAATCTCAGGTTATCACAATGGTCCTTAACTAGACCATATACTATCCAATCATCCAAGTAAACTTGAAGAAAATTATGAATGCATTCATGGAATGCTTGCACTACTATGCACGAAAAGACAACAAGCGCATTTTTCAACCCAAAGGGCATGACCGTATATGCAAAACTTCCCCACTCAGTGGCAAAAGTTGTCTTCTCCTGGTCCTCCTTTGCAATCCAGACTTGGTGGTATCCTGAAAATCCATCCGTAAAGGAATAGATTTCACGCCCAGTAACTCCTTCCAGAATTTCTTCAGTGAAGGGGGTTGGAAATTGATCAATGACACAAACTGCATTCAATTCCCTATAATCCACACAAATTCTAATCCGCCCATCCTTATTGATGATAATTACCATCAGACTTATACATTATGATTCTTCTACTACCTCAATGATCCCAAACAATTTCATCTTGTCTATCTCCTCCTTAACCTTCACGTGTAAGTTGGGATTCATTCGGTAGGGCCTTTTTCTAACTGGGCATGCACCTTCCTTCATTTTTATCCTCATCTCCCCCAAGGAATGGTGGATGCCTTTTATCTCATGGCACCTACATGGGAATAAATACTTGAATTCGCACAACAAGTCAATGATCTTTGATACTTCCTTCTCTGTCCAATAATCCCCAATAATAGCTTCCTTAGGTTTTTCTCCTGAACTGATGTTAAACTTCGTTGTCTTTAAAGGCTCATGGTAGGTACGCACGTAAACATCTGCACTGCCCACTACTTCGCTCATCTCCATAAAATGGATAACATTTAAACTCTTCGATTCCTCTTCATCAATCACATATACTAACTTTCCCTTTTCCTTTCCAAACATGTGCACTCAAGATGTAACTCTTCTACTTCTTCAATATCTTCGAAGCATGCCTCTAATCCTGGTTCACCTAGTAGTTCCAATAACTTATCTTCCATTCCTGCACTATCTCCCATTATAATACACTTGATACCTTACAAGGCCTTATCAACCGATGGTTTGGTACTTCGAGTAATACTCAAAGGCTTGAATAAGATCAGCCGCAAGCTCTTGCCAATTCCTTGTTTGGCGGTATGTCTCTGAATGAATGTACCATCTACGTACACAACCCTACAGTGTAGAATACAACTTGTGCACCTAGAGGGATGGTGGAAAGGCTTCTGCACCTTCTCTCTAGACCCATTCACACTTCTGGATATGGAAAGAGGCAGACTCCTTCCCATGGTACTCCTTGATGATGGTGGGTATATTACTTCTAGAAAATCTAACAGAGAGCAATTCTTACCTCACACCATTATAAAAGGCTCTCTTGGTGCATGGCCCACCAACAAGCTGGTGTGTCAAGTAGGACGTAACTTAGCATCTCCCTTCATTCCTTTTCATTTTTCCATTGATCTTCTATCTCCTGCAGAAAGATCTCAGGGAACACTCCTCCGAAGTACTTGGGCAATTCTTTCCCCCAAGGCACCGAACTGTGTGTGCCTTAGTTACCTTGGTCACCAATCCTCTCAACTACCATCCAATTAATTTGTAAGTCCCATGCACCCAATTATCACATGCCAGGTTGGTGGTATTACTCACTGATTGATCATCCTCAAACTAGATAACCTCGTTAGTAAGGTGTGCCATCTCAGGGTCTCTGATTGAGTGCACATAAATCTTGTCCAAAACCTCTTCTCCCAATGGTTCAATGTTGGGTGCTAACTTCCCATCAACCAGGGGTATAATGACCCACTCCTCTTTGTTCTTAAAACTGATGTACCCTTTGTTGAACCAGAGGTCTGCATTGTTCTTGTAACACCAAGGGCACCCAAGTAGTACTGAGAAATTGTCTGCCTTGGCAAGTGCCAAGACTTCTAAGTCCCCAGTAAACTTGGCTCCCTGGATAGTAATAGCTGCATCTTTTAAAACACTGATGGGCATTGCCTTAGTCTTGTTTTCCATATACAACACATTTAAAGATGGTTGTAACGCAAGTCTCCCCATCTAATGCCATGCATCTAAAGTCAAAACATTAACCTCCACACTAGTGTCAATGAGTATATTGTTGAGGAGCCATCCATCCACAACTACATTCAATGTAATCTCCTTATCATAGTCAAGGCTGTGAGGGGGAAGGTTTGTGTGTAATACCTACCTCTCACGCTCTTCTCCTATGCATGGTACCTTCTCCCTTAATAAGGATCCTAGCAAAGGAATGATGTTCTCATGCCTTATCATTTTGCACACCTCCTTGACCTCATCCAAGTCATCTTTTTGTGCCTCGATCCTCCTTCCTTGTTCCTCCCTCCTAGATTACTCCTTTAGACACTGGATCTCCCCTTGCAAGCTTCAAATAACATCCATGGTGTCTTGATATTTATCCCCTTCTGATGCGCAAGGCCAAGGTACTTTCCATGAATGACCTCTTCTCTTGAAACGAGGATCTTTTGTCTTGGTATCTCTCTTGCGTGCTTGGCTTCTACCCTTGTTGTTACCAAAATAGGTTCTAAAAATTCATCCCATGTTACCTGAGACATCCATTATATGTCTTCCTTCTTGATGCTAACCATCGTGGAACCTTTATCCTTCTGGTGCTACTGATTCATATGTTCATATAACTCCGAGAACTCCTCATACTTATGCTTCTTTCCACACCATGAGCACTACAACAAGTCCGGTCACTCACACTTGTAATGTTTTGTAGATCCACAGTTGAAACATGTTCCTCATGGGAACTCACTCCTTCCTTCGTGGTTACCTCGTCCACGGAATCCTCCTCAAAAACCTTTTCCTCGCGTGCCTCCATCTGCGCGCTCCTCATAATGGTGATCATCATTTTTAGAACTACTGGCAATGCTGGTTTGGCACACCCCATGATCAATGGCCTCATGTATCTGATCAATGAGTCTACATTATTTAGTATCATGGGTTGTGGAGGTGCAAATCTTGCAATAATAGGATTCATTCTTTCTAATTACGCATTGTAGTAAAGGACATCTATTGGCATCATGGTCCTCATGAAAAATTTCACAATCCAATGTTACAGCATGTACCATCCTCTGGGGGAAATTATCCTTAATGTGCCCCTCAATCTCACAATCTGTGCACCACAAACCACTGTGAGTCTCATAGACCAAGTTCGTAGATAGATTTTCCAACTATTTAGCCATAGTAGCAATCTGAGCCTGCAAGAATGGGCTAACGCAAGTATCAGTACTACCAATGGCTTTGGTACACAAGGCAACCTCCAATACTTCAGGTGGATATGTAAAAGTCTTATGAGACAGGGCCCTTCTAAAAAGGGTGATTAATCCTCCAACAAACCACTATGCATGCTGAGAAGGATGTATATCATATGATAATTTAGACAAGAGAGTTTTAAAGTGTGCATCATACTCCCACACACTCTCTGCCATTCCTTATTGTATCTCCTTCAAAGTGATAATGCTTTTTTACTCGAACTTAGGAATGTGGAACTCTGCCAAGAATGCATTCTTTAAGGCAGTGTAATCCACCACTGTTTGATGAGGATCATACTTTCTATACCAGCTATGCACACGCCCTTACAACGTGGTTACAAATTGACTAGCCTTTCATTATAGGGTTGCGATACCTTTCGCATTTCATAGAAGTTCACACTTGTGAACATATTCCACATCATCCTCAATGCCCCTGTAATTTGGTAAGTGCAGATACATTTCAAAGAAAACTTGAGGTGGTGGTTGGGGTCCTTATCCTGAACCGAAGCCTTGGTTCCCTTTAGTGTTTCCACTAGATCCACCAGGTCCACCGAGTCCTAAACCTCCAAAGCCACTAGATCCACATAACCACTGGGTCCAATAGGTCCTGTAGGAGCTATGCCAAATGCCCCCATGGTCCCACTGAACTATGTGCTAATGGTCTATGACGGTGCCCCACCATCGCTACTTTTTCTTGTGCCAGTCCTTGATGCAAGAAAAAAAGTTTGTACACTTTCCCCTTGTCCAAAAAATCCTCCAAATACTAGAATATGTGTAGCCATAGAAGAAGGGAATGTAAAATTGTATCTCTTAGGTATGGATTTGTTTCTTCCACTACTTTCAACTGGATCAATACTTCTTCCTAGTTCAGGAAAACTAAGTGACAAGGCTTGGTCTCTGGGTGGGCTCAGATATGTGCCAATGACTCTCCTTTCTCCATGCGACAAACTCTCACCAAAATCCGAAGGGGTCTCCCTCATGCACTTTCCAAGATGGGGTAGCACAGACTGCTCAAGTTCCACATCCTTTGTGTGAACCTCAACTCCTTCCCTCAATGTCTGCCTCTATAGATCCATCACACTAGCAGCTTCACGTCATATAGTAATCTCCCTTTCACGCAATTTTCCATAGTTGAGTCATCTTTCTTCCCTCTCCTTTTCTGTCGTATCATTTGTCATCTTCCTCCACCTGAGCTTCCTTACCCAGTTCTCATAATAGTTTAGCCGGTCATTGGGAGCACTTCTAGACTCATGGTAACCATCAATATCTTCATAGCTAGAGGGATAACATGTAGAAATGATCCCCTAGGTTCTCATAGAAACTCAAACTTAGCAACCTTTGGACAAAAATACATGGAAATGGTGTATTCTAGAGTCTAGCTAGCTATTACTCCTCCTCACCAGTGATCCACAACACGGGTCCACATCAGATCTACATCCTATAACCTTTGGTAGTCTTATTTGGTCCATATCCATGATCCATAACGCTAGCTTGATCTAGATGCATAGGTTGAAAGCCACCCAAATAACTCTACTGGGAAGCAACAGAAAAAAGTCTCATATAGATCATGGTAGAGATTCTCCTCTTCCCATCTACATGTATCAAACTCAGGTCCAATGCTGAATCTCTGGGAAAATTCATGCTCCATGCTCTTGAACCATGATTCAACATTTTCCAATGTTAATCAATCCATCATTACTCTTTACATAGATCATGATCATGCTATATCCCACTACAACTTTGAAAAGTGGTCCTGGTAATGGAACCAAGATGTAGTCGATTTTACTCCCACTATAAGAAGGAATCCCATGCACACCAGCCTATCACCCAGTAGAAGCTAAACACTCACTTGAGGCACACGCGAGTGCCGAGTCTCTCTTTTATGTGATTTTTTAGTGGGAAGCATTCATCAATGATTAGTATAGGATTATTTAGGAAAGAATTTTAGACATATAAGGATTACAGGGCTCAAGACAGCCTCCAAATCCTTGTAGCTTCTTTAGAATGTGTTTTAAAAGACTCCATAACATAAAATATAATAGAAAGAAAGCTACAACCATTCATTCATAGCATGAAAGGAAAGAGAACTTCTATGAATGAAATATACATGGATCCCACTAATATTCATATCTAAATGCAATAGGTAAACTCATTGTATTCATTATTTCATTACAAAGAGCCATAGAGAGTAGACTGCAATCATGCACATCACTAGGCTTGTATAACTACACAAAAATAGAAAAGAAATTACAATGATAAGATCAGTACATTCCTGTCTGCATCAAATCCCCACTCATAGTAATCCTACAGAGCTTCACCAATGTTATCTCTCTCTATGTGTATCTCTCCTATCTTCTCCTCTTATGTCTATATTCCCCCCTCTTATTGGTCCATAGGCACTTATATTTATCACCTTCCCATGCTACCAACTCACCTTGCCATGCCCTCAGATCTATCACCAAGTGTCAAATGTGGTCCTTCAGTGAGCATGTTTCCTTGGGCTTGAGCTCTCCACTCCATCTCATGATGGTCTTCTAGAAGATTCCTTTACTGGAATGCTCTTTCTTGGGCCACCTGTTTCCAGGCTGGCATGTTATCTACACACAACTGATCATTCTTTTCACATGTTCTTCCTTTGTTGCTTAAATCAGCTAAGTCTTGAATCTCCTTTCGTATGTCGTGCGTGCTATATGATTTCTTGATCCTTTTCTCTTGTGTGCTTTTGCCTTGCACGCCATCCTATAACTAGGGTCCTGGGTGCCCACGTGCCTTCATACTTAGTCAATATTTTAGGGTCCCAATAAAATTTGATGTATCCCTTGTTGAACCGAAGATCCGCATTGTTCTTATAACACCATGGGCACCCAAGTAGTGCCAGGAAATTGTCTATCTTGGCTAGCGCCAAGAATTCAAAGTCCCCAGTAAATTTAGCTCCCTGAATGGTGATAGCTACATATTTTAAGACACCGATGGGAATTTCCTTCATTTTTTTTCCATATATAGCACATTCAAAGATGGCTGTAATGCAGGTCTTCCCATTTGATGCCATGCATGCAAGGTCAAAACATTGAATTCTATACCTGTGTTAATGAGGATATTGATCAGCAGCCATCCATCTACCACTACATTTAATGTGATCTCCCTATCATAGTCAAGGCTATGAGGGGGGAGGTTTACATGCAAGACCTACCTCTCATGCTCTTCTCCGACGCGTGGTAACTTTTATCTCAACCATGCCCCTAGAAAGGGAATAACATTCTCTTGCCTTAGCCTTTTACACACCTCCTTGACCTCATCTGGGTCATCTCTTGGCGCCTCAACCTTCCTTCTTTGTTCCTCCCTCCTAGACTACTCCTTTAGACACTATATTTCTCCCTATAAACTCTAAATGACATCCAAGGTATCTTAATATACCTCCTTCTGATGAGTAGGATCCGGGTACTTTCCATGTACCACTTCTTCTCTTGAAACTAGAGTCCTCTGCCTTGGTATTTCCTTTGCGTGCACGACCTCTACTCCTGTTGTTACTAGAAAAGGTTATAAGCTTGCATCACATGTTACCTATGGCATCCATTTTGTGTCCATCTTCTTAATGCTTACCATTGCAACACATTTATCTTTCTGTTGTTGTTGATTCATGTACTCAAACAACTCAGGGCACTCCTTGTACTTGTGTTTCTTCCTGGACCATGAGCACTGCAATAGGTTTGGGCACTCTTGCTTGTAATGCTCTATTGACCCACAATTAAAATAGGTTCCACATGGGAACTCACTTCTTCCTCCTTCACGGTTACCATGACCATGGAATCCTCCATGAAATCCCCTTCTGTGCACACCTCCATCTGTGCGCTCCTCATAACGATAATCATCACCTTTAGAACTACTAGAAATGCTAGTATGGTGCACCACATGATTAATGGCCTCATGGATCTGGTTAATAAGCCTACAATCCTTAGTATCATGGGTTGTAGAGGTGCAGATCTTACAATAGTAAGACACATTCTTCCGAATTACATGTTGTAATAAGGGACATCTATTTACATCATGGTCCCCATGACAAATTTCATATTCTATAGTCACAGTGCGTACTATCCTCCAGGGGAAACTATCCTTGACATGCCCCTCTACTTCACAATCTATACAACATATACCACTGCAAGTCTCATGGGCTAAGTTTGTAGAAAAAATTTATAGCTGCTTAGCCATAACAACAATCTGACCCTCCAACAATGGGCTAATACTAGTATCAACACTTCCATTAGCCTCAATGCACAGAGAAACTTATAACACATCATGTGGGTCTATTAAAGTTTTATGAGATAAGGCCCTTGTAAAAGGTGTGATCAACCCTCCAACAAACCACTAATCATGTTGTGAAGGGTGAATATCATATGATAATTTAGATAAGAGAGTTTTAAAGCGCACATCATATTCATGCACACTCGTTGCCATTTCCTGTTGAATATCCTTTAGGGCACTAATTCTCTTCTGTTTAAACTCAAGAATGTGGAATTATACCAAGAAATTATTCTTTAGAGTAGTATAATCCACCACCATTTGATGAGGGTCATATTTCCTATACCAGCTATGTGTGTGCCCCTGTAACATCGTTGCAAACTGGCTGGCCTTCCTCTCCGAGGTTGTGATCCCCTTTACATGCCATAGCTGTTCACACTATGAACATGTTCTGTAGCATCTTCAATACCTCTGTAATCTAGAAAATGTAAAGACATTTCAAAGAAAACTTGAAGGGGTGGCTAGGGCTCTTGTCCTCTTGAGCCAGAGCCTTGGTTCCCTCTGGTCTTTCCTCTACCACCAGATCCACCAAGTCCTATGCCTCTTGACCCACTAGATCCACCAGGTCCTATTCCTCCTGACCCACCAGATCCACCAGGTTCTATTCCTCCTGACCCACCAAATCCACCAGGTCCTGTAGTGGTTTTGCCAAGTGTCCCCAAGGTTCCACTGAACTACACATTGACGGTCTGTGATAATGCCCCACTACCACTAGTGTACCCCATGCCACTCCCAAATGTAAGACTGAAGGCTTGTGTACTTCTCCTTGTCCAAAAATTCCTCTGAATACTAGAATATGTGTAGCCATAGAAATGGGAAATGAAAAATTGTATCTCTTGGGTGTAGATCTGTCACTCTCACTGATACCAACTGGGTCAATGATACTCCTTCCTTGATATGGAAAACCAAGTGCCAAGTTTTGGTCACTAGGTGGGTTTAGATACATGCCAACAACTCTTCTCTCTCCATATGATGAACTCTCATCAAAATCTGAAGGGGTATATCTTACGAACTTGTTAAGATGGGGTAGCACAGACTGCTCAGGTTCCACGTCCTCTGTATAAACCTCAACTCCTTCCCACAATGTCTACCTCCATAGATCCATCACACTTATAACCTCACATTTTCTAGAAATCTCCCTTTCACACACTTCACTATACTTGAGTCATCTCTCCTCCCTTTCTTTCTCCGTCGTAATATCTTCCATCTTCCTCCACCCTATCTTCCTTGGCTAGCACTCAGAATGGTTTAGCTAGCCATTGGAAATTCCTCTCAACTCAAGGTAACAATCAAGATCTTAATTTCTAGGGGGATCACACGTAGAAATGATCCTCTGGGATCCCATAGAAATTCAAACTCAAAAACTTCTAAACAAGAATATGTAGAAATAGCATACTCTAGAGTGTAGCTAGCCAACACACCTTTCCACCAATGATCCACAACACGAGTCCACATCAGATCTGCATCCTATAGCCTCTGGTATTCTTCTTGGGTCCACGCACATGATCTATAATAGCAACTTGATCTAGACATATATGTTGAGAGCCACTCATACAGTTCTACTGGGAAACAACAGAAAAAAGTTTCATATAAATCATGGTAGAGGTTCTCTTCTACCCGTCTAAGTGCATTAAACTCAGAAACAATGTCGAATCTCTAAGAAAATTCATCCTCCATGCTTTTCAACCATGATTCAAAAATTTCCAAAGTTAAGCGTTCTGTCATTACTCATTACATAGATCATGATGTATGCCATTTCCCACTACAAATTTGAAAAGAGGTCCTAAAAATGGAACCAATATGTAGTCATTTTTACACCCATCATAAAGGAAAGGAATCCCATGCGTGTCGACCTATCACCCAACAGGTGTTGGGCACTCACCTGAGGCACGCGTGGGAGTCAAGTCTCTATTTTATGTGAGTTTAGTGGGAAACATCATCTATGGTATGAGTTTAAGATATTTGAGAGGGAATAAGACATACAAGCATCATAGATCTCAATACAACTTCTAGATCCTTGCAGTCATTCTAGACAGAAAAGAGCTAAACAGATTATAGAACTTATACCAAAATAGAAAGGAAGTTGTACAAGCATTCATACTTAGTTCATAAACATAAATGAAAAAGAGCTATGAAGAAGGATGTATGCATCAGAACCATTAATGTTCATATTCACATAAACTGGTAACCTCATTACATTCATTAGGCCCATTACAGAATGTCACAGGAAGGTAGACTGTAGTCATGCATTATAGTTGGATTCATATAACTAGGCCCTTAAAAGAAAAATTAAAACCCCCGAACCCCTGATACATCCTTTTCTATGCTTATTTACCCAAGCTTTTAGAGTCCTTGCAATATTTCTATAGAGCTCCGCTCTCTATCCATTTCATCCCCCTTTTCTTCTGCAGGCACTTGTATACATAGCCTTCTTGAACTACCAACTCATTCTTCTGCAGCCTCAGACCTATCGCCAAGTGTCTGAATGTGGTCCTCCATGAGTGCATGCTCCTACAGGCCTGAAATCACCACTCATTGTCATGATGTCCTTATAGTAGCTTCTATTTTAGGGCATATTCCTTCCAGACCACCTTGTCGCCAGGTTGGCACCTTATCCACTTGGGTCACATTTTTCTCGTGTCCTGCCAGAAAGGTTGAAAATGGCTAAGTCCCAGATTCTTCTCTGCGGGTGCACATCCTGGGTTCTACCAAAACCCTACTTGAACCCTTCCCTGCGTGCCTTATCTTGTGTGATTTTTTCAACAGTGCACACCTATGCACCCTTTTTGGAATTAGTTGATATTTCAGGGGCCCAACATTCCTGAACTCACTATTTTCTTGAAATAACATAGGGTAGACAAAGCTTGTATGTTTTTTGAAACTGTTACTTCACCTATGTGCCCAAATTTGGGAAGGATTATAATAAGGGATAATTTACATAGCCTTAGTCACTCTTGAGTGTAATTCTTGTTGAAAAAAAATTACATACACAACATATACCACAATTTTCTTGAACAAGTACGGTACTGTAGCAGTTTAAGAACAAGTAACATTAGACAAAAAAATTCATCAGAATAACATACCAAAATATTCATCCAAACAATATTGGGTTGTGGAAGGATACATGGATCATATTCTATCTAAATATTATCTTTGTACATCACCATCATGACTGTACCTTTCAAGCACCATGATTGTATGCACCCACTCTTACAAGAGCTGAGTTAGAATAGAGAGGAAAAGATATTCTTGAAGACCATAAGTGGCATCATATTGACCTGGAAGGAAAATTATTCAATCTTGAGAAATTTTAAAACCTCTAAAATTTTTGTTTGAAGTAAAACAACTCACTTTATACCTATCACTTCAAGAAGGATGCTTGAAGAATAGGGTTAGGAAAACAAAGAGAAATTTATTGTTATTCACATTTGATCCTCAATTTTTTTTCAAAATTTGAAGATGAGAATGCTCTTAAAAAATTACTTATATTATTTATCTGAAGGAGGCTTGATAAATTTTTTTGGATGCTAAGAAGACAGGGTGCTCAATTTACCTTTGTCAAGAAATTGTTTTTAATAAAAATTGCATAACTTCAAAATACCATTTCAAAATTTGATGAAATTTTACACATAACACAAAAAAAAATCCATCTATATACTTCATATCTTGGTTTATCATAAATATTATTTTACGGTTAAGATGAATATCATTTTCCTAAGCATTCATTGTAAATTCTCAAAGGTAATTTTAGTGAAAACTTGAGTTTTTCCTCCAAAATCTAAATTAAGTTGTGTAGATGTTCATAAATTTACTAGTGAGTGTTCCTATGCTTCTACCATGCTTACCTATGCTTTTTATTTCCCAAATTCATCGCTTACACCTCATTATGCTCTATAACTAGGCCTAAATAAGCCTGTTTCAACTATGACTCTCAAAACCTGACCTGATGCTTACTCTAGAAGCTCTTGCACATGCTTGAACCATAATTTCATATGTTTAGAACACTAATCCAAGCATAGAAGCCATATCCATACCTTTAGTGGGAATCAACCTCATTGTCCAAGCTTGTAGCACCCTTAACCCTTTCTAAAATCTCAATGAAACATCTTGAGACCACTAAACACCATTGAAAAGCACATACCTGCATGAAATTTCAATTCTCCTTTTACATCAATGAAAACACCAACCAATGCAACATGGTTCAAAAAACCTTTGTATTTCAATACTTCTTCATTATCAAATTTAAATCCTTCATACCTTTTATCATTTGGATTTGTTGCTAACACAACTTTTACATACTGATAATATGAATCAGTTTTCATTTGTTTCTTCACCTTGTCTTTAAATTGAGTCTCGAGGGTTATAATAGTGGAAATATGCTTCCTATCACTTGGTGCATTTGCTACTCTATTTTATTTTCTTTTAATGTAACTTATATCAAAATCATATTAAGACAAAAATTCAAGCCACCTACGTTTTCTTGTGTTTAAAATGGGTTGTGTAAAGATATATTTTAGCCCCAAGTTTTTTGTTTTCAATTCAACAAATTTCCCAAAATATAGTGCCTCCAAACATGCAAAACATGAACTATAGTATCGAGTTCTAAATCATGGGGAGTATAGTTCAACTCATGTACCTTCAATTTTTTTCTTTCATACACAATCACATGATAGTTATGTAGAAGCATTCCACCTAAAACTTGATCAAAGGCATTAGTTACCATGATGAAGCTTTCATTTGGGTCCAAAACCTTTAATACATGTGATTTAGTTAGTTTTTATTTCAGAATTGTGAATGGAATTTTCACATTTATCAGTCCACACAAATTTCTTGTCCTTTTTTGCAAAGAAGTTATTGGAGTAACAACTCTAGAGAAATTTTAAAAAAAATCTATAATAACCAACTAACCCCATGAATCTTGTAACTTCAAGCATGTTCTTAGGATTTTTCCATTTAGCTATGGATTTGATTCTTGATGGATCAACTGAAATTCCATCTTTATTGATTATGTGCACAAAGTATTGCACTTATTTTGATAGAATGGACATTTTGAGATCTTTCTGTATAAATTTTTATTTTTAAGTACATCCAACACTATTCTCAAGATTTCATTATGTTATTCCATGCTTTTAGAATAGATCAGATTCTCATCCATGAAAACCAAAATGAATTTATCTAGATAATCCTAAAAATATTATTCACTAAGTTCATGAATGCAGCTAGTGCATTAGTGAGTCCAAATGGTAACACCGTGAACTCATAATAGCCATATTTTTTTCTAAAAAATGTCTTGCGAATGTCTTCATATTTTATTCTTAGTTGATGATAGACTGATCATAAATCAATCTTGGAATAGACTAATTCATATCACATCTGATCAAATAGGTCAGCAATCCTTAGTAAAGGATATCTATTCTTGATTGTGGATTTTTTAAGCATGTATAATCAATTCATAGCATTAACATGCTATCTTTTCTTGAGGAAGTGACTGGTGATCCCCAAGGAGAAACACTCAGTATAATTTTCCTTTAGATAATAACTCATGAAGTTGGTCTTTTAACTCCACTAGTTTGGTTGTAGGCATTCTATATAAGTCCTTAGAAATTGGTTTTGTTCCAATTTTGATATCAATTATTAAATAAAATTCACACTTAGGAGGAAGTCTAGGTAATTCCTCCAAAAAGACATCCCTGCACTCTTATAAAAGTGTATATTCCTCCAAGTAATTCTTACCTCCCTCAGTTAAATATGATATCTTTATTGCATAAAGCATACAAACCTTGTTCTTAGCCTTTTTGAGATGCATTGCTAAAATTTTCCTTACTTCATTTTTTAATGCCTTGTATGAATGCTATTTGCAGATCATCTAAGCATTCAATTCATTTTTTTGAAGAAATTTATAGTTGGTTTGTGTTGAGATATCCATTTTACACCTATTATAACAAAATAAGAACCTAAAGGGTCTACGTATAGGTCCAATGTTGTGGTAAAACTAGGCAATTCCAATGCTATGTCAAATAAACATTGGTTTACATTTTTGACAACATTGTTCCCATATTGTAAAGTCTATGAATTTTTCATATAATAAACCTTATTTTTCATTTTTATAGATAATTTACTAAAAATTAAACATTCAGCTGCACCACTATTAAATAGAATAGTTATAGGCAGTCCACATAACTTACCTAGTACTTCAATGGGTGTTGCTTATTTTTCCACTTGATGATTTGCTACTATAGGATGAATTCATTGTTGTGGGTTATTTTTATTTTTCTTCATGGGAAAATTGTTGGCATAATGGTTTCCACCACATTTAAATCATCTAACAAATGGTCATTTACATTCAGACTTACTGTCATTGTTTGTTGTATTGTTTTGCCCATTTTTCCTAAAATTTCCAGCAGGCTTTGCTAATGTGTTATTATTTCCATTCTTGGCCTTGTTTCCAACCTTTTTACACCAATTCTTTCTTGTTGCTAGTGGCAGCTTTTCATCTTTGTGAGTAGATATAGCTTGTGGCTTCTACTCTTACCTTATGGCCTTTTCAAAAATAGATTCAATAGTCAAAGGACCATGAACATCCACTTCTTCACCATAATGAGATTCAGTCCATTATGAACTTGTATATCTATATTTTTTCATCATTTTGGTATAACAAAAATTTAGTAAATTTATCCTAATATTATGTTACACCATTTTACCTTGTGCTAAGGTTTAAAACTCATACATTTTTTGGTTATAATATAACTGTAGTAACCAAAAAAAATTTAAGTAAAATTTAAATTGATCCCAAGTTATATTTGTTGAAAAAACACCTAACTCCACATTTTTGCTATCCTACCAGAAGGAAGCCTCATTAGAGAGATGATAAACACCCCAAACTATCTTGGTTTCTTTGAAAAAAATTCTAAATCTCAAATTATTCTTCCATCTTGTTGAGCACGTTCTCAACTCCATATCCTAAGGTTGTTCCATCAAACTTGGGCAGACTGATATGTTTCATGTCTCTTGATAGTTGGGCTATTTTTTCTTTGATCAGTTTCCCGTGTTGGGATTTGCAGCATTAAGATCTTCCACATTATAATTTTCAAAATTGGTGTTATAATTTGTAATATTAAGAAATTTTGTGTTGTGATTTCTAGAATTTATGTTTCTAACACTAGGATCCACAACATTTTGATTTCTAGAGTAACATTTCTAGTGTTAGGCTCCCCAATATTTTTATACATCACTTTCACTATCACTATCCGATGGGTCATTGTAACTTCCAATCATTTAATCAATATATTCAAATGTTGATGTCATTATAAACTAGGGTTGTGTTCAAGGATGTATACAGAGAAGTTAACTATGGTGGTTATCTTTATGGGGGTTGTTTGGTATTGATTTTCTTGTTCTATACTACTTAACTACTGAAAGCAAGTAAAGGTATAAACTACTAAATATCAAAAAATTATAAACTATCAAATAGAAAGCAAAGTATATCAAATGCATATATGCTACTGAAATTAAGTTACTGAATAAAATGTTTGTTAAAGGAAATGTTATGATGAAATAGAATGCTCGCTTAATGGAAATGATAGGTAAAGAAAATTTTCTAAACAAAGAGATACAAAATTACATTCAGATAATCACCAAACCAAAATATTAAAACTAGAACTTAGTAAATGTCAATATTTTGCATGAAATACCAATCCTTCAATTTCCTCATTCGAGTGGGCCCTTGATCTACTTTGGGACTGATTATCTTAACACAAATGTATCCTTAGAATCACATATTATATTGATAAAAAAAATTCTATCACATAGTTTAGAGAGAAATTGAATAACTTTTGTCTATTAACTATTGTAATACTGGTAAAAACTAACTAAGAAACAATTCAAGGAGGTTTCTTATAGATATAGATGATTACAACACATGCTACAATTATAGGTAACATATTAACCAATGAAATTTTCATAAAAGTTCCATGATGCCCCAAAACTCCACTGGAAACAGGGGTCCTCATTTATAGCTTGTTAAGGGTCAATCCTCCAAAATGGTGTAGTGGCTCTAGACTCGGTCTCCTTTGACCGTGACTACACAAAATGGTAGAAAATGTGGCTCATCATCCTTCATATGTCACTAAATCACTCAACAAAGAAGTTATTGGAAGTTCCATTAGACATTAGTTTGCATAAGATAGAATAAGGGGAATGCATCACTTTTTACTTTAGATATAACTATTTAGAAAATTCACATGCATTGATTAATGTTTTAGGAGTAAAGTTTATAGTTATATAGATGTTATGATTGATTCAATTTATGGAATCATCATCTCCCTACACTTTACCTTTTGCAATTTCTCGTGCAAACTACATCTAACCTGATTGTTGATGTTTAAGTTGTTTTTCCATGTCATATTCTTCAAACTGGCTTGTATATTGCTTCTTGGTGCCTTTACATCCCTAGTTTACAAACATAGTTTCTTCACATGTTGCAAATCTTTCATTTGACTAAGGAGCATTATTTTTCCAAGTATTCATTAGGATAAGAAGCACGGGAGGCATAACTTGTTTCCCAACCCACTCATCACTATATTCATTGTTCCCTTTTTATGTCAATTTCTGAATGATTTCCATAATTTCATCTCCCCTTCTCATGCTCTAGCTGAGATTTTGATGAGAGATCCCTTCCCTTCTTTTCAATGGAAAATTCAAGTTGTCTCATCTCTTGTCACAAGTTGTTATAGTCTGGCTAAAGTTTTACTGACAGTAAGTTTCAAATTATTGGACACATTTTTCCAAGATCTCATAGATGTTTCTTCCAATGTTAATCAGGTAATACAAATACCTAAAATCCTTCTTCATTAAAACATCATTATGGTGCTGAGGTCAAATGATTTCCATAAGTGCATCTCCCCTTCTCATGCTCCATCTGAGATTCTGATGAGAAGTCACTTCTTTTCTTTTCATGGGAAAATTTAAGTTGTCCCATCTCTTACAACATGCTATCATAATGAGGCCAAAGTTTTACTAAAAGTAAGTTTCAAGTTCTTGGACACATTTTTCCAAGATCTCAAAGGTGTGTATTCCAATTTCGGTAAGGTATTACAAAGACCTAAAATCCTTCTTCATTGAAACATCATTATGGTGTTGAGGTCGAATTTAAAGGTGCCAATTTGTTCTTCCCACACAATTTGATTCCTTATTAATGAATGAAAATATTTCAACTGCAACTCTCCTACTAAAAAAATTATGAAAAAATTACGAACATTTGAAACCATCATGTTTTGGAGATAAAATTCACACAAAAAGTTTTTTACTTATGGAGTACAACTCTAATAAATCTATAAAAAGGTGTTTCATGAGGATCCTCATGAGGCTCTCCATAACAAATTATATGCAACTACCATGAATACATTTTTTCTTGAAGAAATAAACTATAAACTGAAGATGGTTTCTTACAAGCTCAAAGTTTACAAGCTAAAGGATGGAAAGACTCAACAATTGCTTCCAATTTTGTCTTTCCGTTAGAGCTGGATTCAACCTCGTCCTTGACTTTTCTATTTTCCTCTACCAAATCCTTGTTTCTAAGAGAGAGTTGAGTCCAACGAGATGATAAATCATCCCACGATTTTAACCTAATATCCTCTAGTGTCTTTAAATTAGTAACTTCCATTCTCAAATCATCTATTTCTTTATTTTTTCTATATTCTTTGCACAAACTCATTTTGAAGAGACAAATGAGTTGTTTCCATACCTTTCAGTTTTTCCTTTAGAGTAGAAATTTCCTCCAAGTATTTCCTCAAAACCTCATCTCTGTGTGATTCCACACATCTAATTCCTTGTGCAACACCGTAGCTACTGAAGGGATTTATAGAACTGTAGGAATAGCTTTAAGAGCTTCCAAATGATTTTCTGGTACATCTTCAACATGATTTTTCTCCTTAGGAATGGCTGATGTAAACTCAAAATAACTTTACTAATCTCTTGGGGAAAAGAAAGTCTCAGTTCTAGCAAATTCTTTGAAAATATGGATCATACCTTCATCAAATAATGCAAATTCATTAACTACATCCTTCGTTACTAAACTAGATTTTCTCTTTCTCAGAGAACTTTGAGCAGGGGTTGACATGATAGAATTTTTCTTCAAAGTTTTAGGCTCAGGGGCCTTTTTAGCTTCATATGTAGAATATTTAAAAAACACAGGGACAAAATTAGGAGTGGATTGAATCTTAGGCTGAGAACTGTGGGATGGTTTGGAAAAAATTGGTGTAGGAGCCCCTTTTACCTTCTTTTTCCTAAAACTTTCTCCTAGATTCATCTTCCCCCTTTCACTTCCTTGAGGTTTGGTGCACACAAATCAACCGAATAAGCCTTGGGTGCTTAATTGTAGTGTCACCACCTCCACTTTTATACTTTTGTCCCACTTTTATTATGGATTTGTGAGATATTTGGGGAGATTGACTTTGAGCTCAGGGTTTTCCCTGCCTCTCTTTAAATGGGTCAAAATATTCAGGGTATTTCCACTAACACTAATTATTTCCCATCACAAATTAAATACCTGTTTACCCAAGAATCTACCTCCTTCCAATGGCCCAAAAAATTCTCTCTTTTAATACCCTTTTGAATCTCCTAGGGATTAACTATTATCTCAGGGAGAGGTTCCCCTTCCTCATGAAAAAGGGATATCAAATATTTGAGGGGGGAGTTAGTGACAACCTTAAGTCTAAATTCTGGAAGACCAAAGATTGTGCTAACAATTTGGTCATATATTCCAACCCATTTCCCTCCTACTCCAGAACAAGTTGCTTCAAAATTTGAAAAAAACTCTTCAATCAAATCTTCATCAAACCCTTAAAATTTTTGAATAAAATTTAACCAAACTGCATCATGAAATACCTGAGAGATGACAACATTCCTCAACAGTGGTTTCATAGACTCCATTTCTGACTTCTTCTTCTTCCCCCTCGAATATGATGGTTTGAAATAAGAATGGAAAAAATAGTGAGAAGGTAGACTTTTAGAGCAATGGTGATGGTTTCTTGAAAGAGAAAATAGTTTTGTACAATTTCAGTAGCTTGAATTTGAACTACCCATGAATTTATGATAAAAGCATGGTGGAATAGAATAATGATGGAAAGGACTAATGTGATTGTTGAAGGTGGTGAGATTTTAATTCATGAAAATGGTTCTGACACTTCTATATTTGTCACTCATGTCATACGTAATCCTTCAAAAAGAGTGACAACATGCCTTTAATCATTCATTATTACCTCTCATTTCTCCAATTACTCTGTTGGATTTGTTTTTGTGTTTTTAATCAAGCATTGGGAAGTTAAAATATAGTTAATACCTTTGGAAAAATGTAAATACACGTCACCTTACCAGTTCAATGTCCTTTTGAACATTGGCACTCCACCTCCTACATTTGAAAAGCAATTATGGTTAATACACATTTTTATAATTTACACTTCTAACCTTTATTTGCATGCATAAAAGAAATTTATTTTTTATTTTTTAGATATATGGAGGAAGAATATTATATCATAACTATGATCTTCTTCCTTTATTGGCATATTCCTAACAAACTACTCATGGATGGAAGAGTTTAAGTCTTCCAATGAATCAAATTACTCACACAAATGGATATCCTTAGTGAAGGTTTCTTTATCTTGGGGTTGTTGATACAACCTCAGTCTATGGCTGTTCACTAACAAAATTCTTCTATCACCATCAATTGGAAAAATGACCATAGATCCATTATCATACATCTTCTCAATTTGGTAAGGTCCTAGCCATCTTATCCTCAATTTCCCTTTGAATTGTTGGTATTTTTAGTCAAAAATTAAGGCTTGGTCTCTTTATTTGAATATTTTGGTTTTGATATGAGAATCATGTCAAACCTTCCTTTGATGTTGAAGGATCTCAACTTGTTATTGTGCCTCCATTCGCATCTCATCTATTTCATTCATCAACATCACTCTATCTCGTTGAGATTCATCCAAGTCAATTACTATCTTCAATTTTGTTCTCTAGGTCTACAATTCAAATTCCACTGGGATTAATGACTTCTTTCCATATACAAATTCATATGGGGAGATACCACTAGTGGTTTCCCAAATTGTGTTATATTCCCAGACTAATTAGGGAATTATTGGCACCCAATTCTTTTGATTTACATTTATAAATTTAGTCAATATGTTTTCCAGATCTTTATTAGTGACTTCCACCTGCCCATTGGATTGGGGGTGGTGATGAGGCCATAAATTGCCATTATTTTTTCCTTCCAAGTCACCTTTGAAAGTGGATTTAAATGTAATCTTGGAAATTATAGTTTTCTTAAGATAAAATATAGGATATATATCTTGTTCATTCTTTAGAAATATTTTTTTATCTATTTTTTACTAATCCTATTGATTATTTGGGAAAAGATGCAAAGTCTTGTGCATGTAGACCATAAAGGAAAGATAATGATAGTTATAGTAAAATTGGAATTGATCATGGATGGTATATCTAAACTCAAATATGATTTCATATTCAGATTTCTCTCAAAAAATAATGCAAGTTCAAAAATATAATCATCTTAATCCGAGATCGTGTGCAAAAGTTATATCTATTTTTAGTTATCTCTGGAAAAATTGGAGTTAGCTCTAGAACTTGCAGTTTTAGTTATGAAACTTAATGATTTAGTTCCAGAAATTACAGATTTAGTTCTGGAACAATTGGAGTTAGCTTTGAAACTTACATAAGTAGAGTAATGTTAGCTTCGGAACTATTAGAGTTAGCTCTGGAACCATTGAGTTAACTCTGGAACCTACATCAATAGAGTAATGTTAGCTCTGGAACCATTGGATTTAGCTTCAGAACCTACATCAATAGAGTAATGTTAGCTCCAAAACTTACATCAACAAAGTAACGTTAGCTCCAAAACCATTAGAGTTAGCTCCTGAACCTGCATACACATAATGATAGTTTTTTAGGAATTGTGAATAACCGGAGGATCCAATGAAAAATATAAGAGATATTTTTGTTCATAGAAATGTTTTTAATATAAACCTCATTCATATTTTCTATAGGTTTTACCAATAAAGATAAATCTAACTTTTAGTGAGTTGCAGTCTAAGAAAAAAACATATCATTCGAGCATCAAAAGTTCCACAAACAAAAATAGAAAAGTCAAACAGAAAATATGAGAGCAGTTTTTGTTCATAGAAATGTGTTTAACAAAAACCTCATTCATATTTTCTACAAGTTTTACCAATAAATATAAATCTAAATTTTAGTGAACTGTAGTCCAAGGAAAAAGTGTACTAGACAAATGTCAAAAGTTCCACAATAAAAAACAACAAAGTCAAACGAAAAATCTAGGAAAGGTATTTTGTCAAAATCATCTTTTGAGGAAAAACCTTCTTTCAATAATGCAGGAAAATAAAATCAATGTGATTCTTGTTGCCAAAAAGTAAGGATAAAATTTGGGAGCAAATCTTCCTAAAACATTGAGATAAGACTTTGACTCTAATGACATATCTCTCTCCATATTTTGTGGAGATTGAGATCTTAGTTGTTAGGATTGGAATAAAGATAAGAGCATATTGTATTTCCTAAAATAAGGAGTTGGTTGGATGCATGAATTATAAATGCAACCTTCCACACTAAGATATGTAATTTTTTCTTCCAAGAAATAAAGATATGTTCTTCCCTCTCAAATATTATGTAGTTTTAAGATCTCGGAAGTATGATTTAAATCCTCTTCCAAGGAATGATTTGGCCACTCATTTCAAGGAATATGGATTTTTTTTATTTATGTTTATGTTTATTTATTTGTCTGTAATTAATTTTGTTGTATTATTTGTCTCTTTGTATTGTGAAAATTCAGTCTATTGTGAACATGCAGGTGTTTCGTTTAATTATTTTTATTTCCAATTCAATAATTTCAATTTATGCATGTGTTTTTTTTCCTACAAGTGTGATTTCCTTCATGTAAGTGTGATTTATTTCATGAAAACTTTATTTCTACAAGTGTGCCTTTGTTTCTGCAAGTGTGCCCTTAAATTTTTGCAAGCGTAATTTATTTTATGCAAGTTTAGTTTGTGTTTAAAGGATTTATTTTCCAAATATCTTCTTATTTTAATGAATACAACCTTCAAACACTAGCCCTATATTAACATGATTAAAGGAAAGGATTGATGACCCTCAATAGGTGGTATGGTGAAGATTTCCTATTCTTGATCTAATAAATTTACAAAAAGTCCTCAATCATTTTGGACAAGAATTGAGGTCCTTGATCAGATACTATGGCTCTCGGAGCTCCAAATCTTAACATGATCCCGTCATATAGAAATTCAGCTATTATTTCCTCATTAGTATATGCTAATGCTTGAACCTTGGCCCATTTGGTAACATAGTCAGTGCACACCAGCTAATACTCTTTTCCATAGGATGGGGGTCTATATGTCCAACAAAATCAATGCCCCATTTCTCAAATGGCCTTAAGACCAGTTGAGGATTAAGGGGCATTTCACAATACATAGTAGGCTTCCCCATTCCTTGGCATACATCACATTTCCATACATATTTCTTGTCAACTTTGTGGAGAGGGGGCCAGTAGTACTCAGCTCCAAGGACCTTATGAATTGTCCTCTTTAATGAGAAATTCCCTTCTCTATGTTCATCATGGCATGCTCTCAGTATGTCATATACCTCATATTATTGAACACACATGTGAAGAATCATGTCAGGATAACATTTAAACAAAATTCCATTGCACCACTTATATTTAGCATTGTTTCTGACTAATCTTTTCTTTCTTTATTAGTGAAATAAGCTGGAAACTTCTCGGTAGTTATATAATTGGAAAGATAAGCAAACCATGGAGGTGTCCTGATATTGTAAATAAGTTTTTATTTGGAAAGTGATCTTGAACTTCCTCACTTTCTCCTGAAACATTCAACCTTCAAAGAAAGTCAAAAATAACATTAGCCTTTCTAGTTTTATCAATAATGGCCAAGTTAAAATCCTACATAAGAAGTAACCACCTGATAATTCTACCCCCTACAACTAGTTTTTTCATTAAGTATATTATAGTTAAATGGTTTGTTTACACAAAAGTTTTGTATCCAGTAATGTAGTGTCTAAATTTTTTTAGAGAGTAAACAACAACTAGAAATTCTTTTGTTGTAGTGGTGTAGTTTCCCTCTGTAGGGGTCAGATTTTTTCTAATGAAATAGATGGCATACATTTTATCTTCCTCATATTTCTATCCAAGAAATCCCATTACAATGTAGGAAGCATCAGTTTGAATATGAAAAGGTCAGCCCCAATTGGGTCCTCTCAATACTGGGGCATTGATCAATTTCTCCTTTATAACTTCAAAAACTTGTTGACATTGAGGAGTCCATTCAAAAATACAGTCTTTTTCCAGTAGAGAAAACATTTGTGCAACAATATTACTAAAATATTTTATAAACCGTATGTAATAACCTGTATGTCCAAGGGAAATTTTAATGTTTTGGGTGTAGGCAGTTTAGTAATGACTTATATCTTTTTAGAATCGACTTGGATTCCCCTAGAAGAGGTGTGATGACCCAAAACAATCCCTTGAACAACCATTATCAAGAATTTTTCATGACTTAAGGAAAGTTGGTATTGCTCACATTTGGTTAACATTTTTTCAAGATTACCCAAAGACTCCTCAAAGTTAGACCCATGGATAGTAAAATAATCCATATAAACTTCAACACAGTCATTGGTGAGATCTACAAAAATAGCTAAAACTACTCTCTGAAAGATGGAAGGTGCATTAAAAATTCCAAATGAGAGAAATCTATATACAAATGTACCCCAGGGACAAGTGAAGGTTGTCTTATCTTGATCAACATGTGTTATACTAATTTGGTTATATCCACTAAACCCATCTAAGAAGGAGAAGTATTTCTTACCTAGAAAATTGTCTACAACCTGATCTATAAATGGTAGTGGAAATTAATCTTTCTTAGTGTATTTATTAAGCTCCTTCTAATCTATAAATATTCTCAACTTACCATTTTTATTGGGAACTATAACAAGTGGTGATACCCACTGACTATCAGATATTGGATAGATAAATCCTACCCTCAACGGTTTCTCTATTTCATCTTTGACAATGTCTCTTAGTGTTGGGTTAATCCTTCATTGTGGTTGTCTGACTGGTTTGACATCCTTAGTGTAAATATGATGAGTGAAAATGCTTGGATGAATCCCTTTCATGTCAGTATAATCCCAAACAAAATATTTTGAATGCTTTCTCATGATGTCTATGACCCTAGTCTCTTGGTTTTCTTCTAAGTTATTACTAATACTAAATTATTTTCCTCCCTCAACATTTACTTGTTTGGTGTCTTTCAAAATAGCTAGTTTTGTCTCAACTATCAAAGAGTTTAATGGACAAGAGTGAGGTTGTAGCGTGTGAAAAATAGTTATGTTCTCTAAAGATACAATCTTGGCTAAAGTATAAGTATAATCAGTTGATGTTTTACCTTCATGGTAATCATAGGTCTCTCCACAACCTACTATAGAAATATCACTTAACAAGGTGATGTTGGTATCTTATGAGTTTAAAAAAATCATTTCCATAGCCATAATTTTGGTTTCCGTAGCCACATTTTTGGTTTATGTAGCCACAATATCATCTTCATCAAAAACTAGGTATGTCTCAGTAATTTCTTCCATATGATTTTTCATTGTAATGGTGGAAAGATAATCATGATGTTGTTAGTATCCACAAAATATACCCCCACGCACATTCAAAAACATCCAAATATGGCTAGGAAGGAGGATAAAGATATTTTTTATCTTTTTTCCCATTTGAAATAGTTACTTTTCCTAAGCTACAGTCAATGTATGTAGCAACAGTAGTTAGCCAGGGTCTTCCTAAGATGACTAGGTATCCCATATTTTGAGATTTAGGCTATAAGACCACAGAATCTACCAAATAATCCCAAAATTCAATCGTAACCATGATGCCCTCAATTAATCCATCTGGTACAACAATAGATTGATCTACTAACTGGAGGATAATATTAGTTGGCTGCAATCATGTCAAAGACAACAAATTGAATGTATTTATATTTATGATATTGATGGCAGCACTGAGATCCACGAAAACATTAGATATTGACTGAACATTTAAAAAAATAGTAATGAATGGACTCATAGGGTCCCCATATTTTGGTGAGATAAGTTTTCCAACTACAGGGTCAGCTAGATTTCCTTCCACTTTGACTATTTTTGGGTATTTACTCTTCCTTCTCGGTGTCTTTATGCAATGGTTCCTAAAGGTTTGGTTTGATTCAGGAATTTCCCTTATTTCTCTCAAGAGTGGGACCTCTATATTCAAATTTTTCATCCCATGAACTAGTGTCATTTCTTCCTCATTATGTATTTACTTTAATCTCTCTATGAAAGGAGTTGCATGCACATTCTTGTCTTTCTCCCGATCATCCCCAATTTTTGGCATTTGTGGAACATGTTCGGTTCTCTCTCTTTCCTAAAGTACTATCTATATTTCCTCAGGTACCTAAATAATAACTACTAGAGGATTGTTTACTGTCTTTCTAGATCTCAACTACAAGTTATTAATGACATTAACTTGCATTGTCTTACCTTGTCTTACTTCACTAATTGATGCAGTTTATTGATTTTAGGGGTTTGAGACAGGATGGGCTGGAAGTTGAGTTTTTAATGTTTTCCCTTGCTACTGATTTTTTTGTGGTGGTGGAATTAAATACTAGTGTTACGTGAACCTCCTTGGCTAATTATATTTCTATTAGGGTGACCATTGTTGGTTTGATTTGCATTGGATGGTGGTGTCCAACCTTGTTGATTATATGGAGGCATCCGTGATTGTGGATTTGGGTAGACCATCCAGGATGGTGGTGTCTAATTAGGTTGTCCTCAAGTTGGTGTGGGGTCTAATTGAACCATCACATCATCCAGGAGTTCTAAGAAGGTATAGGAGCATAAGAAGACTGATTATTTAATCTTTGAACAAAGTTTACTTCTCCATTTGTTTAAGTCATAAAATTTAATATTTCTTTCATCTAAGGTAGGAGAGTACAATGGTTGGTGTCATGTTTAGGGACATCACATATCATGCACATTTATGTGATATTTAGAGGACATTATTTTAAAGGATGTCTTTTCCTGCATCTGGGACATTTTATGTCTAAAGGTTATTTTGCAGCTTTGTCCTTAGCTTTCAGTCCATCCAAGGTTGAAGTTAACTATGTACAAATGTATGTTTTCATATTGGCCAAGTCTTCTAGAAGTTTGGAGGAACCTGAGGCATGTTTTGATGTTTTTAGTCTTCTAATACCTCCTCTTGTTCTAGAGTAGCTCCTACATAACTCAATAATATGTTCCATAGTGAGTTTTTGTACATCACCTCCTCCCATGAGATTGGGGGATTCTTTGGCTTCCTCATCAATTCCTTTAAGGAAGACTATCTTTCTTATCTTTGCATTCAACTCATAATTACTTCTTCTATAGACAAAAATAAATCTATCCAAGTAATCTTCCATATTTTCATCTTCTTTTTGTCTCATCTAAATTAATTTTTCCCTCCTATATCTTCCCTTGTAGTAGTCTTGGTATTTGTCCAAAATGCTAGTCTCCATTTCTTCCCATGAATGAATGGAGTTAGAGGGAAACCCCATAAGCCACCTCATGACAGAGTCCTTGAGAGTGGAAGGAAAGAGCTCAAGTTTATGGTTATCTATTTTGTATTCATAGGTTTGGCGTAGAACTTTGAATTCAAACAATAATTGGTCTATATTTTTTTTGGGAATTCCTTAAAAGATAGGTAGAATGGATGGGGAAATGTTTTTCATCAATGCTTCCTCGTCCTCATTTAAGACAATAAGGTACGTAAAGGTTCTACCCAAAGTTCTATCATCATTGTATCCATTGTCTCCAATTTTTGTAAGTTGTTCAGGTTCTAGATAGGTTGCTTCAAATCATTTACTGTCACTCTTAAGAGTAGTATTAGATTACGTGTCACTCTCATGGGTAGTGTTATGAGTGTTTACTTCTTGTTCTCCTATTGGGGATATTCTTTGAGTTTTTTGAGGTATATATCTCCCTCTAGCGTCCCTTGGCCAGTGCATCAATGTTTATCTTTGAGGAAAGGCTTAGGGTCACTAGTGGTTGCATAGCTCAACTTCAATAACATCCATAGAATAAAATGTGAATAGAATGGAAGTTATTGAATAAAATGCTTGTTAAAGGAAATGTTACGCTGAAATAGAATGCTTGCTTAACAGAAATGATAGCTAAAGGAATTTTTTTGAACAAAGAGATTCAAAATTACATTCAGATAATCACCAAACCAAAATATTAAAACTGGAACTTAGTAAATGTCAAGATTCTACATGAAATACCAATCCTTCAATTTCCTTAGTCGAGTGGGCCCTTGATCTACTTTTGGATTGATGCTCTTAACACAAATTTATCCTAAGAATCACATATTATATTGATAAAAAATAAGTCTATCACATAGTTCGGATAGTAACTAAATAAATTATGTCTATTAACTATTGTAATACTGGTAAAAACTAACTAAGAAATAGTTCAAGGAGGTTTCTTATAGATACATATGATTACAACACATGCCATAATTATAGGCAATAAATTAATCGATGACATTTTCATAAAAGTTCCATGATGACCCATAACTCTATTGGAAATATAGGTCCTCATTTGTATCCTATTAAGAATCAATCCTCCAAAATGGCGTAGTGGTTGTGGACTCAGTCTCCTTTGACTATGCCTACATAAAATGGCAATAAATGTGCCTCATCATCCTGTATATTTCACTAAATCACTTAACAAAGTAGTTAGTGGAAGTTCTATTGGACATTAGTTCACATAAGATAGAATAAGGGGAAATACATCACTTTCTACTTTTGAGATAATTATTTAGAACATTCCCATGCGTTCATTAATTTTTTTAGGACTAAAGTTTATAGTTATATAGATGTTATGATAAGTCAATTTATGGACTCATTATTTACCTCAGTCATTACCTTTTGTTCAAGAACATCTATACATTTATGAGTATCTAGTAGTAAAACTAGTATCTCATCAAGTTTGTAGGTTGTTTTTTCTTCATATCCTTCATCCCTGTTGTTTGCATTATTTCTTCTTGTCCTAACCATTGTGTTTTGTTAGAAAAGAATAAAAAAAATTGTTAGTGTAAGAACCCATTAAGTCCAAGAGTTATAAACCTTCATCTCTGATACCAAATGTAACACCCTTATTATTATTACTTCAAAGTAAGGAATTTTTATTTAAAACAAACCCCTCAATCACATTTATTGCCTTCAATGATTTATATCTTGCAACAATTATAATTCAACATAAAATAAATTTTTTAATCCATATGATAATAATATAGCCATGTGCAACTATAAGGGTCAATTATATATACTTGACCCCCCTTATCATCACTCTACATGAGTGAGTATAAATTGTATGATTTTGGTAAACCTTTTTAAAACAAGTTTGAAAACTATGTGCAATTCCTAGGTGTCTACCTGAAAAATCAGCCAAATTAAATTTCATCCATCATCTCACAAAATAATTTAGGAACAAGGTGAAATGATAGCGTAATCATCTAGTTACACTACTTAGGCCAAAGTTTTTTAGCGATAAATGCAAGCTTAGTTTCTTGAATACACATAAGTCAAATGAAACTTGTCTCTTTCACCACATAACTATCTCTACATAGTTATTTATATATCATTTCATTTTTTAAGATTTAATATTCAGTTCTGAAGCTGCAAGGATCGTAACTTGAAACTCAAATCAGATGCATCCTATCAGTCCAATCATATGATCCCTATTGATCAAATTCTTCATCAATTTGTAAGACAATCCGTAGAAATAAGGGAAACCCACAAGACATAGGAGAATCCACATGTAAAAGGAAAATCTGTTGATGTCTATAGTAGGCTGTGAAACACCAAACACATCTGAAAAAGACTGCAAAATTTGTCAAACATAGTGTAAAGCTAAAAAATTCTATCTAGAGCCACAACACAAAGAAGACCAGAAACAAAGTGCGGCTTTATCCAATAGAGTCACGACCAAAAGAAGTGTCTTTTGAATAATTATGTAAGAAAGGATATTTATTGTACTTAATCATAAGAATATGTAGGTAGAAAAATATAAAGAAGTGTGTATGGTACATTTGTGTAGTACGAAAGAAGAGAGAAATGCAAAAATAGAATACGTAAATGTATAAAAGTCTGTAAGAGACTAATGTAACTTATTTTGAGATATAAATAAAGAATGATGTTTAACGCAATGTGTGAATTCTATTGTATTATATTATATTCTTTCTATTCATCTGTTTGAATTTAAGTCATATTTTCCTAGCACATCCTTAACGAAAGGGAAAAATTATTAACCCTCACACTATTGTTCAGGCTTAAGGTCCCCATAGCCATCCTGAGTTGGTAGGGAAAATATTCATACGACATGAACGCTGTTTCATGATATATGTGGCTCCTTACAAGTTAGTTATCAGTTTACATAAGGTAAATGAATTTTGACAATGCTCGGTTCTATCATATCGATACGCGTCATTCAATCACTTTAATGAATCATAGTATATTTAATTGATATCATCATCATTTATGATCATATAATATTTTACTATCATAACATATAGTTTTCATTTAAAATTAGATTTATCATTCATGTTTTGCATGAAATAACATAATTAACTACTTAAAATGATATTACATATTATCATAGGTTTGTTGTCATTAATGACTGGATAATTGTTTTATAAATACAATAATATCATCCTTGCTTTATCAAAATGGTTTCATTAACAAAATATGTTGTGTACAAATATAATTATTAACCATAAAGACATCATAAAAGTAGATATAAAAACACATTACAACTTCATAAATTTCAAACATGCTCTGTTGTAAATCAATAGTTCAATTTTTTCATTTTTCAAAATCATAATAATTCTAAACAATAGATATTCAATTATTAATTAATTTAAATAGTACATAATTATTAAATTATTATCATTGGATACTCAGAAATTACAATAGGCCAAATTACCATTAAAAAACTCGTGAATTAATACTTTTGTTTTTTAATTAAAATACGTTTACAGTCATTACAAATATCTTAAACATATTAATAATGATCATTTCATGAATAATCATGTGTTATCCAATCCAACATATCATTTTGTAATAATTACTCCATCCTGCATGCTATAGGAGAGAGAAAAATTGTATACATGGTCATTTCAATGAATGGACATAAATACTCCACTCCCATTCATGTTGTTATGTTATGAACTAAATGAATATGATAAGGTTAACTATGGAACAACTTCAAAACTTCACAATGCATCCTATAATCATTTAAATAATTAATCAATGAAGTGTACCAAATGTTGTAATCTATGTTTCTAAAATCTAACATGAATAATATCACTAAGACCAATTAAAAACAATGTGTCCCCCAGAACAATGTGTCTCTTACTATGGATGGGAGTCAAATGTAATTGGGTCCCCCAGAAATTATGCGAATATTTTTAACTTGGAAAAATAAAAATACCTTGGAATCATTCCTCAACTCAAATAGGATGAAATAGGTAAATTCTTAGATATCCCTGATATCATTATTGAACAGAATTTGAGAAAAATGGAGAATTCCTTGATAGGTAAACTGGTGGGCAGTAGACCAAATATAGACTCCATTAGGTCTTGGTCTGTTTCTAAATGGAAACCTAAGGGGCACATGGATGTTACAAACCTTCCAAATGGTTTTTTTCTATTCAACTTCAACAACTCTAAAGACCCCCAGAGGATCCTCAATGATGGCCCATGGTTCCTTGGGAAACTCAGCCCCTTCTTGAGGAAATGGACCCCTAAATTCAACCCTGACTGGGAGAATATTAATTAGTTCCCTATTTGGGTGAGACTCCCAGGTCTTCCATTGGAGCTATGGGACATGGATATTATAAAAGGATTTGCTAACAACATTGGAACCTTTGTTGCTATTGATAATGCAAATCTTACTGAATCAAGAGTGGTTTGTGTGAGATTTTGTATCTATTCTTTGATGGGTTCTTCCATCCCTAAATCTATCTCCCTGCAGTCGAAATTGGGTAGCTGGGAACAAAAAATTGATTTTGAAAATTGCCCTCAAAGATGTGAGAAATGTCAAGGATGGGGGCATGTAAAGCATTAGTGTAAGTTGACTGTCTCTCTAAGGTGTACCGAGAAAATCCATCCAAGGTAATGGACAAAGGAAAAGGAAGTTCTCCTCTGGTGTCTAGCACCCCAAAGAAGGTTAATCCTAATAACATCATTCAAATATGAGAAAATAAAGGAAATGAGGAGGAAAAGGCCTAGAAGCCTAAGTCAATGGATGAAGAGTGATTTATAAAAGTAAGGAATAAGAATTCCCATAGGAAAGCCCTATTGGAACCTCAATTTTAGAAGGTGAATCTCCATGTTCAAGCTGAAAAGGCTCTATCCACAAAAACAAAACTGGATAATCTGCTTAAGGAAGTCTCTAAGGAAAATTTCCAGTCTAAATCTAGGGGAGAAAATAGCTTCTTTAATCCTTTAGAAATGTTTTGTAATCCCTTCGAAGATCTTCAAGATAAGGAAAATAAGGGTTTGACTCTTGGAAGTGAAAACATGGGGGTTTTTAACAACACCCATGACATTTTTCAGGAAGTTGTTTATTCTCAACTTGTAATGGCCTCTGAGATCTTAGAGTTTATTAATGGGGACATAAATCAAGTTGTAAATTACGATTTTATGGCTAATCATATCAAAGGGTAAAATTTAGGGGAGACCCCCAAAAATTTAAGATCTGGGAGCCCTCCAAATAGGTTACTAGGAAGAAATAGATTCAAAAGGAAATCGATGATAGAACCCAAGCTAAACTGGATCTTAGAAGTTTTAGAAGAACAAAGAACCAAGTGCTTAAATGAATATAATATCTTGGAATATTATAGGGCTGAACAACCCTATTAAGTGGAGATTGATTAAATATTTTGAGATGACTCACAATTTTGACATTCTGGCCCTGCATGAGACTAAGATGATGGAAGGCCCTTTTTTAGAGACTTGTGGTAGGTACTATGAATTTTTTTTGGGTTTTGTTTTTAGTTAGATTGACACTGCTGGGGGTATGGTAGTTATCTGGAATGAAGAAATAATCAAAGGTACGAAGCTTCTTAATAGAAATAACCATATGGTTGTGCTTTTTCAGGATAAGAAGTCCAAAGATTTTTGGATCTTATCTAATATTTATGCCCCAAATATTAAAATTGAAAGGAAAAAAATATAGGCTATTCTCTCCAAATTTCATAATGTGATCAAAGGGACGGAATGGGTGATTTTGGGGGATTTTAACACCTCTTTGTGCCTCGGGGAAAAGAAGGGAGGAAATATTGATCTATTGAAATTATGGAAGACCTTCAGGATTTTATTTCCCTCAACAACCTTATGGATGTTGAGCTAAGAGGAAGTAGATTTACTAGGTCTAACAGAAGAAAGGGTGACTAGTTGATTCAAGTTAAACTTGATAGAGCTCTGATCTCTTGGGGATAGTTGAACAAAGAAGTGAGTGTGTTTTCCCTTCCCTACATAGGATCTGATCACAACTCTATTCTCTTCCAAATTAAGGACAAGGATCAGAGGAGAACCCCTTTCAAATTTGAGAAGATGTCGCTACAAGATGAGGATATATTTGATTTAGTTAAGGGATGGAGGAATGTGAAAATCAAAGGTACAAATTTATTCAGAATTGTTAAAAAGCTTGTTCATGTTAAAAAAATATGAAAGAATGGAATAAAAGGAGTTTTGGTAATATTTTTGAGAAAAAATTGTCTCTGGCTAATGAGATTTCACTCCTATAGGGAGATTTGGAATTTTCTGGGGAAGGAAACTCTATGCTAACCCAAAAAAATGATAAGGATTTACTTGTTGAGTATCATAACATCCTTCGGAAGGAGGAAATTTTTTGGAAACAAAAATCTAGAGTTCTATGGCTCAAAGATGGTGATAAGAACAAAAATTTCTTCCATATCTCTACTCTCAAAAGGAGGAGCACTAATAGAATCCTATGCATTAAAAATGAAGAGGGAGTTATTCTTAATGATTCTAAGGAAATTCAACAAGAGGCTTGTTCTTTCTTCAACAAGCTTCTGGCCTCATCTAGAAATTCTAACATCTTGAAGGAAGAGTAGTTTCTAGATGTTATTCCTTGTCTGATTAACGATGAAGAAAATATCATGCTCACTAAAATGCCTTTTATGGAAGAAATTGAATTCATGATAAAACCATTAAATCTTGATAAAGCTCTAAGACCATCTGACTTCCTTGCTTTCTTCTTCCAAAATTTTTGGGAGATTGTGAAGGATGATACCTGCAATGCTATTCAAGAATTTTTTAAGAATAAAAGGATGCTTCAAGATTTAAATATCAACTTTCTTTCTTTGATCCAAAATAATCATGATCCATCGGATTTTAAAAAATTTAGACGCATAAGCCTTTACAACTGTGTTTACAAAATGTGCTCCAAAATTTTGGCTTTAAGAATTCAGTTTTTGCTACCCTTGATAATATCTGAGCAGCAGGGAGCCTTTGTTATGGGAAGGTAGATCCAAGATGGTATTGTCACTATCTAGGAGACTCTCCATTTGGTGAAACAAAACAAGAAGGAAGTCATGTTTATCAAGCTTGATATGGAAAAGTAATATGATAGAGTTTCTTGGGTGTTCCTTTTGAAGATTCTTTCTAGGTTTGTCTTTAGAGAGGGCTTTAAGGAGATGATTATTTCATGTATATCCACAACCAATTTCTCAGTCCTAGTTAATGGGACCCCTTATGGGTTTTTTAATAGCACACGGGATTTAAGACAAGGTGATCCTATTTCTCCCTTTCTTTTCATTATTATGGATGAGACCCTTAACAAATCTCTAAATAAGGCTACAGAGGATGGTAGAATAAGAGGTATTTCTCCCATTGTCAACTGTAACAGAGTTTCTCACTAGCATTTTTTTGATGACACTATGTTGGTTGGTGTAGCTTCTTTCCCAGAGGCCAAGGAATTCAAAAAGTTAATGATGGATTATGAGGAGGTGTTTTATCAATTGATCAATTATGGGAAAAGCTTTGTCTTCTTCATCAATACCCCTGAAAGTAGAAGCAACAAAATTATTGGTATTCTAGGTTGTGCTTCTAAAACCTTCCCAACTTGGTATCTCAGGATGCTTATAGGGGTGGAAAAACCTAAGGATGTTGAATGGAATTTCTTAATTGATAGGTTCCTAAAAAAACTTGAAGGATGGAAAGGGATGTTGCTATCTCAAGCTGGAAAAGATGTTCTTCTCAAATATTCAATTCAAAATTTATCTATTTATACAATATCTATCTACAGGTTACCTTATGAGGTTCTTAGCAAGCTGGAAAGCATACAAAAAATATTTCTACATAGTGGCTCCGAATCTAAAGACATAATTCCTCTAATGGCCTAGGAAAAAGGTCTGTGCCCCCAAAAAAATTGGTGGTCTTGGTATCAGGGATCAGACCAAAATGAATAAAGCTATGCTGTCAAAAATGAGTTAGAGGTTGATTAAAGAAGAGAGTGTTTGGACGAGTATAATAAGAGGGAAATACTAGCCTAATCTATATGCTAACGAATGGTGCTTAAACACCCAAAACTCTAATGGTTCCTCTTATTTATGGAAGTCTTTAAATTGAGCTAAACATGTTGTCTCTTAAGAATACAAATGGTTAGTGGGAAATGGTGAACGATTAACTTCTGTGAGGACAAATGGTTAGAAGACCTTCCCCTCAAGGCTATTTACCCTATGGTCTACAAATATTCTATGTCCAATTATGGGACCAAAGTCATAGATTTCTTCAATTTAGATAATCCTTTGGGACAATGAAAAACCATAGCTCTAGATCATTCTAACAATATTGAGATTGCTTCTATTAACATCACATTAAGAGGAGTTATTATTAATAAAGAGAATCCTAAAGAGGATAGTATTTACTGGTCAAAGGAGGATAATGGTATCTTCTCGGATAAAAGTGTCTGTAACTCTTTCTTTCCTGAGGGGGGGAAGGGAAAATTTTAACTGGGGAAGTGTCTAGGTCAAAGAATTAATTCCCAAGATTAATATATTTTGGTGGTTGGTCATCCATGATAAGATTCTTACGGTTGACAATCTAAACAAGGGAAATTTCCACATGCTTAATAGATGTTTTTTGTGTGAATATGATTGTGAAGATACCTCTCACCTATTCCTAAAATTCCCCTTTCTTGTCTTGGTTAGGAAAGCCATTCTCAATCTTTTTGAAGTCAATTGGGTTTTTCCGAACTCCATAAAAATGTTGTGGACCTAATGGTCCACCCCTTTTAAGAGCCAAGGTTTACATTTCTTATGGACTGTCTCTATTATGTATTTGACTTGGGAGATATGGAAGGAGAGAAATAGAAGAATCTTCAAAGGAAAAAAAGAGCCTCCCAACAAAATTGGAGTTTGTTGTGTATATTCCATCTTGGCTATTTTCTCTAACTTGAACTCCCAAAAAAGTCCTTTTTTCAGAATGAATCTAAATTTTCCTTGAAGTGGGGTTTGGGACCCACTACTTTTATACCTCCTACTCTTAACCCTAGACTAAAAGGTTGGGAGAAACCTTGTAATTATTGTTTAAAATTTAACTTTGATGGTGCCTCCAAAGGAAACCCTGGTCGTGCAGGCTGTGGAAGGGTCTTTCATGATTCTGAAGGAAGTTTTATTCTAGGGTACCATCTCAATCTATGTACTCAAACTAATAACATTACTGAGGTTGTTGGAATCTTTTGGGGGCTATCTATAGCTCTTCAACACAATTTTGTCAATCTAGAGGTGGAAGGAGACTTACTGAACATAATTAACAACATAAATGGGAAAGGATCCATCTTTATTTCTAACCATAACTCTATTAAGAGTATTAAGGATATGACCCTTTCTTTTAATCTTATATCCTTTAAAAAATTTTATAGGGAGGTAAATATTGTGGAAGACTTCTTTGCTAATATGGGGGTTAATGGTTTTGAGTTGACACTTATTAAGGAGGTGGAAATCCTCGATCCCAAGGTGTGGGCACACTTATTAAAAGATATCAATGAACACATATAAGGTCCTTTCATGGGGTGTCAGTCTCATCATGGTCATATGCCATAGGATGATTGTGCATTTATCCTTCAATAATTATAATATCGGGAAGGATATCCACTCGTGTTCATGGAAAGCTCTTTTTACTTCCCAAGTTTGTAGAAATATCACTTCTTGGCATGCGAGTAATCTTCTGGTTTTCTAGATTTTGGGTCTTTTTGTGAGAAGGTTTTTTTTGTTTGGCCAAATGGGTGGAGGTCTTGTCAGAACTAAACCTGTTGACCTTGAAGGGGTCACATCAGAGGCTATGGCTCTGTTTGATAGTAAGGGATTTACACCCTTTCAGAAAATTTTTGAAGGGCATTATGAAAATATTAGAAAATATTTTGCTAGCACCTTAAAAGTGATCAAAAAAGGAGTGGTTGTTGAAATGAAGGGGATGAGTATGGAGATCACTATGGATTCAGTGGCCAAAGTGATGGGAATCCTTGCTGTGGGGAGGGAGGTCTACAAACCTAAGAAGGAATCCTCTGAAGAACATAATCTTTTCCTTAAATGTAATGAGAATCTCACATCCCATTTTGTTGGTTACCTTCGAATGTCTCTTCCTAATCCTTATGACTAGGTGGCTCTCACCTTTATTCAATTTTTAACTCTAGAGGGTCGTCATAAGTGTATTTATGCCTACCACCTCCCTATGCTAAATCATTTTAGGTAGGGATAGGATTTTAGTTTTCCCTACTTTCTGTTTCACTCCCTATGTACCTTTATTTTGCAATTCAAAATGAGAATAATTTATGTCCCTCTCCATCAAGGCTTTATCCTTGCCCTTGTAAAAAGAGCAGCTTTGGATATTGATAAAAATGGATCCCTTACCAAGGCTCTAGAAGCTTATGCAGATGGTACTGGCTTGGAATTGGAGGATAAGGATTCGGGTGACGACACTGAATCTTAAGATGGGGACTCGGATGAGGACCAGGATGGGGTGGAGGTGGTGGTGACCTAGAATCTTAAGGATTTAAAATTGAAGTAGGTCCCTTGTACTTCATCATACACTAAGGGTGAGTCTAGTAAACAAGAAGCTGAGACCCCTATCAATTTTCAACTAGAACAACACTTCAAGGCTACGAGTAATGTCACACCTGTAAAAGGGGAAAACCATTTTGCTAGGATGGCAATGGATATTGAGGAACTCAAGGGTGATATGCAGCTCACTAAGAGATCGGTTTAGTTTTTGTTTAATGACTGGCATAAGATGAAAATGTAGGTGGAGGAAGCAGTCAACAACGGGCATGGCAGAGAGATTGAGGTTTTAAAGGCCAAATTTGGTTTCATAACTAAAGAGATGGATCAGGTTTGAGCTATCCTCCATAACTACATGGAATGGAGTGTGGTCACAGTCAAATCAACTCTACAACACTTTCAGACTCTGGGATAGTTTTCCAATGCCTATTATGCCGTGGATAGTCAAGGCAGGAAGAGAAAGGTGACCCCTGATGGTTTCGACTTCGGCACCCTAGCGGGTAATATTGATGCTTTGGTGAAGGAATGAAATAAGGTGTTGGAGGGGCTTGAAAAAGCCTATAAATTACCTGGGGTGGGATGTTTTTGTTTTTTTACTGTCTTTGATCCAAGTTGTTACTTTCATCACTGTTGTTAGTTTCTTTATGTTTTTTGTTGTTTTTTTCACTTCTCGAGCTTTAGAGACCTCTTATTACTATCAAATATTATATTTTATTTTTTGATGTTGTAGTTGTGTAATTATCCACTCTCTTAGAGTGGTTTTGGTGTACAAGGTAGGGCCCCCTCAACCCTTTTTTACCTCTTATAGAAAAAATGTGTATAAAGTTTAATAGCTCAATAAAAATGAACAATATTGTTCAACTAAAATCATTTCATAGGATAAATAAACCATATTTGAATTTTAACCAAAATCATTAATTATGCATGGTCTCATATAACTTATCTTATTAATCAAATAATATAAAAAGAGAAGAAACCAAAATTTCTTTTTCAAGGTAATCATTACATCTACAGTTAACCAATTGGTTAACTAGAATCCAAACTACATTCTACATTGATCACACCCTAACATTGCTATAAAATGGTGTAATTATATCTTTAGTATCATTTTTAACTTCAATAATCACTATTTCCCAATCATAAGACAATCATAATGTTTAAAAAATACGTGCTCCTTCAAGATCAATAGACTTATAACAAGATGTTGAAGCTTAATAATTTTTTTGTCCAACTTAATGAAACACCTCCAACAGAAGGAACCAATGATCATCTAATTTTAGCATTTAATAACCAAAAAAATGCACAAGAACTCTGTAAGATTCAATCTATGAATAAGGGTTATTATTCAATGACTAAGAAGTTTTATAAGCGTAACAATCAATAAAAGAAACTTTACCCATGTGCCTTTTTCTACAAATTCAATTCATGACTTCTTATCGAGATGAGACAACCACCAGTCTAATGTAAAAAACATAACTGGAAAAGGAAATTATTATTAATACCAAGACCTATTTCATCAAATGAGTTTCAAAATTCCTTATATAATATAAGAACAATATTTTAGTAAAATATTTTTATCCTGTGTTTAAAATAAACCCAATTCTAAAAATAGAAACCATGTGAATACACTTCAAGAAGGAAGAAATTTTTTTAATGTTAATAAAAATTTGCTTGAATGTATAATAGTCAAGTTTTTTCAACTTAGAAGTAAAACTCAAAGATCAAGATGACCCATAATCTACTACAAAAAGCAAAACAACATTATACATGTATTCACCAAATACCCACTTCTGGAAATAAAATTCAAATGTCATTACAGTCTGCAACAAAAATCTAAATGCACATAGTCATGGAAAACAAAACACTCTAATACAACCCAGATCTATTTTTACAATGAAAACCCATTTTCCATTTTTTTGAAATAGCCCTTTAAGGAAAAATGTTATCTACTCCATATTCCTAAACACCCATTCCAATCTTTAAAAAAATTTCAAATTAAATAATCACACATTTCTTGCTAACAAATAAAAACTCATTATTTCCATTTAGCTTGAAAAGTAACAACTAGAAAAAGAGTTAAGAAAATCCATACTTGTGACTGTAAAGACTTATGCAAATTTTCCACAAGTTATTCACCCAAAAAAACTAAAAATTCAAACAACAAGAACCCCAAAATACTCCAACTTAAACATCTTAAACATTTATATTTAGCTAGTTATGCCATTAAAATTTCTACAAAAATATTGCTTGAAAACTCCATGTGTAGCTCAAAGGAGATATCTCCTATGAAAAAAAACAATAAAAAAAGAAACTACGTTGCATGCCAAAGCTTCTATAAGAAGCTTCCCCATTCCAAAAAATTTGAGTATAAGGAATTAAATGCCATTACCTCTCATAGTACCAACTCATGGCTTGGTCAAAATTATCTCCATTCTCCCTCTAACTCTCATGATGGTTCAAAGGAGTGGTATGGTCGAAAATATTAAGTTACATTATCATTAGTAGGCTGGGACGATTCAGTGAGAGTGTCACATTCAATCACATCAACATAATTAAGACATTTTATCACATGGAGAAGCTTAAAAAATCAATTAGTATAATGTACAACACATCTATAATAATAATTAATAGCATATTCCTACTTATATTAACTTCAAGATCTAGAGGGATATATACAAGACTGCACTTGAGTAATTGCTTTAGCATTAGGTGAGGTGCACAAGGTAATTTTGTGAGCTATTGTTAATGATATTGTAGCTAAATATTTTTGGGTTAAGATACAATATTAAATGTAGCTTTATTATCATCCTTGGTGTCATTATATTTTCCTTTCAAATTAGTTTTTCCTTGAAATGTAGGATTAGATGTATTAGTAGCATTGGTAAAATACTTGATATTTTTCATGGTAAGTATATTTATTTCATACTATTTTAATGTATGACTTAAATGATCAAATGAGTATAATTTTTAAAACTTAAGAAATTATTGTAAAGGGGTGTTGGTGAAATAATTTATTGTATGAAAAAATAGTGGTTTTCACCAATGATCATGGTGTTAAGCCCCTCCTTCGTAGGTATGGGGAGGATCCCATTTATTGAATGTAAATTAATTAGAATTGTGGGGTGGCCATTAGGTCAGGTATCACACAAGAATAATCCACTAAACTTATGGAAAATTGATTGTATAGTGTACAAGAGAGGAATTTCCATTGAGGAGAGGTAAAGATGATATGGGGAAATAGAGAAAGGGGGCTAATATTGTGAGTAGGATTACAAATGTAAAAAAACATTAGCCAATGTAGTTCCATATTCAATAAGAAAAAATCAATCGAGTAGGTAATTTCAAGATTAACAAATCAGAGACACAAAGTTCTATGGATTCACTAATAAAATAAAATAAATCCTTTTTGGTTTTACAAGATTACAATGCTTGAAAAGTTGGAAAGTAAAAAGAGTAGAAGAACATAGAGAAAGAGATAGAAAAATGTAGCTTATTTCTTGTAGTACAAATGCTAACCCGTTAGAATGGAGAGAACATACCAATTTATAGCTTACAAAAATTTCTCTTCCTCTCCCCCATGTGACTTTTCATCTCACCACCACTTATGACCTTTCAAATTCCCTAGCAATGAAATTAAGTCCTTTTCTTATTTTTGAAAAAGAAACTTTTACAATGTAACATAAGGACACATATGTGGATAAGATTAAAGAGTGAAAAAATGCATTGCCAATGAAGAAATAGAATGATAGAGAGAGAAGGGGGAAGAGAGAGAAGTGAAAATTCAGAGACATGGGAGTCTTTGTTGATGAAGTATCTAATTTTGATGAACTTTGAGGAAATTCTCCCTAAATGAAATTATTTTCCTCTAGTCTATTGTTGGAATAAAATATTTTCATTGTAAAATCATCCTTCTGTGAGATGTATACAGCTTCCAAGGCATTGAATTATTTTTCAAAATAACTTCTAAGAAATTCTTATTGTGATGGAAACATGATGATCTTCTTTGATCAAAAGGTGGGAGTTAGAACATTGAAATCACTACCTTACTCCTCTTGGCCTTGAGATTCACCTCCGCTAAAAATATGTCTCATTTTTTAATAGAATAAATAATAATATTCTCAAACATTTTATTTCTTATCTATTACTCTTTGAAAAATGTCTTCTCCTCCAGATAGAAGGATTGTTCCCTCATTCAACTAGAAGTGCATATTGTGAAACCTTGAGTTTTTCCAGCCACAATGATGTTCCAAAACTGTTCCAAAAATATCTAAGTGCTCTTTATTCATCATGAGAGGCTTAAAATAATTATTTCTTGACTAATATCCTACCACTTACTATTTTTAGTAAGCCTTAATGTAGAATTATTTTTTTTGGTCACTAGTTGCTCAATTTGAAACTTCTGAGCTTTCCTGGTGTGTAGGGATCTAAATGAAAACTATGAGACCAAAATGTTTATAGTAATTACTATTTATATACTATAAGGATTAGGAAGGATTACTATTATTATAATTCGCTCTTACCAGTGTCAAAATGGAACAAAATTGTATCAAATTTTTTGTTATTTTATAAGGATGCTTTGCTCTAATGTTTGAAGGATTTCAATCATCGAAATTCTGAGATGTGAAAATGAATTTTTATTTTGGGAAATTGTGTATGGAAATTAAAAATCATGTAGAAAAACATTGGATGTGAGGTTGGGATCATGTGAAGTATTTTGAAGGAGTTGTTAAAATCTCATGGGGATCGGACAAGGGATTTGGGAGATATGAATAACTTTCCATTTTTAGTAGCATGAAATAAAATGGAGTGAGATTTGGGGGTGGGGGGGGGTGAATATTTTAAAAATAATTATGGTATAGTGTTTGAATATGAATTATTCTTTATTTCACTTGTACACCTTTACTCATGAAGTATTTCTTATCTCACTTGTACACTTTTACTCATGTTTGGCTCAAGTGGGATTAATCAAGGTTGAATGGATGTTGATGTTGAGTTACACCCTAATAATAGGGGGAAAGGTAAAAAATTGACAAGAGGGGCTCCCAAATGTTCTTTTCATAAAATCATGCCATGTGTCATCTTGTCATGTAGTGTGAGGGAGATGCGTAGTGTTGAGAAGGGATTTTGGGGGATACAATATGGTCCTTGGTATGTCCAGGGGCTAAATAGAAGGAATGGGAGCACATTTTTATGTCCCCCATGTAAAATTTTCTATTGGTGAAATGTGAGTGGACACCATAAGCTGAAAAATGTTCCATGGTTCATCATCTCATGAGGAGGAGAGAAATAGTTCAAGTAAGATGCAAGTTTGGGACCTCCTAGGGGAGAAATTGATGCTTTCCAAGTTGCGGAGAGAAAGGAATCATAGGGGAGATAAATTTTGTGTCCCCTAAGTATATTTTCAAATTGGATAAAATCCAAGGGGATACAACATGCTCCAAAATGCACCATGGGGTCCTCGAAACATGAGAAGGGGGATTTGACTAGACTTGAGTTTGGACCTCTAACACTCGTAATACTTGAAGTTGACGTTTTTAAGTGAACAAAACTTATTAAAGGAAGGTGGTGCAATTTTATATCCCCCATTTCCATTTTCATGTTGGATATAATCCAATTGGACACACCATGATCCAAAATATTCCAAGGAGGAGTTTTTCATAAGAAAGTGGTCTATTTTTGCATTTTTCTCACCTAACCACTTAAGTCACAAGTTTTAAGTGAGGAAAACATAAAATTCATAAGAGAGAACTCTTTTATGTCCCCCATGTCCCTTTTCACCTTGAGTAAAATTTCAAGGGGACACATAGCCTTGAAAAGTGTGCTACAGCCTTTAAGTGATGCTGACATCATCATCCAAACATAACATTAGAACATGCGGCTTGCTTTTTCTATCCTAGGAGTGAGAGTTACATTTCAGAGGTGAAATATTATATGATTGTGACACTAAATAATATATTTGTTCAATCCAATCACTTAAAATAATTTATTCATATTTAAATTTTAGTTATGGCACCATTTACCCTTTTAGCACAAAGGAGCAGTAGAAGTGACTTAAGCTATTGCAAATGATATTGAAGACTTAGAAAAAAATTGACGTGTCCATCGTGTGGAGGATTTCAAGAAATTTCCATTGAATTTATTTAGTTCCCAACTCCTATAATTTTTTATATTAATTTCTAATAAGGTGGATTTCTTTGTTGAATCCTACATTCCTTCTACCCAAATTGCTTCCATAGATTGTCCATAAACTACCTTAGATAAATTCATTTATCTCCTATAAATCTCCCAGATGATTTAAGTCTTCCTTCTCAGCTTATGGAGGATGTCTTCATGCTACAATATGGATTAAAAATAGCCATTTTAGTATTTTAGATAACACTATTAAACCTTAGAACTTAGTATTATCATAAAATCGACTTGGATCTATTCCCATGCGCATGAAAACCACTTGAAAACCTATGTTAGCACATTCCTCTTAGCTATACTAAAGATGAAAGATAACCAAGGGGGTTGTGTGAGCTAATGGGATGGCTAGCAATGATCGAGAGAGGGGTTTTAAATGGTGCACTTATTTGTAATGGCCAAAATTTTCAATTTTGAATGTTATACATTTAGCATGACAATATTTGGCTCTATCTTGGGGACATTATACTATAAGGGGTAATGAAGAACCTTCGGTATCTCGTGGAGTAGAAGACTAATTCCTTTTCTGTTAGGCCATAAAGTCACCATAGTGAGCAAATAAGAAAGCTGCCAACACAACCAAGATAGAAAAACATGAGCGCACAATAAAAAGGAGAAACACACAAAAAATGGAACATGATATAACACACCTACATCAGTTATGGTACATGCAGGGGATAACCTACTTTCAATTTAGCATTGATTCTTCATTAAATGTTTACCCTTACATGGGTATCACCAAATGTCTTTGTTCTACAAATCCATTAAATGTATCATTAAAATATGACCCCTTCCTTAATTTCTTGAAAAAAAAATCATTATTTTTCTTGTGAGGGTCCACTTAGAAGCCTCCTTACCTTTTTTTAAGTTAATTGCTTAAGTTATTCCATCAACGCAACTATTTACAAATTCATTCCAATTCCTAATTTTCTATTGCTATTACCAGAATGAGTCTTGATCACGTCAAGATTACTATCCTAACACTAAGTATTATGGTCTATGATATACATTTAAACTTTATTTGTTATCTACTTCATGAACATGTTCTCTATGAATTGGTTTTTGGTAGATATTTTGAGATTTTAAACATTTTCACAAGTCTCTTGATGTTCCATGTTTCTCAATTGCTCCAAGAAATTATCCTTCATACGAATTGGTTCACATTTGATGCAATTATTACTATGGTGTGATGTGCACAATGATTCATTTTCTTGAAAGGAGAATGAGCACATGGTTAGACATGAAAAATGAAAATCATCATCTTCCCCATCTTGAACTTCATGATCTTGGAGATTCATCTCCATGATGGAGGCATCCTCTCCTTGACTAGAGACAAATTTAAAATACCCAAGAATATTCTTATTCATACACTCCTCATTAAAAATGTCTTCATCTACCAATGGGAAAGATAAGGTTTCATATTCACGATCATTTATATTGATCTAATCTTCATACTGAATCTTGAGAAGGTGATTTGAAAATTGAGGCTCATATGGAAAGAAGTCATTTGATATAAATTTATCTTTATGTCTTATGTTTCTCATCACCTTGGGATTACTTTGTTACAAGAAAAAAAATTCATGACCTTCATCACCAATAAGTAGAGAACCTACATATATCCACATCCAATAAGAAGTGCATATTTTTAAATTCTATTTCCATCGTATCATCATGATATTTATTGACCATATCTATTACATCTCAATACTCCTCCATCAATATGGGAAGTTCAACATCTTGCTCTGAGGTTATGAAAAATTTACTGCACCTTAAATCTTGACATAAAATGTGTGCCCTTAGGTAATCTATTTTTTGAATAATTTATTTCATTTTCTTTATAAGAAGGAACTTTTTCATCTTTCCATTAATGTGTATGGTGGTGTATGAAAAGTCCATCTGTATATCTATTTCAACATCTTGACAGAAATTTTGGCTCAATAGTATACCATATTAAGATCACATATTTTCCACAAGTATTTTTATCTTAATATTCTTGTCAGGAAATTCTGCAAATGCTACTTGAGCATACTTAACTTGGCCAATGAGAAGTACTTCTTTAGTTCCCATGGAGTAACAATGGACAATATAGGGGATGATAGAGACACCAAGATCTTTAGAAACTATTGTGGGAATGAAATTTTCAGAGGCACTAGAGTCAATAATGTAGTTATTCAATTTATGTCCATTAACCAATAAGGAAAGGTAAAAGAGATTTACCTTATTAAAAGAGGAAGATGTTGAGGAAAGAAGGTCTTGGGAAGGGATGATGCTAGGAACAGGAAGTGATTTTTTGGTGCTGAAATTTTTGGAACATGAATTTGGACTACTTCCTTTGATAAACTGAAAATTTTTATCAAATTTCATGGGGTGAGTCTTCAAGTATTCAGATTCAAAATTTAAATTTTAGCTTTCTTGACATGGTCAATGATGTCAAAAAGTGAATAAGTAGTGGGAACATTAGGAACAATTCCAACCTTGACATGAGTAAGATTTATATTATTAGGATCAATAGAAGTAGAAACTATTTTAACTAGATGAGATGAACAAGATTTACTCAAAGAGGTAGATCGAGTATTGATTGAGACCTATTCCCAGGATTCTTCTTGGATGCCCCATGGAAGTGGGAAATGATGATCCTCATTTTTTTTTGTTTTTTGTAGAGTTATCATTTGAGGATTCAAGTAATTTTCTTGGGAAATGGGATAAGACTCTTCTTTATTTGTTCATGAGTAGGTGAACACTGCACATGAGTAGATATTCATATTATATATATCATGATATTTATCATGTTAGTATTCACAATACCCAATGTTTTCATATCCATATTCTTCCTCTCTTTTATCTTCACAAGTTCCACATATTCCATTAACCATTCGAGCTTCCAAGGAAATCCTTTAGGTTTCTCCCATAATTTGATTCCTATTTGGATGTTGATACAAGGCATGTTAAGAAATTTCCCTCTTTAATATGGTCGATTCATTGACAAAATTTTGCAGCAATGGATCAAAAAATTTATATTTGAAACTCTATACCTTATTCCAGTTTGAATAGTTCTTGATCTTCCCTGACATGATAAATTCATCTTTCCCTTTAACGGTAATTTCTTGAGCATTATTCAAAGTATTTGGTTGAGTTTTTTGCAACATGAACCCAAACTTTGGAAACTAAGCATTTATGAAGAATATGTTTTGATTATATATAAAAGGACAAGCACCTGTACGAATATTGTTAATCAACCTGTTAAATGTTTCCACAAATTTCTTCATGGTATCTTACAGTTATTTCTTCATTTGGGAGGGAATGGAAATCTTCCACAGTATTGGATCTTGCTTCAAACCTAGTTTTCATGTGTTCCCAGTCAATGATGGGGCAAGGTGGAAAGTACTAAAACCATTCTATTGCATAATATTGCAATGAATCAAAAAAAATTATACGAAAACATATTCATGTTCCACTCCAAGAAATACATGTGTTGTGATGAAAGATGTGATATGATCATCTTCATGTTGCTTTCTATCTTTCTATAACTTGAGAAATTTCTTCCTTGATCCTTTTGCTATTTCATGTAGTGGAGGATCCAAAGCTATTGGATTGGTCTTTTTTCCCCATAGCAGAGGCACAACCATTTATTCTTCTTCTTCTTCTTCTTATTTCAGAGGAAGGATATCAAGTAGTTATACAAATGATTCTTCAATGAGATCTTCAAGAAGAAATTTAGGGTTAAATTTGGGAAGAGATTATTTCCTAACTTGTCTTAATACTTAGATAATAAGAAGTTTGAAACCAATTTTTTTTGTTCTTCGAATGCGGGATCAACAATACCACTTACACAATCAACTCGAGTATATCATTTTTCTTCCATTTTTCTCAAAGTGTTAGATAGAAATGTAATTAGAAAAATGATTTTTTTTTAATGAGATTCAACAGGGCTTGATGGGAAGAGAAAATGGATAAGTATTAACCATATGTATAAGTTAGAGGCTATACACAAGAGTGTGTACAAGGAACATGTAATAGGAAAATGTCTAAGAACTAGGAGGATGCATAGAAGCATGCACAAAAGAAGACAAGTAAACACGTGAATATGCATGTAACAAGGAAGAAGAAAGTTAACACGTAGAGGTTCGTGCACATGCATAGGATTTTCAAGAATTATTTATTTTGGAGAAAAGGATAAAAATAAGGGAAAAAGGAAGATGCCATGATATGCAAGCAAAGTTCGTAAATAGGTGAACAAAGAGGTAAAATCACATGCAATGATACATTTAATTATAGGATTAAATCATGGATGATGTTGGGCTATTTATAGATTGTATTAGGGTAGAAAAAATATGTAAAAGGCATGTAGTCTACTATTAGGAAAAACACATGTAAGAAGTGAAGGGAAAGTCCCCACCATGTATAAATAGATGTTGCACTTAGTGTAAAATGTAGTGAAAAAAAGAGTTCTAAGGTCTATTGTATGTGAGTTCTTGTGATAGATGATGAGTAAAGGATGTTAGGTGTGCTACTATATGCATGATTTTTTATGTGTGCATGAATGTAATTGTTTCATGGATGTAATGAGTAAGTATGTTATGTAATCAATAATGTTATGATGGAAAATTGTGTGTGGATTACAAGGATTAGTAAATCTAAACGTGGTATAATAGGAATTCAAGTGTTATTGTTGATTGTTAATGTTGAATAGTTTCCTTATTATATGTGTTTCCTCTATTATTTTCTATTGTTATCATCATGCATGTTGTAATGACTCACATCTTGATAAGAGCACAAAAGAGGAACTTGGTAGGATACACACGCTTTGGGTGAGCACCTAGGCATCTTTCTAGGTGAGATGTTAGCGCACATGACCTTGTGTAGGGTTAGCTACTAGACTCCAAAAATTTTGTTATGTAGTTGAGACCTATTTTCATTATGCACATCGTGATGTGGCGTATGTATGGAATTTCAAATATTAATGGATAATATTAAGCATTTTGTGGATGATGGCTAGGATGAATTTTCTCAAAGATACATCACTAGACTAGAATTTAATGTGCATAAGTAGGTAGAAGAGAACTTATGAATCCTTTTATGAGACATTATTTAGTTTATTTTTAGTAGATTTGTATCAGTGGCTAGCAACATACACACAAAATAGGGGTGTTTGGTTGGGAAAGAAGAAATTTTGGAACCAAGATAAGTATCAAGCACTTTTTAATTTGGATGAGGCATGGAAAAGTGTTGTATATCACTAGTGGGAAGGTGTGTTACAAAATTATACCTTGGAATATGTGATTTCAACATACTCGTGCTCAAAATAAGTAGAGTTATGGTTTTTGTGTGAACCTAGTGGACCTTACTTATGTGTACTACCTTTAGCAAAAAATATCTTAATGATTGAGCTCAAGATGGAGAACTTACCTATGAAAGGATAAAACTCCACCACATGTACGGGTAGTAAGCAGGTTTGGGAAGGATGGCATTGATCCAAGTGAAAGAAAGGGAAAGATAAGAAATAATGCATAGGTATAATGATGTCTGATAGAGGCAAATTGAAGAAGCATTGAGACTAAGAAGAATGATGTCAAGCGGAAGTGATGAGAACCCTACAGAAGGCGAGGGACAACAAGATTATGTATTTCTAGTATTGGGTAAGTGCACTAGAAGGACCCATTTGACATCTAATGAGAGAGAATCTAAGGAAAGAATGAGAACCATTGGCACACATTTGACCCAACAAAGTTACCTATCCATTGCACATGGTTTTCATAATTTGGAAGTTGTTGAAGATCATCATAGTGAAATGAAGGTAATCAAGGATCACCATGTTGGGTTGGAGATATAAGTAGGCATGTATTGGTATCAGCTCAAGAGGTACAATATATTAAGGAATCACATATGCAAATGCAACACATGCTCATGTTTTGATAGACCTTGTTTAAAAGTGATTTGGTAGGCATGTTGTCAAGACAAAGAATTGGCACACTACCCATTGGGAGTAATCATGTTGGTGGAGTTATAGGATAGATAATTGGTGTGTAGTTTAACAGTACTACGGAGACACAAGGTAGTATGTCTATAGGTCCCTAGGTTGTGGTAAGAGGATCAAGAGGATCATGTCCTCTACCACATGGAGGAAATACTAGTGGATGATTAGGTTCAAGATTTGGTCCTACTCGAGGACAAGGACCACAACAACTAGTACAATAACCTCAACAACCATAATAGCAAACTCATCATATTTTATTTGATATTTCTCTTCACTTTACAAAATATAGAGGTGTGGAAGACATAACAAAACATGCACATATGTGTGACTTATTATGGAGAGCTAAGGGAATAACAACTCTAGATTGTAAGGCTAGTCAGTTTGTAATGTCATTTCAAGGTTGTGCACGTAGTTAGTATAGAAAATATGAACCACACCAGAAAGCGATGGAGTACGATGCATTGTGAATCACCTTTTTAGATGAATTAAATATACTTAAGTGTGAGAAACACAACATTAGCGTCCTAAAGGAAATTAAACAGGGTTGTTTGAGAGTGTTAAGGAATATTATGTGCATTCCAAGACCTTATTTTCTAAGCTTTCATATGATATGCATCAAAGCCAGCATGCGCATTAGTTTGTAGGAGGCTTGTTAACACCTTTTTGAAGGGCACTATCATAGAATACATTCACTGATCTATGCGAAGTCTTCGAATTAGCATTGTACACAAAGGTAGTTAAAAGTTTAGATACTTGGGTGAGTCCATTCCTTTAATCCCAAATTGTAGCAATGGCTAATCAGTTGGAGAAGTTATCTTCCAATTCATCTCATAAGATATGTAATGGACTTTGGTGTACTGATTGTGAGATGGAAGGACATTAAAAAAATAGCTATCCACACATGAATGTGCATGTGTTGTTAACAACTTATAAGATTTTTCATAAGAACCATGATGTCCGTAATTGTCCACTTTTGCAGCACATGATGTAGAAAAATGTCTTCGTGTATTACAAAATATGTGACATGCATAGTCATGAAATATCCAATTTTCATTGGATTGATCCTATCCATGAGGCTTGTGAAACAGGGTTATGCTAGACCAGTGTGGAAAGTATCTCACATATGCAAGAGGGACATAATAGTGAGGGTCACAATAACATAAATGGAGGCTTTAGAGGTGGATATAGAAGTAGAGGTCGTGGTGGCTAAGGAAGGTTTACACGAGGAACATGTTACACTTGTGGGTTGCTTGATCATTATCAGTTAGAGTGTCCAAATAATTAGGTTTGCACGTACTGTGGTAAGGCGTATAAGGTTGAACATTGTTTAGACTTGTATTCCCACAAGTGTAATAATAATTAGAAGGATAAAGGTACACACATGATTAAGGTGGAACATCCTAAGAAAGAGAAATTGGCACCTAAAAAGTTGGTTGTAGTTGAACCTCAATCATTATTGGTCACCATACACATATAGTGTATGCACAAGAGTATAAAAATGTGAGAACGCTCATCAGAAGGGAAAAATATGTACATGTGCAGTATCTAATGTAACACAATAGAAGGAAGATTATTAGGAAACCATGGGCATCATCAGGGAGCTACATGAAGAGATACAATGCCTGAAATAAAAAGCATATGAGAGGGACCGCGCAAGGAGTACTGAGATAGCATAGAAGTATTTTGATCATTATAGAGAGGTGTGAAAAATGATTAGGCAGGAAAATATCATACCTCTACTGGGAGAGTGAATGTGTAATAAGATACCACACTAATTTTCCACAACAAGATCATGAATATGAAAAATAAAATCACCTTGGATGTACTGATTAATAAATGGTTGGTGATTAGTATTCTCGTTAATACAAGCGTTGAAGTCAATTTTATCACACTTGATTCTTGGAACCAAATGGGAAGGCCACCATTACATTCATCCTCAAATGTGTTGTATATGGCCAAAAAGATAAGGGCATGCCCATTGGGGTTTTGAAGGATGATTCCATCACCATTCAAAGAGCCAAGTTCAAGTGTGATTTTGAGGTATTAGAGCTTGTGGAAGAAAATAATTTCCCTACACTACTAGGATTTCCTTGGTGTTATGCCAATAATACAGACTTGCGCTTTAACAAGCATTACATAAGTTTTGAGGATACAAATGAGCGTGTTTTGATACCATTAAATGAGATGAAGATTTCACCTTATATAGATCCCATTAATGAGGAATATTTCAACAAAATCTACACTCTTACGATGCATGACCTAGAGATTTTGGAGCCATCAAAAGAGATTGTGCTTCATGGGGAAGACACACATTCCATCCATGATACTACTAGTGTGGGTTGTGACAATTGGGCCCATGGAACTTATGAAATGGTTATTCGTGAGGTCTAAGGAAGAGTGATAAGGATGATTTTTCCATGACCTATTAGGTGGGTGGGTAAATTCATTCTACCAAAGTATACTAGACAGGAGAATCCTGAGTCATTATTGCGTGCGATGGAATAAAAATGATGCAGTGAGGAGGATAGGAGAAACATGATGATATACACATTGTGTGGGAAAAAAGCACACTAGTGGGCCATGCATAAAGACAACTCACTTGGTTGGTGTGAGATAAGAGTGGCATTCTAACAAAGTTTTCTAGGAGTAATCTCCCTTCATTGGTGCAGAATTATGATGGGAAGACTTATCCCATGGTACACATTCAAAATTGTGAAAGGAATTGGATGCAAGGGCAAGATTCTTTGCCACAATCTCTATGGGTAAACAAGTTTTCTACTACTTTGGATGCACATGTGCTTAGTATGTACCTGTTGAATTAAAGCAGGAGACAACACTTTGACATGACCATACTAAAGGTATTTTTCATACTTTTGATTATTTTTCTACTAAGCCACTCATTCATGAAGCATTGAAGATTATGAGGAACATCACATTGGGGGGATAACACGAAGGATGAGGAACTGATGATTCAGTTGTTTGGTGATGTTGTTACTAAAGTACGTGAAGACCTAATAGAAATAGAAGAGACATAGTTGGGGCATACTTGGTGAGAAAAAATAAAATGGAAGCTTTCTTACCTCATAAATGATTAAGAGGTATAGTATTTGGATATTAAGCATAAATAGGGTGCACACAAGGTGTTGGATTCCACAAATGAGAAATCACACACACACATTATACCATTAAAGAATAAAAAAGTAAACATTGGAACTGAGGATGTGCCAAAGGAGGTGAATATTGGTTATTATTGGTCTGAATCATAGGTTGCAAGTATAATTGAGCTACTATGTAACTTTCAAGATCTATTTCACAAGGGATATCATGAATTAAAGGGTGTAAATCCATCACTAGGAGAAATGAAAATCAATCTTAAGGATGGTATGAGACCAGTTCAAAAGAGACATTATAAAATGAATCTGAATATGTGAGTTAAGCTAAAATAAGAAATTAATAAAATCCTCAAGTCATGCATTATTGAGGCTATTGAGGAGTCTGAATGGATAAGCCCCATGGCAATTAACATCAAGAAAGTGTTAGCATGTGTATAGTGAGTTTTCATTGATGCAAAAATCACATTAATGGAAAATTAGGATGCATGGGAGTTGAAGGTGAGTTTGGAGTGATTCATACAAGGAAGAAAATGATAAGGCTTGAGATCACCTGGTTGAGACTCATCTTCTCAAGGAGCGAGTGACTAGCAGAGGTTAAATGACAATGTGAGATCATTCCTAGATGATTACATAAAAATTTTATTATGTATGTGATAAGGAGATATGGTTAGAATGATGGGTACATAGGTGCATGAGTGGAATTGGTGAGAATAGCTCACTTCATTAGGCCTAATCCCTAGGTCTAGTTAGCAAAGTGACCTAGAAAGGTGGAGTGAAGGAATGAGGAAGATAGAAAATAATGGTAATGGTATGAAACACATGATAGGATATGTTTAATGGGATTCGTGGTGAATAACATGACATACACGATGAGTTATGGTGCAAACTAGCTCATTTAGGCCTATTTCAATTACCTAAAATGGGTGTCTGAAGCAAATCAAGTCATATCAAGAAAATGCATGCATTAGAAGTGTGTAGGGACATTTCCAAGAGTCCTAATATGAATCTATATGTCATAAATAAACTCTTAGAAGGATATTAAGGGTCATTTGTATGACTACCCTTCAGAACAAGCAATTTTAACATGCCCAAATGAGACGGGGTTGGATGTTCTAGGGTTAACTTGGATAAAATAACCATTTAAGATTGTGGAGGAGGTAGTCATGGAGGTGTGGACCAAAGAATGATTTTTGTGTAATATATTGATGTTTCATTAAAACTGAGCCAAGTAAGAGTTGGAGCTCAAAATTATACCCATCCTAATTCAGGATGAACTGGGGCTTTGAGGCAACATGGAACTATCTCCAAGTTTTGGGACTTGTGCTTTAAGATAGACCTCCAGAAAAAGTTGGCTTCCTCTACGTATTTCTACTGCTAAAACTATCCCAAGAAGGGAAATGTAGCTACCTATTGCTTCTTTATGATTCCAAAGGACCAGGGTGAGAAGGAGATGCATGAAAGGGAACCTAAGCTAAGGGGAGGTGATAGCACTAGAAATAAGGTGATGAACACTCTCATTTGATTGAAAATGAGGGAAAATACACACATGTAGGGTAAAAAACCATGTCAAATTCTAAAACAACGTTCACACACTATCTTTCATGGAGCACAACAAACCAAAGCCTAGTAAGAGATGTGAAAATTCACAATAGATCAACAATGAAAAAGAAGGTAAGATGATACAATAAAACTCGTATTAGTGAAAAGAATAGCCACAAATTACAAAGTGATACAAAATTGATTACAATGGTGAAAGAGGCAAGTATCTACATGTGAATGGCTCATATCCGAGGCATACAACTCAAAATTCTAAGAGGCAACACTTTGGATGATGTAATTAGAAAACCAAGAGGATCCAACCTTTTATAATGAGCAATGATTTATAATATATAGAAAAATATGGAGAGAAGAGGAAGGAGGAGGGAAAATCAGATTCAAACTTCCAACCAAAAACATTAAGTAATAAATTCCTATAAATGTTCCTGTGAGGCTGTCAGATCCGCCTTCTCATGTCTTTATAACTTGTGTAAGAAGGAAGAAGGAAGAAGGAAAGATCAAATCAAATCAGGGTGCTTGAGATGATTTAATTTGTGCATTAATGACCTATTACGTGTTTCCATATTTTCCACATATCAAATCCCACAAAAAATATGATTTGAAAAACCCATGGTTTAGCCACATCAACATCTCTCCAATAAGACCATGATCGTATGAATCAAATCCTTATAGCAGAAGTTATGGTGATTTTAACTATAGTGAAAATTGAACACACAAGACACGTGGCGTGCTCTGATCAGATAAAATATTTAGCTTGTTGTTAGTTATTCAATATTTTCTTCCACATGTCACGCATCCATTTGATTTGAAGATTTGGCACGCAGTTGGAAAGTTTTAATAGGTTTCGTGTTGAAAACTTCATTTGAAAAGTTGACATGTGACACCCTATGACTGGCATAGAAGATTGCATGCTTAGTGTAGGTGTGAAAGCAAGAGGCACGGATGGAAAAGGATGGAGAAATTTATGAGCATGTGCAAGAGGATGCACAAGGAAAAGGAAGAAAAGGGTGCATATCTGTAAAGGTATGTAAGCATGCGCAGAGTAAGGGGTGCACAAGACAAGGCACACAAAAGAAATTGTGCGAGGAAAATGCACAAGGCAGAACTGAAAGAGGAATGAGAACACACTAAGACTAGAAAAAGAATCCAAAGGTGCTTGTGAGAGGCTGATAGGCATATATTAATAATTGTACTTAATATGTACATTATTAAATCAAAATTTGAATTCAGTTTTATTGTAAACAAACAATAGTAGCTACTATGGATTGAGTCATTCATTTGTGACAATGGTTTTATATGTAGAAAAATAATTATTTATTAATAGAAACATTATCCGTGAGTGCTTGTGGTAGGTGAATACAAAAATATTTATTAGTTTATAATAAATAGTGCACAAAAAATAACACACTTAATGATATAAATCATGAATGGATATATGAAAATATGTTAATAATAATTGCAGTGCTCTTCATAATTTGGATTCTACAAAGAAATATTATATCATAAAAGTGAATTTATAGATAGATAATATCAAACAATGATTTGCTTGATTTTACAAAAATATAAATTGTGAAGTATTAATGGAGAGTAAATAGAAAAATAAAATTGTGAAATAAAATTATAGTATAATCACTTTACACACATTACATTGGCATTGGGATCATCTATCACAACAATTAAACCTCACCCACATATTGTATGCCTTTTTATCAATATTTTGTTGATATGAAAACTCATTTTACTCTGCTTAAGATTTATTGACATCTTTTTGATGTTTTATGTAATAACTGCGACATGCTTTTTAGCACAAAATCCTTGCTGCAATTCTTGAACCACCATAGTTCAATTTTTATCGTATTGATGTTATAGAGACACATAAATATAAAACCCAAAACAGATCAAATGGATTGTAATTTAATGGTGAAAAGGATTATGTAATGGAATGCCTTTCGGTCTTTAACATTAAAAGAAAAGAAATGTAATCTGATAAAGTGTCAAAATTTCAATTTAAAACATCTCATTCAAATCTTATCATTATGTTTTTATATTTACCTCGACATTTACAATATCTCCAGTTGTAAACACATTGGTTGTTCCTTCCACTCTCATAGATTTTTCCACCTTTATCTATCATTTTCCATCCAAAACACCCCCAAATATTGAGTCTTTCATCCATGAGGATCCCAACTTAGACAGGCCAATGCACAGGAAATGGCAGTCAACATGGATGGTCTTCCCGCTAGTTGTGATAAAGCTTGTTGTGTTTTCTATAAGGTTTTCTAGATCAATGCACTCATCACATTACAACTCCACCTTATGATATTTCACCCATGTTAATGTCTTTCTAGAGGCATTCACTCAAATGAATTCAAGAAGTCTGGAGCCCCCATGGAGGAGGATCACTTTTTTGTCAATAGCTTTAGAAGTATTCATTGGGCATGGAGTCTGCGTGTAATTATGAAATATTGATTTGTAACTTGAAGAAAACCCCTAAAGTCACTTGAAACTCTATTTTGAACTCTGAATGAAATTGTTGCTCCCATGTGAAGATATTTTGATTTAAATTTTATGATAGTGGAAAATTTCCCACCACTGCTGAGTGTTGCCTAAACTACTAAAAGATCCATTAACCAAATTGTCATCTTAGAAGAAAAAAAAGAGTGTGTGCAAGGAAGTGTGTGAGGAGAAAGAACTATGTACAAACAAAACAATGTGCGCAAAGTGAACCCAGAGTAATTGAAACTAATCTATTATTTACATGATGCAGAAGAACACTTAATGGAAATTCTTGAGGTAAATCCCATTGAATGTGATTGGCAGCATGTCTCCATCAAGATGAGACAACTTTAAAGAGTTCTCCTCGCAACAATTGATGATATGTGTGTCACTCTAAAGTACATCAAACTTTGAATAATGTCATGTCTTAGCTTTGTCAATATCCCAATTTAACACTAGATCACCCACTTTGAAATCTTAAAATTTATCCTTTCTGTCAAACCACTTTGAAATAATGAGATCTATCCTAAAAGAAACCAACAATCTCCATTTATTCTAATGAGGTAGAGTAAAGAAGTGTAATGGAAGAAACGAAGAAGCCATGTGGTTGAAGAGGTTAATGGAAGATAAAAGAAGAACTCCTCTTCTATGTGATATCCATAGTTGAATTATTTTTCGTTAAAAATCTAGTTTAACATTAAAGGAGAAATCATATCGAGGTTCATATGAACTTTATCTTAGAGAAGGTTCTCTGTGGTGATATAGATCTCCAGTAATTCTTATTTGAAGATCAAGTTGTAGTTATGTTTACAAGCCAGTGTGTGTTGTAAAATACTATAAGTTTTGTGCAATGATTGGCCTTTCAGAGTTTCCATTAAGGGGGGGTGTGCATGACAATGTCACCTCCTAATGGTCTGCTCCAACCTAAAGCATTGTAAAAATATATGGATGATATTTGTAAACTTATAACTCTAAGGTTACGGTGTATAGTCTAGTGTGTTACATCTATTTGTAAAGGATGTCCTTGTGTTATAAAAGGCTCCTAGATGCAATTTTAATATTTTTTTCATGAGAAATCATGGGATCTAGTCTCACAAATCATGCTTAGCCTAAATCATTACTTCTAATTTATGGATTTCAAATCCTTTTGTACCAAAATGTAATTTGAGCATGATAAAGGTGTTATAAATCCTTCAACAATAATATGTTAGCCTAAACCTTAACTAATGGTTTATTGATTTGTATATCCTATTGTACAAATAGGTAATGTTGGCATATGGTTCCCCACTTAATATTAAGGGGGAGTGTTAGAACATAATATTAAGTGTGTGTAATGTTTAGTTTATAATTAAATAATTTAGAATATAGTATATATTCTTAATTATTTGATATAAAATTTGTGTTATGCTTAGTTATTTAATAACTAATTATTTTATAAGCCTAGGGGTATACCCCATCACTTAATATTCATAACCCTTAGGGTTATTTAAATATGGTCGTGGGCCATATTCGGGTAATTCACTATGGGTGAATTTGAGGGAGAGAAGTGAGGAGATTGGAGTTTACCAGACTGTAATTTTGTTTCTCTATTAATTGGAAATTCTTACTTCAATGGGTTTTTACCCTTTCAGGGGTTTTTCCATGTTAAATTTGTGTCCCGTGTTCTTTAATATTTGATATGATTATTTAAATGTTTGGTGAATGTTATATTTATTTTATAATGTTTAATTATTAAATCACACCTCACACTTGACATTTACTTCCTTTTTGAACTCAAGGGGTCTACATATTGATACAAGTTAACATTTGAGCAATCCAATTTATCTAAGATCAATTAAATCTGAGAGGGGGTTAATGAAGTCAAACATAAGGGTTTAATGCATAGGAAATCTGGTAAACTAACTCCACTCTCGTCGCTTAGATATATTAATGAGATCATTAAAAATTGTGAGACAAGAAACGTCATGCGATAAGTATAAGTCTTTTCTTAAAAAATGATAGGGGTATTGCAAAATTGAACAAGACTTGATTGAAAGAGAAAAATACAACAAGGTTCAATAACATGGTGCATTTCCATATTTTAAGAATAGTAAGCTCTACCGAGCAATACAAGTATTAAGGGGGGAAACCATAATTAACATGGTAAAATATTGTTCCAAAACATCTAAACCATAAGAACAACATATAAACCTATAATAAAAAACACACCCAAATCAGAATGCCCATTTTTCCCAATATACTAATATGATACAATTTATAACTCATCACTGGAAAATCAATAAATAACATTCCTTTTTATAACCATAGAGTTTATTTATTCATTTAATATTACATGTATTTTTTTTTTAAAATGGAAAACAAAAGCACAAATAATGCTACTAATTTCTTCTTGTTCTGGGTACCTACATCCACCACATGATCAACACAAATGTTGGCATGGCATCTACCTACAATCTAGCACAATTTACATTTTCAAAGTTTTCCAATAGTAATGAAACAATAGTTAATGTACACTTCTAGGGAGAGTAAGAAATGCAAATTCCATTTCATTTCATTTTCAAATCCAAAGAGAGATAGAGAGAGGAGAGAGAAAACACCATTTTTATATAATCAATTTATTTTCAAGAAAGTGTTAAAAGAAGGTTTCCTACAGCCCTGTGTTAGTGTTTACAGGGTTTTCAGATCGATATTTTTTTTGGATAAGGTCATATGATAGTTTTCCCCATTTAGTTCAAGTTCCCAAAAAATATCAAATTTAGACAAGTAGCTCAAAATTCTACATTTAAAAACAATCTCTAAGACCTAAACACATAAGAATTCAAATCCCTACCTACTCCCCTATATACATGGAAACACTAAGAAATGATAGAACCTAATACCGGTGAACTTGGTTTAATTGGTGCCCATCTTTCTAGAGGTATCAATCATAATTGTACCCGAATGGTCTCATTTCCTAATGACTGGGGGCCTACAAGACCCTAGAAAACTAGCTTGTGAGATTATTTTCTCTAAAATGAGGGTTGGTAGTAATTTTCATGGAGAAATAATAGAGGTATGTGGAAGCCAAATTTTATTTCTTCACCCAGGGCCTACATTGCAGGTCAAAACCAAACCACATTTTAAACTTTCAACAAAAGTCTACAACTGCAAGAAGGTCCACTGGGATCCTAAACACATGACCAAAAAGGGTAAAACAAACATTTGATGTGTAACCCAAGGTTTTTTGGAACACTCCTCTCATCACACTATCAATGCCATTAAATATCTTTCATCCATGCCCTCAACATATAATGTTTCTATCACATAAAAATCAAACAAATCATCCACACCTTTAACACCTAGTATTTATACCACAAAAGTACCTACTGAATACCACAACTCCTCTAGTATTGCTTCTGATAAGAACACGGACCCCCTACATCTACCACATCTACTTCAAAATCACAAGTGACCTATTCGAAAGCTTCAAGAAAGAAACCCATCATTAAATTTACTCAAAAATATTTTGAATATCATGTCACTCGAAACTATATCCAAAATATTAAAATTTCCACTACACAATCTCCAATCAATCCATCTAAAAATGTAGAAATCATATCAATAAATCATCTGAAAACCTCAACACAAAATATAAATCCCTTACCTTATATATTAGGGCCTCACCCCTCGTCTAAATTCACATTCACTACCACAGAATCCAAAATCCTTTCTCTATTAGCACCAAAAAGTGTCGCACCAAAAATGATCCCTTCAGCTCCAACCTCTAAACCATCAAACGAAAAAAAAAAACTCCTTTAACATCAACTTCATTGGGATACTATGTAAGAACTCTTGAAAAGACAATCCAACTATCCATCATAGGGTTATCTCTTCTCAAAACATCTAGCTCTTAGGGGTGAAAATCCTCCTGATACAACTTTGAAGCATTGTGTAACTATCATCAAAGACCAGAACATTCCACTGAGGACTGCAAAGCCCTCCACATTTCCATTTGAATCCTTAATAACAAAGGGATTCTCTCTAAAAATATAAAAAAACCCAAATTAGTTAAAATAAATAGTTAAACCCCCAAAAACACAACACCCAAACCATCATCTGACACTACAAATAATAAAGGTGAGGCTTCTTCTAGAAATACATCACTCCATCAAATTGATGTTGTTCATATAACAACCACAGCCTGCGTGCATTACCCTAAGGATTTAGATTCTAAAAATTCCAAGATCTCCATCCCTCTCTCTCCTGAACCATCTAATCCATCAAATTTTAAAGCTAAGGTATATATCATTTCCACTCCACACACCCAATCCACCTCATTTGTGTAAAATACCATGATCAAACAAATCCATCAAGCTCCTGTAAAAAATGTCCCTTTACGATATTGTCCAAACCTCGCCACACCATTGAAAAACAATCATTAAGGCCCTTCAATCTATATTAGTAACCTCCTACAATCCCCAACCATTCACAAATATGTTTAAAATTCTCAAAATGTCTGCCGTTATCACTTTAGATAATTCAGATATCCTGCTTTGAAACCAGAAGATCATGATCTCCCACTTTTTGTCATGGCCCAAATTGATGGTACTCTCATTAAGAGAGTTATGATCAATAATGGCGCTAGCATCAATATCATATCACACATGCTTTCAACTAGATTTAATTACCCTATATTACCATCGCTTAATTACATGTAGTACTGTGATTCTTTAAGGACACCATTTCCCCTACATTAAGAACAATTATTTTACCTATTAAGGTAGGTATTAAATTCCTTCAAAAAATATTCTATATTATAGAAGGATATTTTCAATATAATATGTTAGTAGCAAAAAATTAGATATGCGCTATGCACTATATCCCATCCACCTTACATTGTTATCTAAAATACAAACATGAAGATAATACCTTCACTGTTCTAGCCAACCCAGATCCCTTTAAACCATACCACTTGAATTATCAACCAAATAACATGCTCATACCAAAAAAGAAATTGAGATCCTATGATCAAGCCTAAACTAGTTCTTCCATATCTGCATCCAAGTTACCAAATGACACTTCCTTCAAAGACGCCATGTAATGAATTTCACTAGGGGAGTATTGCCTCCTACCCCTTAACTCATTTATCACCCCAAACACGTACAAAAGTCCTAATAAACAACCAATTTATGGACCTAATTATATTGGAGATATCATCTCCTTCATCCCTCCTCATCTTAAAACTAACCTTGTATATGAAGGGATCGATCTTCCTTCCCCATATAAAAAAAATTAATATCATGCCAAACCTTTTAGATATGATTTCTACTTCTTATACAACCATTCCTTCACATAGAAGTATATCTATCGTTGTCCCCATAAATGTTTTGACTTAGGGCGTTATGAACAAGGAATATATTACATAGTCTTTGATCAGTCTCGTAAACCTCACAAAAAGTATGGATTAATCTTTGACAAACTATCCTTGGATACATTCGGAAACAACACATCTGGGCCCATAATAGAACTAGAGTCACCCACTTCATCAGACCATGATATTGACACCAATGACACCATTTCTATCCCATCTGAATTTTTTTTAGTCAATAAAATCACCTTAGGACCGCTTACTTATCAAAATAATAGTGGCACTAATACCATTCTGCTAGTATTACCTAAAATGGTAGATGAAGATTCCACTACCATCGAAATTATTCATTTCCATGGTGATCAATCTATCTTATCTTATATGAGGGTAGAGGAACATTACCTTAAAAATACTTTACCACATGACACATTAACACTCCTTAACAAATCTACCATCCATTTCAACATAGGGACTTCATAAGACCCTCACACATTTAAAGTTTGCTAATCCTTGAATTTAGAAGAATTGAAATATTTTACTCCTTTACTTTCCAAACACAGTCAATCCTTTGCATGGTCATATAGTGACATGTTAGACATTGACCCTAATATTTTCTTCCATAACATTGCCACATTTCCCATTGCTCAACTTGTAAAAAAACTATGTAGGATGCACACTCACGTAGCCCTCCTCATAAAACAAGAATTATATCTTCTTTTTTATAACTTCATAAAACCCACTGACTATCAAAAATGGGTTTCTAATATTGTATCCATAACCAACGCCTCTAGAAAATTATGCATCTGCATAGATTTATGAGATCTCAATCTTTCCTATCCTAAATATGAATTCCCTCTCCCAAACATTGATCAACTTGCCAACCTAAATGCTATAAATTAAATGTTATCTCTTATGGATGGATTATCTAGCTATAATAAAATTCTTATCACAACTTATGACCAACATAAAACATCATTCATTACTCCTTTGGGGAATTTATACTACTGTGTCATGCCTTTTGTACTTAACAATGTGCATGCCACCTATCAACGTGTTATGACATACATATTCCATGACCTCATTGATAAAATTGTGGAATATAATATTGATGACCTCTTAGGAAAATATAAGTAACACAAAGATCATGTCACCCTCCTTAACATAATTTTTACTTGTCTTATCCAATACTTCCTCCACCTTAACCCTATTAAGTGTGTATACGGTGTTCTCACCAGTAATCTTGTAGGGTTCATCATTTCTATCAAGGGTATTAAAGTATACCTTGCCAAAATAAAATACATCATCGAAATGCCTCTTCCTTCAAATCTAAAAAAAATTGTAGCCTCTAAGGTAGATTTCAGTTAGTCCATCATTTCATTTCATAGCTTTCATATTGTTGTCAACCTTTTCACCATATCCTTCGTAAGGGTGTCCATTTCAAATGGGATAAAAATTGTCAAAATGCCTTTGATGAACTCAAATAATACCTTCTATCACCACTTGTTCTTACACCACCACATGAGGGGGAGATGTTTTACCTATACATATATGCTACTGATCATGCATTAGGTGTTATGCTTACTCATAGAGATGAGAAGCGTAGAGAACAAGTTATATACTACATAAGATATACACTTCATGACTATTAAACCTATTACACTAAAGTAGAAAATTTGTGTTGTGCCTTGTACTTCACAATTTCTAAAGTTTGCCACTGTCTACTTAATCACAAAATGAATTTTTTCACCAGTTTTAACCCTCTCAAAGTTATGCATTCTAAACCATACCACAATGATTGTATCACTCAATGGATCATGTTCATGACTGAGTTTGGTCTAGAATTCATAGCACAAAAATCCATCAAGGGGCAAGCCATCACCGAACAACTCGCGAAAGCTCCCATTCCCAAAAATCAACTACCTCATGAACAATTTCCTAAAAAATCCATCAACACCATTGATCAATAATATAATCCTACCAGAATGAATGTTCTTTGATGGATCTAAGTTCCAGCAGGGGGAGGTACCGGTATCATCATCATACCTCCCTAGGGAAATCCTATCCCTCTATTTTAAACTCAACTTTCAATGTAATAATAACAATGATGAATATGAAGCCCTCATCATGGGTCTCCAAATAGAATTCATGCTTAGTGTTAAAATTATGGGCATCTACGGAGACTCTCAACTTGTCATCATCCAAATCAAAGGAATTTATCAAGGAAAGAATGAAAATTTACAAAAATATAAGAACATTGTTGAATTAAGATTAGAATAATTTGATCAATACACCATCCAAATAGTTCCACAATATTCCAATCACTCATTCCACTATTAACTAACGATTCCAAATCATTCGATGTTGTGCATAGAATTGATCAACCATCTCACAACAATGAACTCCCTGCTATCAATATTATTGTAGAAAATCAAATAGACCTTTGGCACGTTTTAATATATGACTATTTGTCGTAGTAAAAAACACCCTCCAAATGATCTAAAATTGCTAAATGATCTTTCCTTCAATGCATTACCTGGCGCATCACCGTAGGTGATGTTCTCTACAAACACATATTTGATAGTCTCTTACTATGCTATCTTAACTCATAATTCTACAAAATCTATCTAGGAAGTCCAAAATGGTATATGTGGTGGACACTTCAATGGTATTTTTGTTATTAAACATGTCATACCAATGGGTTATTACTAGACTAGCCTTAATCAAGATTGTTGTGCATACATAGAGAAATGCATAGAGTGTCAACAAAATTTCAACCTGACTCACCTCCCAAGTCAAGCCTTACAATCTGCTCAAGATTTATGGCCCTTCTCTCAATGGGGCTTGGACCTCATTGGCCTTATCAACCCTTGATCATCACAACGACGTCACTTTTTCATCACTGCTAGTGAATATTTCACTAAATGAGTGGAGGCTATTCCCTTGGTGTCTATTATAACAAATAAAAATATCAATTCATCTATTAACACATCATATGTCACTTTGTCATCCCTCACAAGCTTATCACTGATAATGGAGATTATTTCAAAAATGAATAAATTAAGAAATTATATGACACATTCAACATCAAGCTAAGATTTTCATCACCCTATTATCCACAAGATAAGGGACAAGACGAAGATTCTAAAAAAACACTCAAAAAATCCTCATGAAAAACTGTCAATCAAGCAAGTAGGGATTGGCCAAATCCTCTTCACTCTATGGGCTTACCAAACTAGCATCCATACTCCTAAAATTGATATGACCTTCTTTTTACTTTATGGCTTCATGCAAGTCTTACCCCTTGACATTCAAATTCCATCACTCCACATGTCCCTCAAAGATTTTATATCTGATGAGGATTATTTTCAAGAATGTTTAACACAACTTGAATTGTTAGATAAATGCTGATTAATAACTCTCGAACATCATAATGTATATTAAGAACGCATCAAATGAGCCTATAAAAAAATGTCAAATAACATGACTTCAACATTAGTGATCTTGTCCTAAAATAGAATAAAAATCTCATTACTCTGGAAATGAGTAAACATGGACAGTTTTCCCCTAATTGGATTGGTCCATATGTCATCACTTACAAGTATGGGTTGGGATTCTATTTTTTAGCTTCCCTCGATGGTGAACTTGAAAAGGAACCTTTTAATGCATTGCACTTGCAGCCTTTCTACTATTAACATGTCTATTTTCATGACATTAGTCACGTCAAAGATCTTATTCCACCACTAGCCTACCATTCACTATAGTAATGATTTGGAAGCATGTGGTCCACCATCAACATCCTATAATTAATGACCTTAAAGATGAGCACTATGGCTCTATTCATTACATCCTTCACATTAAAAAGTTCCTCCTCAGTAGGAACCCCACAACCATTACTCTCATCTACCCTTTATCTACCAAATGAAAACATATCAAGGGATCAAATGTGTAGTTTGTACACACATATTTTCCCCTCCTCAAAATGGTCTACTACGCATGCCCTCAGCGTAAAAATAAAAGTCAATAATATCTACGGATGCACATTATAAAAAATATAGAATGATCCCTCCAAGGACAACTATTAATCATATTATCAAAAGTAGATTGATCCCTTGAAGGAAAATTATCAATCAAAATCTAGACCAATCACATGAAGGATGGCTATCAAATATCAAAAATTAAAAATTTTAGACCACTCCCTCGAAGGATGGCTACCCATATCACTATAAAAAGGATTCCTGCATCGATCAACCTTCAAAAAGTAAAAATATCAAAAGCATCCTAGGAAATCTTCCGACATCGATGAACTTTCCCATCAAATAAAACTTCCCACATCGATTAGTTTGCGTAGTAAAAAATTGCTAGGGCATAATCCTACAAGCCATCAAAAGGAGAACCTACTCACTCATACAAGCTATATATCAACCCTTCTCATGTTGCAAAAAGGTATATAAATTCATTTTCACCTATATCCATGATCCTACATGTGACTAATTATTGTTATTTATATGTTAACATTTGTTAAAGGCCTTAAGTGCATTGTCATATTTACCATCATAATACATGTGTACCAAATCTAGTTTAAAATTAATGTAATTCAAATTTTATCCTTAACCATGCTTGATGTACATTTTGAAATATATATATATCAAAATCACTATATTTGGAGCCATGTCATATCAACATCAAAATCAACAAATCAAATCAAATTTACACATCTAACATCATAATCTAAAAACATCATATCAACACAACTCATATACAACTTAACATCAAAATTAATCAACATCACATGAATCAAAATCATAATCACATATATGGACATATAAAAAAATATATATATACATCATCACGAGTCTCAAAAACCCCATGAATCAAAAATATACATCAACTTAGACATCAAGAGATCCTCATACATCAAAATATCATCACATCCATATATATCGAGTGAACTAAATATCCGTTAACTTGATACTTCCTCGAGCACTAATCCCCTCATTGCCATAAAGACCTCTATTAGGTCCTCTGTCTAGACCTCTCAGCATCTAACCAACACTAGTAGCACTACCTAACAGTGTTGCATGCCTTTGCACTAGATATACCGTGTAAAACAGATCATTAGGTAACCTTTATCATACTATCTCCTCATAATATCTAAGCTCCTCACATAATTACTGGTAGTTGGCCAAAATCACACTACCACGTGGTCCCATCTGACCTCTATCCCAAGCTCTCACCACATGTAGCTTAGATCCTAAAACAAAATTACCGGTCACCTCATAGGAATGTCGTAAGGTTTCTCTCTGCTATTGATACCGATCACAGTTAGCTATAGTCTGAGTAATCTCTTCCAGTACAATAGAAAGTTGCTGCCCCAACCCATCTCTATCAACTACTAATGCCACTTTCTCAGACCCAAAATGAGATATGGTATCCTCCAACACCTCTACCCTATCTAGATTCATCTCACAAATCTTGTATTTATCAATCCTATACTTTTTTGTCTCTCAGAACCACTTTACATTGCCTCCTACAAGTCATACGTCTATAGGTCAAGAACCCATTAGTTCCCCTCTCACTTGACTTCCTAGTCACGTAAGACCACCTTTGTGGAAAAATCAATCTATGAAAATCCCTCCCTTTTCAAAATCCACCTCACATCTCACAACCTTATCCATGACAAGTCATATTTATATAGGACACAAACCCTATGGTTACCATATCACTTGACTTCCTGGATTTAGAAGCCCACCTTTTTGGAAGCAACATTTATCAAATCTGCATAGATAACATATTCAGTCAGATCATTTCCCGTATCTACTTCCTATGAGTCATACATTTATAGATTGTGAACCCATTGGTTCTCGTATCATTTGACTCTGTGATATTGTAAGTCCACCTTTGTGGCAATCTTGTTTTCATGCCTAGTCTGGGGGTAGCTTAAATCGAAACATAAAAATCATATAAATCTATCTCATTCAATAAATTTTTCAAAATGGTGATTATTTCATTTCATTGTATTCGCCCCCAGTTTGAGGGGGGCCACCTATCTAAGCATAAATAAAACCATTTTATTCATTTTTTATAGCAGTTTTTCCATCACAAACCACTTGACAAAAAAGAGAAAATGTAGACACTAGGTTTTTATCACCCTAGGTAACCCACCTACACCTTGCATACATATATAAATTATTTAAATCTAGCCTAACTAACTATCCTCACCTTGTAAAACCATGTTTTTACCATTATAAATATACCTTAACCTACTTAAAACCTCCTTAACCACCCCTAACCCATCTAAACCCATTTTACCCCCATTACCTAACTTCCCAACATCCTCACCTCACATCCCCACCTGTGAGAGCCTAACTTGAAGGTGGTTAAAACCAATTCCAAGATACTTTCTCCAAATTTTCTGGATCTTCGATGATCCGAACGATTGCCATTGATTATAAATAGATCCTTAGAGATCATATTTCAAGGATCCAAAGAAAATGTAAAAAATCTCTATCACACCAGGAAATTAGACATCATAGCTATGTGCATCCAAACATTCTCAAGAACTCTGTCACATCATCAAATGCCTTCCAAGATCTTGTAATGCTCTACAACACTATCAGTTAATTTTCACATTCACGGTAACCATAGCTTCTTCCTTTTTTATTATTACTTTACTTACTCATTAGACACAAAGTTAAATTAGCCATTGCACTCTTTTTTCTCTATCATTTTAGCATTTTATCAAAATATTAAAAAAATTCATAGGGACCAGTAATGATATATCTAATTTCCCATGATCTGTCTAATCACCCATGATCCACACAGATCATAACGATCACTGTTAAATTTAAATTTTTTACCAGTTATTGTCATAATCAACATTTTTATCAATCTATCTTAGTCTAATCAATTGTCTGCAAGCATGTATATTCTATAGATGAAAGTTCCAAGTCCTTCGCACACCATCGCCAACATTTGCGACCTTTCGATCATCAAAAAATAGTTCATGTGGGAGTAGTTAGACATCCTCCATGAACTCAGTTGTTGAACCATTTCATTCATGCCAAACATCGAATATATCGAAGAACATATTGATATCATTCAATAAGAGAAAGAAGCCGCCAAATTATTCTGGTACAACTACTTCAAGGACTTTGAGCTGACCACCGCCCTAGCCTGGACCACTTATGAAGCTGAATATGGCCTTATTATCCCTCTCGAATTCTAAATATGTTGTTATTATCTATCTTATCATTATAAATTTAATTGTATCAAAATGAGTTGACATTCTTCAAGGAATTCATTTTGGATTCCTAGGATCGACACTTTTTGATCAACTCGTTATCACATTTATCTAATATTTCTTTGTCTAGCTGTCTTTTCTTACAAGTCTTCTCACTTGGCAAAATGATAATCCCCTTTATTTTTCATGTATTCTATGATCCTAACATTGTGACTATCGGCACATGTATCATTAAACCCTATTTATTTTAGTTTTTGGTATTTTATGCATTTTATAGCACTATCTAAAAAACACCTTAAACATACATATTAAATTAGTTTTCAACTCCTACAAGTGTTCTTTAGCACATTATCATGTTGGTAGTGTAGTTTTCTTTCTATGTGTGCTTTTTACAATGTTCTCATTTCTTCTAGGTGGAAATTTCCATTATAGATTGGTTCAAAGAAGACTCCAAAAAAGATATGTATCAGATAGAGTTGGAAAGTTAAAAGGATGAGTTATAAAAAGTAACATAGTAGAGTTCAAACCAGTTGGAAAGCATTTAAGATATTGAGGGAGGCACTGCTAACAAATTTATTCATGGATTTCTTAGGAAAATGTGGTGGAAAATTAGTTTCAAGAAAGTTTTACACTCTCATTAAAATCATTTTATAATAACCGCCATGATCAAAATGATAAATTCATGAAAACTAGTCATGTTAGGTCTAAATAGTTCAAACAGTTATAACAATGATCAAGAGCAAGAATTTCAAGTTTTAGATCCTTTTTTTTGGTACTTGGGATGAATCCATGCCCAATGGATGCTTTAAGTCTAATGATATCTTATCTAGTAGGAACATATCCCTTAAAATTCACCAAACTATTATCCAAAATATTCCTCTGAGCTATTTTGATAACTTGCATTTTCATCTTGGACTTGGTTACTACAAATTGATCAACTAAGAGGAAAAATCAATGTTGGGGACACTCCATCTCTATCTTTTCAGGCCCCTCCATTTCCATACTTAGCCAAATTTCATGTTTTTTTGGAAATTAGGGAAAATAGGCCAAGTCGGCCTTTGGCAGAATAGGAGGAACTATTCCTTTGTTCCCCATATTCCCCGGTTCTCAACTTCTCTGCCTTCCTCACTTGGCTGTAAAATGCTAACAAATTGGCCTAGTTGAGTATTTATTTTTCAAATGGAATGCTCCTAAATTCATCCACTTCATCAATGAGATGAAATAATTGATCAAGGGGAGGATGAGTGAAACATGGATGAAGGTGGGGATGTGTGGAACTAACAGAATGTACCCACATTCCCTGAGTTTACTAAGGGTCCAAGACGATCAACAACATGACAATTAGAGGTAGCCAGGTGAATCATATAAGTGAGGCCCAAGTGGTACACAAGTAACTATTACGCCCTTCTTTAAGTACCCCAATGACTCACTTTATCCACCCCTTTGCAAAAAAATATTAAAGCATCCTTTGAAGGCCCATAGGGAACTTTTTCATGTTCCTCTTGTGCTCGATAAATCTGTATGGCCATAACTTCTTCCACATAGCTACAAATTTGACAAACTTCATATCGTTGGAAAGGTATCAACATGAAATTAACTTTAGAAATAACAAAATAGGAATTTGTGGAGTTAAGAGGGTAAAAAATGCAAAATAGCATTCCTAGCAATAAAGTACAGTTCTAGGTAGATCAACTCCTAGAATTAAAGGTGATTGGTTCCTATAAATTCTCCTATAAGTAATATGATGTGGGGGATGGTCTTTTAATCTATCACATGCCTATTTTTATAGATTAAATGAATTTTATTGATGGTTGAGAAATAAATCTGAATTTCCCTCTCTATTCCCTCCTCTTTTCCTCTCCCATTTTCTATATATTGCCAATTTGTGCACATTTTCATAGATTGGACCCTCTTAGAATATCAATGCACCATGTCAATTTTATTGTAGAATTTTTTGTGAGTTACAAGCCTTAGATTCGGGATCTACAAAGTGATTTCTTCCTTCTTCCACTCCATTGTAATGGTTTATGCATGCTTAGAGCAATAAAATATGGGTTTTTTATTATTTATCTTACTTGGATTGTTTTTTTTTTGCAATATTTCCTATCTGTTTCTATTCTGGTGTGTTGTGCATGCCTTTATCCTTTTCAGGTTCTATATTTATTGCGCATTATGTGAAAAGGGAAGAAGAAATGTTGTTTTGGTTTGAGGCATAGTTTTTTTCCCTCTCCTCCTTCATTTTATTCCCATTCTATCTCATTGAGTGCGTGTTTCCCCCTTTTATTAGTGCTATCACCTTTTATTAGCTTAGGATTTCCTTTCCATGCATCTCTCTTTCTATCTATGGTCCATGTGAATGCTTAGATTATAATTAGATAGTTGTATTTTTTTAGCTCTATGAGTAACTTAGCATTACGAATAGGTAGAGGAACTAACATTATCTAGAGGGTTTTCTCACTAACAAGGTCCCATACTTAGAAATATTCCCATGTTACCTAGAATTAATGATGATTTTCCGTGAGAAAACATAGGGTGAAATTTTTTGGTGATAACAAGTCCTACACTATATTTTACAAATAAGGGAATTAATTTCCATGTAGTTCTCTTAGTGTATATGCAAGTGAGTATGAAAATATAGATAGTCATCCACCTATATTTGACCTTATACCTTAATACCACTAGTGCTCTAACTAAGTGTCAAATGTACCCTTCACAAGTCTTGAATAAAGTGCTAAAGTATCACATTTTTATAAAGATAAACACTAGAGAATATATCACTTGATTAGTTAATACTTGAAAATTCTTGATTTGAATTTTATATTATAAAGTGTTTGTAAGCCTTAGGGAAGAATAATTTTTTGTAAGCTATTTTTGTGCACTCAAGTCATGACTAAAAGATATAATCCAATCAATAGTGTCAAATTCCTAATTATAAATTTTAGGTATCTAAAAAAATCTATATACATTGTATAAGATTGTAACTTATGAGCATATGTACTAAATGCAAAAACTTAAAAGGTAACATGGGGAATAAAATCAAGGTCAAAGAGGGTGTGTAAGGTAACCACAAGAATCCTTGATAACATTGTGAACCTATCTCTATATTTTATAATGTGAGCATATCATAGTGTCCTCAATATCATTAAGGACCCAAGAGACCTTTTCAAATATCTCATGATGTGTAAAAACCATAGAATCCTCCACCCTCATGGAAATAAATGAAATTATCTCTTGGCATATGTCCAACATAAAGGGAGGGATAGTAAGGATGAGGGAACTTCACTTATTAAGTGTAAAAGTGTGGAAGTGTTACCTTATCTAGTATAAAGGTTACATGTAAAGTTCCATTCCATAGATTGGAGGACCAAATTTCATGGTAAGGACATGGATAAATTCTTAGCTTGTAGTGGAGAAGAATCCTCTAATACCTTACACTTTTGATTAGGTACCCGATAAGTATTGTTGGAGGTAAAGAAAATAACTTGATGAGAGAAAAATTATTGAGTAAGAGAAATAGGCCATGATGCTCATAATTTCTACTCTTTGAGTACTACTTAAAGATTAATATAAGCTTGAAAATCCATGACATCATGCCCTAAATCCTCATGCCATTTACAAAATGACACCAACTATTTTGGGGATTCTCTATTCAATATGTTAGGAACGAATGGTGGACATACTAGGGACAGAAAAGGAATGTCTAAGATGGTAGAGATAAGTGGAGAATTCAACATGCATTATGTATCAAATATAGGGTCGCACAAAGGATAAAAAATAATTTAACTAGTTTGTTTTACTTCATCTTATTTTTCCATTAATTCATCATGTTTTAGGTCAGAGGAGTATGGAATTTTTTTTTTGAATATTTGAGGCTCAAGGTGGGAAAGATAAGATCATGTTGATGTTATAATTAAAATATGATTGAAGTATTATGGGAAGATGTATAAATACAAGTATTGAAAAAGGAGTGTAATGAATTTTGGTGTAGAATGACCTCTACATTCTTAGTTTGGGTGTAGACAACCTCACTATGTAGTGAAGAAGGCATATCATTTGTAGGACTGAAGAAAGATATATCATGACATGAGAATTACACATGTCATCTTCTTGCAAAATCAAGGTCATAGAGAAGATGAAAAATGATCATGATTTAATTAGGAAGGTTATAATTTTTTTATCTTGAGTTTGATCTCATCATCATTTGATTCAATAAGGTTAGGTTGGATTTTCCCAATAAGATCAAGGTGCCCACCATATCCTCTAAGGGAATAAACATTTTAGTTAAAGTGTTGGCACTTTCAAAATGGGATAAAAGGTAATTTGTAGAGAGTGGGTATTTGATATATATCACATTGCTAAAACCATTCAAATCTCCATGAGTTTTTGTTTCCTTGAATATTTTACATGAATCATAGTAGGGAAATTTTATGTACTAACTTGTGGTTGAGATGATTATATTCATCCAATGTGTCCATTTTCTTCTAAGAAGGATATTATATGATAGATAAATGCTTAAAATCACAAATTTCACTCTAAAAGTATGAGGAGGCATAGTAATAGTTATTCAAACATATCCCATGGGGGGTATTTTATTTTATTTGTACCCTTTACACATGTTATGGGTATATTTTAGGTTATTTTTTAGATTATACTAAATATCTGATGAATTCTAAAAAAGGGATGCATGATCCCAAACCCTCATCGAAGAAAACTCATTTGACTTTCACATTACCGATATGGACGTAAATGAAGAGAGGGGGTCATTTACTCATAAGTGCAGCTATTGCGGGATCATAAAATTTAATTGAAATTACTTTTATTAGAAAGTGGATAGATAAATATTTATCGATAATAAGATCATTTTAGATCAAAATCTTTCTGTATTTTTGACATATAACATGATCCAAACTATGCAAAACAAAGTATTTCCTAAAAGCTAGTAGTAAGGGGATATTCACATTGAAGAGGGTTGTTTTAATCCAATTTAAATGTATAGGAGAAGTTTAAATTAATTTTTTAAAAAATATTTTTCTTTAAAGGTTTGAGAGTTTTGTGATTGGTTCCCATTCCTCTAAACTAAATGATGAATTGTTTGGTTGAACCTAAAGAATGTTGGTTTAAATACAATTTAAAGAGGATGAGAGCTCAAGTTGGGGGAGTTTTTACTTTTTTTCCTGGAATGTAAGGTATCATCCTTGTAGGATGGTAGAGGCATATTAGGTGATGGTATCATCCCTATAAATGTATAGTGATCAATGTAACCTAGGATGAAAAGTTATAAATAGATGAAATTAACCTTATTAGCTTGATATGGTCGATAGAATGGATTTGGAAATCATATAATTTTATTTTTTTAAAGATGATTCACATAATTTTTTATGTGTTGGGTAGTCTTAAATAATATTGTAGTTCTAATGACGAGGATTGAAGAATGTGGTGTTGATAGTGGAAATGTCACATTTCATTCTGTTCATGAAAAAAAAAATCTTGATAAACTTTAAGTTATGATTATAAGTGGTTTCTAAAATGCTAGTAGAATATGTTTCTCATTATTTCTCAATTATAGGTTGTGAGGGAAAGATATCTATGTAGAATTTAAGGTGTTTATTGGCTTGATTAATGACATTATGATGGTCACACTTTTGAGCATGGTCATGTATCACAACATCTTCCTCATTTTTCTTATGGGACATAACATCATGATCAAAATTAGCACTAAGTAATAAGATATATATAAAATCATGTAATACTTTGAAGTTATAATGTGAATGGCCCCAATTGGCTTGTTGTTTACAACCTAAAAATATGTGTAATATAAGCAATATATGATGTAAGGGTTCATCACATGAGATTGTTCTAATTAAATTAACTTACAATTTACAATGCATAATTAAAAAACATATTAATTCTAACAAAAATGATAAATGATAGAATGATAACTCAAATTCATAATATGAGACCAAGATTTAGCTATAGAAAGTGGAAAAATAGATATTTGGATGTGCAAACTATGAAAATAGGCTATTTTAAACATGAAGATTATTAATTTCTAAGATCGGAACTAGAGAATGACCTGGTGTAAAACCATACAAATTATATATGGTCTTAGAACCTTTTATAATCATCTTATGTAACTTTCTATATGCTTCAATTTCCTAGAAATGTGCTTCATTGTATGTCATTTTTATTCATAAAACCTTAGTATAACTTGTAATGGCCAGCAATAAAGTAGAAACCTTATATACTTGAAATACCATTCATCAACACATTTGATAACAAAAGGAGAAATCATTTGTATGGTCAACCCCTTCTAAACCAATCCAAGTGTTGTACTACATGTCCTTGAGTGGGGTTAAACCTCATGTTGTTCTCGTAGATACATGTACAAGTGTAAGTGCAAGTGAAAGTGTGAGTTTGATCCAATCCTACCCCCTATGATTCCCTTGTGTCTCTTAACACAAAGTTTAGTAGGATAACTATAGGGTAGAGAATGTACCTAGTGTGGTAGTAGTGTGCTTTAGTTTCTAGACTAAAACCTTTTGTCACTTGAAGAAATTTGACGGTACTTGGGCTAAATTTTCTCTTGCTAAGACATGGATTTACAACCTTTGCATGCTTAGAAATGAGGAAACCGTAATATTTTACCTATTTGATTGCTTCATACCTATAGTAGTTACTATTGTAAATGAAGTGCACCTCCTTTTCAAAGATTTAGGAGATCCTTTAGGGCTTTTGGATTGATATTTAGAATAAGATCTTATGAAAATTATAGGTGAGTAAGAAAGTAATATTGGATTTCTTATGTAGACTTATATCGGTGAAATATTATGATAAGTTTGACCATAGGAAGATGAAATGACATATTTAATATACTTAAATTGAAATTAGAGTTAGAGGATATAAGGGGGAAAGATCATATAAATTGGTCAAGGATATATAACTTATCTTGATCAAATTGTACGATTTCAAATAGGAAACTCATAATGATAATTCAAAAGTTATGGAATGATGCAAATTGATGATTTACTACTTTTCTTGATTTATAATTCTTGAGTTTTTAATAAATAAAAGTGTGGAGGTGATCCAATAATGAAAGAGTTAGAGAGATGTACTAATTGGAATTAGAATTTGAGAATTTGTCTTAGTAATGGAAAATATCCAAACCTATCATTGCCAAAGGATAATTTATCAAATTTGCATGTTTACACATACAGAAAAAAAAAAGATATTCTAATTATACCATGGGGAAATTGTGAGAGGTATCCATATGTGTTTAATAAGGCGTAGGGAGAAACTTTTACACCTCTTTCATGAATATAGGTTAGGGACAATCAATATGGGAGGAAGGGGAAAGAAAACAACCCTTTTAGATTGAGGCTTTGGATAAATGTCATGAATGGATTTATAGAAACCATTTCTAGGATTATGCGTGTTTTTGACTCTATATTCGTCCATAACATTGTGATGCTAGGGCCTCCTTAGAACTTATAGATTCTTCTAAGCTTGATATTGAGATTTCCTGGGTTGAGGTTAGTTAAATGCATGAATAATATATTCTTACTTATTTACTTGTTTTACGGACTCCTCTAAAGTGGAGGGAAAAAAGGACCTAACTTTGCATTCAAGATGAGGTTATAAGGCATCAAGGAATTTTTTTTAGAGACTGTGATTGGTAAATGTATGATTAGTTCTGTTACAAAGGGTTTTCCATTGCTCGAGGAATGATTGGGAATTTTATTTCTCACCATATTTACAATTGATATATATGTGCAAGTTATTCTTAATTAATACTAGAGAATGAAATTTCTTGAGTAGTGAATTTATTAATCCCTCAAGTCTAACAAAAAAGCTAGCTAGATGAGAATGATACCAATTTAAATTAATTCCCATAAAGGTCTTATTAAGAGATTGGTAGTGACATAGTTATGTTTGATCTAGTTCTTGTAGACACTGTCAAAGGCCTTAATGTGAATATTAGGGTAAATTTAATATCCATAATAACTATATACAGATCCAACAATTCCCTTTAAATATAATGGAGAACCTTACTAGTTACAGGAGGTTATATACTTATCATCTCACTGGGAGTGACAAGAGGAGGTGTAAGTGGACATTGGTTTGGCATGGACCGCCATATTTGTTGAAATATGTTAATCATGAAAGCAATATTTGGATGCATTTAAAACAATTACTTGTTAATAGAACCTTGTTTTTGAATCATTTTATTAATGAGTTTTATAATGGGTTGATTTGGATCATGAAGGATTTTTTGGATTATGTTTATGAGGTATATTGGTGGTAACACCTACTAGTTGGGCAGGAGAAGTGTTAGAAGGATAAGTGGGGAAATACATGCTTTGGATTGCCGTTCATTTAACCCAAAATGAAAATAAGTGCTATGGTTTTTTAATTATCTATTATCTTTTAATTAAGGGTTTAGAAGAGGATACATATTGAAATTATTAATTAAATATCATCTTGTAGATTAGAATACATATATTAAGAAATATATAAGATAAATAGATTGAAATAAGTTTTAAATGTGACAAGGTAAAAGAAGAGATGTATGCCTAGATACTTAGATGTTTATGAGGATAATATGATAATGAAATAAGGTTGATAAGATTTGAAATAATCTTCAAGTTCTATGACTCTAGATTTAGGAGTGTAGAATGAACAAGTATGAAACCATTAGATACGTATGAAATCAATTGGAAGATCCAAATTTTTTTGGAATTTTTATATGGTGATTTATTGGAATTTTTTAACTTCTTATGAATATGTTAAAATTTGAAATATGATTCACTATGAAATCATATATGTAACATATGCGCAAAATAATTTGTATGACTTGAAATAAATTCAAACCCTATGATTGGTGCCATGTGTTTTTTCCTCTCTGAGTTTTAGGATTTTGGGTTCCTTGGGCTATTCTTTGGCCACTTAGTTGATTTTATACTTGCACTTCAATCCTCTCATGATCAACCTTACATAATATAGGAACCAAAGTTATAGGGATTATTCCAAGTGGGAAAATCCATTACTATTGGGGTTCTCTAGGTTCTTCCCCTTTTATTCACAGGATTGAATCTCTAGGTTCTTACCATTTTATTACTATTGGGTTTCTCTAGGTACCACTCACAACCTTTCAAGGTATCTTGGTCATAATTTTTTCCAAGAATTCATAGGTCCTAGAAATGTGACATGTTTCCTCTTTTGATTTTAGCCCAAGCAACACTTAGTCATTTTTTTAAAAAGGTTTTAACCCTTGTTGCCTTTTCTTCACTTAATAAACTAGGCACTCCCATATCTAAAGTAATTGACTCTCCTCTTCCCATAAAATGTGTAATTATACCCTAAACATAGAACTTAAAGGTGGTTGTAAAACTTGAAAGTGAATAAGTATAAAATGTTGAGAGATATCCACGTGTCCCCTGTTTAGCTTAATTAAAGTTGAAATGTTAGTTAAGAAAGAAATTCAATTTTTTGGATGTCAAGTATACATTTGAGAGCCAAAACCTCTTCAAAATGTTCCAATTTTTTAGAGTAACCTATAAACTTGTAGATAATTTAAGTACAACCATTTTTGGTGAGTTTAAAAACATAAGGATGCCAAAATAGATGGTTTTTTTACTGTTCATGCTCTAAGCTAATGCCCCAAAATGAGGTGAACAATTTTTGGTGCCAACCAAATGTATGAATTATTATTTTAATGTTCCCTACACTACATATCCTTCATTTGTATTTTTTGATGAAAAAGAAAAAATAGATTGACATGGAAAAGGTGATGGGTCCACACATACCATTCATAGTTTTCATGTTTCCTTAGTCTTGTTGGCATAAAAAATTATCCACCTCATTTTGGGGCCTTAGAGTTAAGGTTTGGAGTTTTAAACATAAAAAAATCATAATTTTTTAGCATTTACATGTTTTTTAAATTCACCAAAAATGATTGCATGCATTTTCTCTATGTCTCTCCCGGTTTCTCTAAAAAATAGTTAAGTTTGAAGTGTTTTAAGCCCCAAACATTCAATGATAGCTAAACATATAACTTCCTTTGTTGAGAAAATCATCAAATTTAATCGGGTCACAAAGAAGGACACATGGGGGTTGTTGGTTGTTTAGTTCAATTTGGGATTAATCTTATATTTGAAAATAGGAAGCATTAAGTTACATTTAAAAGCCAATGTGATCACTTAGTTAAGTGAAGTGATGGCTCCATGTTTTGTATTTTTTCCTTGAGTCTAAATTTGCTAAGGCATTAAATGATAGATGAAATTTTGCACCTATATGAATGATCAACTAAGGCCCAAGGATGGTTAAATGGAAAAGGTTTAAGGATAAAGAACCCAAATGGCTTGTAATTGGCCCATGTAGACCAATAAAAAGCCACTTAGGATCCCAGGGAAGTCAAGATCCAAGAAACTAAGTCCCAAGTAGTGGAAAAAATACAATATCATGGAATGTCCTGATTGGTCCACATAAACCAATGATGGAAATCCATGGTCCTAGGTGTTTAAGAAGAGAAAAGATCAAGTTGGGAAGGCCCAAGGATATCGAGACCCCTAAGATATTGAGACCAATAACAAGAGGACACATAGCTAGGAGAGTTTTGCTAAGTTTGAGCAGACCCATCCCAAAGAGATGTAGATCTTGTGATACTAAGAAAATGTGATTGGTACACATGGACCAATCATAGGTCTCCATTTTACTTATAATTTGAGACCCTTGAGGCCTTGTAAGAACTGTGAAAGGTGACCTTGAGACCCCGATCCCAATGAAATAATGACACATGGATTTACCATGGGTGGAAAAGTAAATATCAAGGATCACCAATCTAAGATGGACATGTGGCATGAAGCAATTGGTCACAAGGTATTTCAACAAGCTTAAATTTGATGACCAAAAATACAAAGGGAAAAGTGCTTGGGGACGTTAAACTGAGATAACCTATGGACATGTCCAACAACTTGGTTTTGGGCATAAATTTTAAATAGGATCACTAAAGTAGTTAAAATTAGTACCTTTGGAAATCTTATGAAGAGATATACATGCAGGGAAAATTTTGGGGAGGATTATTAGGTATTTATAGATTATTTTGAGGTAAATTTTTTGGTAGCATTTTCTTTCCTTTTTTCATTTTTCAATCCATTTATCTAAATTAATCATGTGTGAGGCCTACCTTTAGTTTCTTAAGGGTAAATTTCTTATCAACAAGTGTGAATGTGGCCTTGAGATCTTAAATTAAATTCCAATCAATTCTATGTGTCATCTGATCAATGGTGAAGCCACTAATCAATCTCTACATGATTTCCCCTCTCTTCTCATTGTTTTTTAAGCTCTAAAATTCCATCTAAATCCATTCTAGAATTTTCTCTCAATTTTATAAAGATATGAATCCTATGCATCATCTAATCATATTTTAGGTCGTCACTCTTAGTTGGATCTCTAATCCCTTTGGTAGTCTAGTTTACAGGTGTTCATTTTCACTTCTATTCTAGATGTTAGAGTTAATATTAGTAGTAATTAGTTAGAATGTATTGTAATGAAGGTCTGAGAGAGTATCCATGTATGTTTTATTGAGCCATAAATGATATAGTGGTTTTAGATGAAAACTATAGATTCTAAGTTATAATTTTTTGATAATTAGGTAAATCTCAATGTATGTGGTTTCTTAATTATTTGAATTGAATTGAATCAATTGTGTTAGCTAAAGTGATTCATGTGTTATTTTTTACTCCTCCATCTCAAATTTATAGGATTATCCCAATGGAAAAGGAAAATTTTAATTTAAAATGATTAAACCACCTTTCTTATTTTTGTTGTCCTACCCGCTTTGAGACTTCTACTTTATCTTGAGTATCTTGAGAAGTTTATTTGTTATAAATTTGGCTTCATATTTGATGTGATTTAGATCTGTATTATAGAACCAATGAGTCATAGATATCCTCATATCTCTATAATAGAGAAAATAAGGTAGGTTTATTTCACTATAAATGTTTGGCTATGGCACAAATGACACCTAATTAGGTGCTTAGTCATGAAGGTTACATTTATAACAAGATCTAGTGTGTGTTTAGGCTCATATTTTAAAACATATTGCTAGGGTATTCCCCCTTGACCTTGTAGAACAAGAAGAAGTTGAAAAGTGACCATATTTCTCACATTTTTAGGTCTTCAATCTAGTCCATATTTTTTAAAGAGAACCCCCCTTTTCTACAACCAGCTCATCCTTTAGCTTCTCTTCACCACCTTCAAACTTAGAAAAAAATTGAGAGCTAACAATTATATCTGACGAGCAAAACATGGGTGGAATGAATGTTAGAGAGGCCTCTTTAAAACCTTTCTCTGATACCAAATGTGGGTTTTACCCCATATATGGAGATGATAAGCTCAAAATCATTCAAATCAACATATATTGATCCAAACACATTACATTTATGTAGGAGTTGTATCTCCTATATTTTGGGACATTGTCCTAACCACTTGATCTCCAAAATATTTCTCCTACTCCTCTATTTACGTGAGTTGGTTTAATATCCTAAAAACTCACATATTGGAATAATAATCTCTAATATTCCCTATAATCACTCACCCCTAAAATTTCTTACTATTATTCTAATGCAGTTTTTTCTTGAGTAACATTTACTTATATTACTCTCCACTTTATTTTCCCACATAAAAATAATATTAACTCATTAAAAAATAATGATATTATTACTGATGTAACAATCTCTTCTCATTATTATTTTCACCCACACAGAGCTATAGTTTCCTAATAATCACTTGATAATGTTGATATTGTCTTAATCCCTAAACCATGATTTATACACAAAATTTGAGCGTAATTACATATCCTTAGTCCCATGCATGAATTTATGTCCTCATTTTCACTCTTCACTCACTCACAATATTACTTGCATAAATCCATAATAGAATATCATATCTAAGTTTTGTTTCCAAATGTTACTATAACCTCACTTTCTTCCCATATGGGAATTCCAAAAAGGGCCCAAACCATCCAAAACTAGAGGTTCCGTCTCTAACTACCCAAATATAATTTTCTCAATTTGAGATATTTTATGGGTCAACAATTTCCTAATGGGCAAGCCATTACGTGAAATTATACCTATAGAACCATATATAAGAAATTCAAATGCACTCAATTACTCCCTTTGAAATTTTAAGAGAACCACTTGTAAATATCACTCTAAACTCACTTCAACCTCTCCTAAATTCATAAAAAGTAATATTTTACTCTAGGAGAAACCCTTGGACAAGTTTAAATCACACTAAACTAGATTTTAAAGTCACATTTCGAAGATAAATACCATTTAAGAAAAGTCAAGAAGTTATGTCGATCCATTTTCCATATTATCAAGAGATTAAATTATCAAAGATAGTTACATCCATATAGATATCACATGCTAGGTGGAGAACTACATGTGGCATAAGGCCTATTTGAAGTATTTCCAATGTAGGTGATGTATATATTTGAGGGTGAGGTTCTCTTGAACTCAAAGACATGTTATTGGTCCATGTGGACCAACCATGGGCCACTAGATTCATGAGAACATAGAGACATATGTAATATAGACCTTGTGATATGGAGAACCCATAAGGGAACAATTGTGTTAAATTTTATGTTCCTGTGACCATCACCCACATCCCTATCCAAAGCCAATCCCATAACAAATGAGAAGTGGACATGTTATAAAATCCAAGGTTGAATTTGATGACATCGTGGCTTTCAACTATTTTAAACGACTTGGTTATTTTCAAATGGCCATAAAATTTAATTGGGAACTCCACATCACATGAAACGAGAACCGTTTGAAAGCTTATAAAAAGGGATACACATTGGGTAAAAAATTGGGACAATTTGGTGAGGTATTTGTAGAGTATTGTGTGACATAAGTTTTGGTAGAATTTTCTAGCATTTGTCATCATTTTTTGAAATTGATCATGTGTGGGGCCTCCCTTATGATTATTAAGAGTGTTTTACTTCTCAAAAAGTGTGAATATGGCCATGGTATCTTCCATTGAATGCCAATTTGTTTTATGCATCATTTTATCAATGGTGGAATCACTAATCAATTTGTGTGTGTTTGTTTCTCTCTTCTTATTGGTTCCAAAGCTCTTAACTTACCTCTAAGCCCATTTTGGAATGTTATTTCAAATTGTATAAATAGATGAAGCATGTGGCTCATCTAATGATCTTTCAAATTTAACATTCTTGGTTTAGATCTATGATCCCTTTGGTATTTTAGTCTGTAGGTGTCCATTTTATCTTTTTTTAAATGTTTGGAGATGGAATGAATGTAATCAATTCAAGGATATCATTATAAATATTTGGGAGAGTAGCCATGTTTGTATTATTGATTCATAAATGAGATATTGGATTAGAAAGGAATCTAACATTTCAAGTAGAAGTGTATTCACTTAAATTATTAAGAGTCTCTATTTGGTAATTGAGTGTAGAGTTTTGATTAATTAAGTATTTGGTTATAAAATCCTTGTCAAATTATGGATTTATTTTCACTCAATAAAATTAGCTAATATTATATTCAATATTCTTAGTTATAATAGTTCGATGGTTTATTAGATTTCAATATATGTGGTTTAATGATTGTATGAATTGTGGGAGATATGTAAAAAAAAAATTAGATTGATGCAACACTTGTGTTATATTTGGCTCTTTTCATCTTGAGGTTTACAAATTTGGCCCAATGGACAAGGCATATGTGAATTTGGAATGATCATACTAGGTATTTTAATTAAATCTTGTTGTATTGCTATCTTGAGACCTCTTTTTATCCTACACATCATTAGAGGCCTCTTTTATATAACTTTGGATTCATCTTTATCATAACCATCTATTTGTGTGTATATGTTTCCTAGTTTTAAGTAACTTTATGATCCTCTTGCTAGTGATAACTAATTGGGATGGAGATCATAGTGGTTGGGATGCTTCTAGGATTTATACCATGTATTTTTATAATATTTTCATTAAACACATATTGGGTTATTACATGGTCTCTCATGTAGGCTTCACATATCCCAAAGATTTTGAAGTTTACCACCTTCCTATTTGTTGAAATTGAATCTTCCCTACTTGGTGAATAGAACCACTTTTAATATAATCGATTCATCCTCTACCTTATTATTGGTGAAATAATTATGTCACAAGGAAAAATTAGTTAATTTTCACCAATGCTAGGGAATAAGTCCCTCTACTTGAATGGGGAAACTTCATTATTGTATGTGAAATAAAAACAAATTTGTGTTTGGCCTACAGTTTGGGGATCCAACAGTCACTCTCCACTGCACTTGTGGAAAATTCATGTAATATTGTGTAAGGGAAGAATTTTCTAGGAAGGTGGGAATGTGGGAGTGAGAAATTAGGAGAGGGATTAATACCACAAGCAGGAAAAAAACAAATTCTTATAAGGATTAACTAGAGATATTAACACAAAAATTTGGAAAGAGTAATAATTGTATTAACAATATCAAGACAAGATGAAACCGTGAACATAAAATCTAACTTATTCACTCATCCAAAAAATTGAAAATCCTTTCTTTATTGAAATTTTCACAAAGCTGAACAATGAAAGAGAAAGAGGAAAACATATACAAAGGGAAATAGAAGAATTTTATATATTTTGTTTATTCTTGGTAGTTATCTACTCATGAACTTACCAAATTGGCAATCTATTAGAATAAGGAATTCATTAAAATATAGATTTCAGAAAGAATCTTCTCCTACCTATAATTTATCTTGTATAACTTGTGACTCTCTGTATTCCTAGGAAGGAAATTAAGTCCCCTTTTTAGAAATTGAGGGAAACTTATCACAATGTCAACTATAGTCACATTTAAATGAATAAGAAAAAAATGAAACGTGCAAACCCCTAAAGAAGAAATAGAACACGAAGGAAGAGAGGAAGGGGGGAGAGAGAAAATAGGAGAGATAAATACTTAAATAAATAAAATTCCCTTTTTGATTCTGATTCACCCTTTTAGGGACCTATGTTGAGTACCTCAAGGAAGATATCCACTCCTTTGAATTCTTTTCTATATCTAGCCATTGTAGGTGCAAATTTCTCACTCCAGGGAATGCAAACAAAGATCACGGACTTGAGCCAATTATTCAAGATGGCATTATTGTTTTTACATTTCATGAACCATGACTAATTTCCCTTTGCGGTGCTTGATATTATAACCCTTATCTTAGTGAGAGACTCTAGTGTTTCCTCATTGAAGGAAAAGGGATCCAAGACATATTTATTGACAAGTTATTTGAATGGATTCAAGAAGTCATTTGTTGAGGTGTTTTCATCAATTATGGGCACTCCTAGCTTTTGTATCTCAGTGTTAAAATCATATTGTATCTAAGAAGCATGTTCCTATTGTGAATCCAACTCATCTAGATCAGGGTTCAAAATCTCATACTGGGTGAAAAAGAGTTTTAGCCCACACTTGAGACAAATCTTCATATTGGGAATTGAATACCTTCCTGTCCAACAATATATGAGAATGGGATTTCCCCATTTCTGTCACTGGTGGTAACACTTCATTCTAGTGTTCCTTTTCTTTCTTGATTTCATCTATTTTCATTTTGAAATTGGTCACTATTGTGCTCATGTACTTAAAAAATGAAATCATCTTAAGAAGCAACACTTTCCCTTTTCCCAAAATCTTACTTACCCATTTATTGTTTTCTCTCCCCTACATGGTGAAACCTTTTGTCTTCCAAATGGATTCTAGATAAAATTTACTGATGGGGGTAACTTATTTAATTAAAAGGGACAAATAAAAATTCAAATCCATGAAATTTTGAACATACGAGGTGAGTGCTCTCACGTGATCTTCCAATTGTTCAATTATCTCCTTATACTCATGATTCCACATGAGAAGGAGAGTGGAATATTCCCTAAACAAATGTGCATCTCCCTCATTCATTGCTATGCCTAGGGGGAATGGTGGTAATTTCATATTTATTTAGGGTCATTTATTCAATGGGTTTAGTTACCTTTAGCTGGACTACTATATATTAGTTTCCCGAAGCACCTCTGAAAAGTGGGAAGTTTCTTGAGCTAGCCTTTCCTTCTTTACTTTGACCATCAAGAATATGGATTGGAAATTTGGGAATGCTACTTGTTGAACTATGTGGGATTCCTTCGTGATCATTTCTTGCACCCATGGAAAAATCTCATTTGTTTCTAGCTTGAAATTTGGAATGACTATTGTCTCTTGTTCAAAATGAGAAGCAATATTTGGTGTAGGAGGGACCGGTGCAACAACTGAGGATGAGAGGATTTGAGATTGTGAGGGACTAGATCGATTTACCCTTGCTCCAAATCTACAACATGATATTTTTTTGTCCTTACCTTTTTATGTAACTTTTTGTCGTTAGGATATTTTGATTCCACTGACTTTTGTTTTGAGCATTCTCCCAAGTGAGCTGAGTTGGAAGCTTTCTCAGTGGAATTTCAAGAGGAAAGACATGATGCTTGTCTTTAGAGAGTTAGGAAGTTTCCTAACACAATGAGAGAATCTATGTTACTTTTGAACCATTATTTTGATCTTCAAGTTATTGCTTTAGTCCGCTCATTTATATCCCCTGATTCACAGATGCTCCAAGACACTTACGGAAGGGTGAGGCTTTCACTACTTGGTACATCAGGTTATACATATCAATGACATCATCTTTGATGTCATCCTCATATCAATAAAACATGAATCTCCTCATTCTCCCAATCCTCATCCTCATATGATCTTTTTTCTTGACTTCAAAATCATTTACACAATTCACCCAATAGTCTTGAATTTATGGAACATGGTGCAAGTCAGGGAGGTGGAATGTTTCAGGATCACTCTGAATATCTAATTTTCTCTTGGGGTGTATGAATATAGGTTCATGGGAGTGAAATAAGCTTCCAAATTATCATCCTCATGAGTAATTTTGTAGGATAAGATCCCAAGAGAGGGAAATCAACGTATTTCTTCTTTCGGTTTCTAAGCTTACCATTGACATGAACAAATTGCTTACACATATAGAACAACATGATCCTTTCAATAAGATACCATGGAAGCTTTTTTGGATCAATACCAAAACCAAAAACTTGTATGAAGGAAATTTTTGAAAAATACATGAAGAAGGACCCGTAAATTTTGATTAAAGAAGTAGCTTACGAAGACAACCTTAAATGAGGGTTTCCTTCCAAAAATATGATGACAAAATTATTGAGTGCATCGTTCACTCTTATGAAATGATGGTTGATTTATTTCAAGATCAGATATGGATATTTATCATATGTAGTAGCCTTCTGAGAAATGTTTTGGGCAAGTTTCAAACCTTTGAATGGTCTCATGTTTGCAAGGTCATAGACCAAGTATGAAGTCATTGATGACTTTTTAGTAGCTGGAACTTGAAATAGTTGGTGATGAAAGTTATCACTGATTAGTTTCCCCCACTATATCATTTACATGCCCTTGATGATGGTGAGGATAAAAAATGCCATGTAATCATAGAAATATTTTGTGGTTTCTTCTCACATTAGCCAGTTCAGGAGGATGATCGCATTTGAGAATCCCTCGTGAAATTCACTTTGAGAGAGATATTTTGGTATATGGGATACATTTATACCCTATTTAAACCATGAACCTAGTGCATGGACTTAGAGGTATGAATCATTCTTAGACCAATCACTTGATGTAAACTCTTTTTTTATGACAACCATGCTTTTCCAAACTGAAATTTTCATATATTGAGAAATTTCTTTGGGTGTGAGTACTGCCAGGATCAAGTTATCGTCATCTCTTATGATTCAAGTGTCTCGAACATAATGGTGGGAACATGAAAATACCAACTCTGTTCTTTGATCACATACATGATGACCACTCACAGACTTCAACATGTTTGTGTAGAATTTCTCTTCCATAGGTTCCCTAGGTCCACCTAACATCCTGTTTTGAGATCTTACATATCCATATGGGTAACATCACTGTCACCCACACCTGATTATTCTGAAGATAGAGATGAAGTAGGATTTACAAAAAAATAAAAATTCATACTTATGAATATCAACAAGATGAGATAAAATGGAGATGAAAACAAATTTCCACACTTGAAATAAGGACTTTCTATTTTTAGTAGTTAGGGTTCGAGGGCTGTTATTTCAGGAAATATTAATTTTTTGTCATGTACCTAGTTTTTTGGAACACCGAACATGCTAAGAAAAATTTCTCAGATTTTTATTTTGTGTTTTAAGACACTTTATATTTTTTAGAAAGTTATTTTTTGATTTTTTATTTTTTTAGCTTTTTTGGTCCAAACAACCTAGTTTGTCATCTCTGTTATTTTCTGAGTGTAACATTCTAAGACTTTTTTCTCTTTTAGGAAAGTTTATATTTATATTGAGTGAGGGAAACATATAATTACTATATTTAGAAATTTCACTTTCTCTCCTTGGATTGTGATGAAACATCTTCACCAAAATAGGCTCACCTTCTGGACTCTGTGTTCAAAACTTCAATTCGATTAACCCAATAGAATGATGGGAAATTGAAAAAGGATGAGCTAGGGAAAAAAACTAGGGTTTGATTCCATTAAAAAGTGGGGAAAATATAATTTTTCTATTAATTTATTCTTGAAGGAACATGAGATGAAGGAATATTGTGAAAATATCACTCAGTTTCATTCACTGGATTGAGAGATATGAATTTTTCTAGTTTTTGAGAATGTAGCCAATCTGCGAAAAATTTGGCATGGTGTCTAGATAAAATACTTGTTTCTTGGGATTTTTCAGCATTTTTCATTATTTTGTTGAGGAATAACCAAGTGGATATGAGTTACAATTAATTTTATTACTTTTCAACAACAATTCTCACGCACGGGAAAGAGAAAGAAAAAGCAACAACTTAAAAAACTTAGTGAAATTTAGGTTTTGTAATGAACTTGGAATGGGGAAATTTTTTTTGTCCAAAATATCCCAAAGGGATTGGATAGATGGGGTATAAAAATGCATCCTCATGTGATCATGATAAGTGGTGATCAATGATTACTCGACGGAGGAGAGAGAGAAAGCTAGAAACTAACATCTAGGGGCTGAGAATGGGTCACATGAAGAACTATGGAATGAGATAGAATGGGGTGAATTTTTAATCCCAAATTTCCCAAAGGGACAAGATATATGGGGTAGAAAAATTCACCCTCATGTGTAAGTGACAAGTGGCAGGATGTGATTTGACGAGGTAGTGAGGGGAAAGGGCTGAAAAATGGCTAGCATGGCCTTCCCAGGGTCATGTGGAGAACCAAGAGCCAAGAAAAGCACGGAGCAAATTTTTGTGTCCCAAATATCCCAAAGGAATGGTAAAAATGGGGAAGAAATTTTTTCCCTCATGTGAGCATAACAAGTGTCAAGTTGTGATTGTGCGACGGGAAGGGCTAGAATAAGGTGAAAAGGTGCTTAACATGCATCCTGGAGATTTATCAGGTTCATATGATGGTCGAAGGGGAATAATGGGATTGAGATATTTTTTTTTCCCAACTATCCCAAAGGGATGGGACAAAAAAATTGCCTCAACCTCATGCTTACATGTGTCCACCTATGAAAATGGTTAAGTCTCGAAATCTTACCTTAAGGAGAGCCTTGAAGATGAAGTTTCTGAAGCTCTAGGAGGACGCTTATGGAACTTATTTATATGAAATTTACTCCAAAAATACTTATTATATAAATGGGATGGATCCCATGATCTAATTATTCCTATGACCCCCTAAAAATAACATTGTATCTCGAGACTACAGGGTGTGTCTACAAAAAATGGGTTGTGGAAAGAAGCAACCGAGTCTTGTGAAAAATAAGAAAGCACCATAATTTATACCATTGAATTAGCTTTCTAATGATATATTTTTTTAATTATAAATATTTACGGAGTTCGCATAATCATCTTTTGAAGCTCAAGCACTATTTTAAACTATATGCTCCTTCACCTTTACAAACCTGCTTTCACTGAAATTGTTTCCAAACCTTCAAATATTCCATAAACTATCATAAATCACTTGAAATATGTTATAAGCTCCTCAATACCAATTCTTGATGAATTTTGGCCTTCAAATATGTCCTGGAAGTGCACACCTATCCCAAAAAGGCTAGAAATAGCCTTTTATGTCTACTAAAGAATCTGCCTTGAGAAGCACAACATCGGAAGAGCTTCATGAACTTGTTTTCATATTTAAAAAAAATTGGAAATGTTATTACAAAAACATTTAGCACTTGGAGGATTGGGATAGGTATGACAAAGAGGGAGAAATGATTCAGAGAAGTTCTTAGGAGGGCTTACAAACAAAAATTTTGACACTAGGGTAAAGTTATTATGTTTTCAGCTTGAATTTTTCTCTTGCAAAAATAGATAATAGCAGATATATCTCACTTGGGGACTTATTATGGATCAAAAAAAGTGAGGAAAAGACAATCATGAACTCTCAAATCTCTATATACAATGTGGGCCAATGCCTTATCCATTGGGATATACAGAGTCTCAACATAAGTAAAGATAGATTGAAAGAAAACACACATGAAAAAATGGAAAGAAACCACACTCGGAAAAGGGAAAAACACACACAATGAAAAAGGTAAACACACATCCTAAATTAGCATATGGTACATATGGGGGACAACCCACTTTCACTGTTTATATAACTTCAAGAATTTCCCACTACAAAGCAATTCTAAATATGTGTCATCTAGATACAAGAGGTAGAAAGTGTTTTATTCTTAGGCTACCCAAATCCAAAATGGTCCTATCCATAAGGAATAAAATTCCCATGAATTCATTTTGGATATCTCCTTTTGTCCCATAATAAGACAAGATGCCCAACTTTGAAATCTCTTGCTTTTTCTTTCTTATCAAAAATATTCATTAATTTGAAAGGATGTTCTTTTATTCGATCAACCACCTTGAATTTGTCTTCATTTAGAATTTCAAGATACAATATCCTCTTGCCAAGAGAATTATGAAATTGGAAATCTTCGACTACCTTGACAAATTGAAGGGATGGAAATTCAATGGTGGTTGGAATCTCAACATTAATCTGGTAAAGTAACTAGAATGGTGACATACTAATTTCCTTCTTCGGGGTAATCATGTCTACCCACAATGTGTCATAGAGCTTCTTATGACAATTTCAATGATTCTAATCAACTATATTTTGGAAAATGGTCATAACATTCTTGTTACTTGACTCAACCAAACCATTCCCTTGCGGGTAATAATATCATGCATGCAAAAGAGAGATTCCATAACCATAAAAAAACTCAATTAACTCCATGGAAGAAAATTATGTTGCATTATCAACCAAACTCTTCTGTTGAATTTTGAAATATATGATGATGTTTTCCTTAATGAAGTTAAATGTTGTTTCAGAATTGAATTACTTGATCGGAATTTCCTCCACCAATTTGGTGAAGTAATGTGTTTCTGTGAGCACATAGGTATGCCATGCACTTGAATGAGGATTGAGAACTACGATAAAATTGAGGCCCCATTATTAGAATTTTTCTTCAATAACTATTTGCCTGAGAGGGAGCGCATTGAGTTGTGGTCTTCCAACAAATTGTTAACAAGGTTCACATTTGGAAACCCATTGTTAAGCATCAAAAAATAAGGTAGGCCAACAATATCTACCACAACGGATCTTGTGAGAAGTCACCATGGTAGAGAAATGACCACCGCAAGCCTAATTATGGTAAGCCTTGAGAAGCATTTCTTGTTGATCTTTATCCACACACCTCAAGAAGCATTCATCTAATCCTATTTTTTATAACACATGATCTTAGATTATGTACTTTGCTAATTTTATCTTGATATTCCTTCTTTTATTATAGTCTGGATGGGCTGGGAACTCTCCATAAGTGAGGAAGTATGAAATATCATAATACCACTCATTGGTGGTATTTACAAAAACCACTTGGGGTAGATCCTTATTTACACATTCATAACATAGACACTCCTTTGTATCCTTTTAATTTAATATAGCTTCGTCTTTGGACATAAATCGACACAATCCATTCCTTCAAACCAGATTTGCAGGTTGGATGTCCAAGTCATACTCTTTAATCCTAGCTATCCAATTGCTTCTTTTAGCTCCCATATCTTGTTGAGTTAGGATTTAATTGATCACGGATCCTTAGACCATCACCATGGTGTAAGAGTTTGGTATGTTAAATCTGAAACTCTTTATTGCTTTGACCATATCATAAGCATGTTTCTCCATTTGATTTTATCTCAAGTCATTTTTTTTCAATCAACAGCTCATAAAAGAAATAGGTGCTTCAATGCCTTCTTCATTATTTTGGACTAATATGGCTGAAAGTGGTGTTATGAAGTATAACAATATAAAATTATCTCTTTGTCAAAATTGGGACATACCAGAGTAGGAGTCTCAGCTATTGTTTCTTTGATTTCATCAGATGATTCCTTTCCTTTGTTACTCCACTTGAAACTTGTTTCATGTTTTATCATGTTGGTGATATTCTTGGTAACATTTGCAAAAGCTGAGACAAAGTGATGAAGGAATTTTACCTTTCCAAAGAAATAATGAACTCACTTATTGCTTATGGGAAAGGAAAATGGTTGAATTTATCTTATCCTCCTTAGATCAATTTTGGTCCCCTCCTTGTTCATGATGTGTCTGAGTTTCCCTTCAATAACACCAAAGATGTACTTCTTGGGATTTAGAGAGATTCCATCCTATCAACACCTAATCAGCACTTGTTCTAAATGTTTTATATGATCTCCATGCTTATTTGAAAAGACCGTGAGGTCATTAAGATAGATGACAATGTATTTTTTGAGGTATTTTAAGACAAGATCAATTTCCCATTGAAACGTTTCTCCAACATTGATAAGACAAAATGGCACTCTGCTATATGTAAAATTTCCCCATGGATTTTTGAAGGCTGCTATGTCTATATTCTTCCGCTACCTCAATTTGGTTATATCCAAAGAAACCATCGAGTAATGAGACAATTTTTGATCTTGTGACTAATTGTAAAATATGATCTATAATAGGAAGACGGTAGTTATCCTTCAAGGAATCTTGGTTAAAATTACAGAAATCTACACAAATCCTTATTTTTCTATTCTTCTTCCACATTGGGATGATGTTTTCCACCCATATGGAGTGGTGAATAGGGAAAATAATTCTTGCATTCATCATTTTCTAAGACCTCTTCCTTGATTGTATCTATAATTTTTGGGTTGTACTGCCGATGTTTTTTCTTAAAAGGCTTGGCTTCAGGCTTTAATGGGATTGAATGATACATCTCTTTGGGACAGAATGACTTGAGATCATCATAAGAGTATGCCAATACATCAGAATATTTTATTAACAATGAAACGAATATTATCTTCTCTTTTGGCGAACAACATTTACCAATTTTTATCATTCTTGGATATTTTGTGTTACTGATATTTTCTTTCTCAAATTCAACAAGACAATGTGAGGATTCTTTATATTTATCCTTAATTAATCTATCATGTTTATCAAACAATTCTTCAAGTGACACAAGACCTTTTGGAATATTGTTTACCTTTAATCTAATGACACATTCTAAGTCAAATCAATCTATTCCTTTTTTATCCTCATCTATACCAGGCTCTCGATTTAGAGCATCACTTTCCATGTAGAAAATATTGCTGAAGTTATCTATTTTTTCCAAGAAAGAGAGAATTTTGATGTCATCATTAAATACCTACCAATGATTTACTTTATCCGGCACAATTGACCTGAACACCATCTCAACAGTCACTTTGTCCTTATTAAAGGATGGGTACAGAGTCATCAAGTAAGCTAAAAACTACAATAGAGACAAAATTTTAATTTTTCTTTTTGGTAATAGCCTAGATTGAGACAACATCAAAAGATCCAATGTAGTCCCATACTTAGTTTTTTAATGCTTGAGCCTCAGGTCCTTGACCTGATATTGGTTACTTGCTTGATAATTACCTCAGTATCTCTAAGACATTTTAACTTTTTGATACCCATAGATTCAATAACATCCATCCATAGAAGAAGGGATTCACATTCTGTGGTATAAATGGTGTTTTCAAATTACAATTTATAAGCAAATGGGAGAGACTCACCTAAAGAAGAAGTTAACACAACTCCTTCTTTGGAACCAACACTAGAATGAATTCCATTAAAATCCATTGTATATATCCAATTTTCATCATCCTCCATGATGAAAGGAAAATTTTCATCCTTTCGAAGTCAAGAATTTTCCATTTCCACTATCCTGGTAAAGAATATCAGCTTTAGGATCTTTTTATTTTTGCACTATGTACTTCATTTCTTATCATCAGTAACAACTTTTTCATTTGGCCTTTGGCTAGAATATTTGGTGAAGACTAGTCCATTTGAACTTCCCCTCCCAAATCTCTATAAAATCTTTTACTCAACAAAATTTTGTATGAGGCTGGAATGTTCACAACCAAGATAGTTAATAAGACTTTTTTCCCATGAAAATCAACTAAAACAACTTAGGCATATTTTATTCTTCCCACAAGTTGGAATTATTTAGTCTTCGTGGAATAGAAATTACCTTTATCATGTGTTAGGGTGACACCCAGAGAATTAGCTACTTTGGTTGGCATTACATTGTCAAAATCACTAAAGTATATGATACAATTATTCAATTGGTGGCCTTCAATGAGAAGAGAAAGATAGAATGGTTCAATCTTATCAGTCTTAGATGCACTTAATGCAAGCATGTTTTGAGATGGTGGGGAAGAAGGATTTGGTACTAACCCTTTGGAATAGGGTATGAAAGTTGTGGGACATAGTAATAAATATCAATATGAAGAGTTATGCCCTTACCCTTTTGAAAGAGGCATGCTACACATACCATTCCCAAAAAACTTTGATTATCCAAAATTCAATAAGTACAAAGGCAAAGGTGATCCTTGTGATCACATCAAGTAATTTTAAATCGCTTACCAAGAAGTATCCTTTAGCGAATATTACCTTATATTTTTGTTCCCTCGTAGTTTAGGAGGGAAATCGTTAGAATGGTTCCTTCATATACCAAAGGGGACTATCGTCACATGGCCTACATTAGCAGAGAAATTTATACATCATTTATTTTTTAATATGGGAAATGAAATAACTATGATGGATTTGTGTAGTATCAAACAACAACCAAATGAGACCTTTTTTGGTTTCTTACAATGATGGCAAGGGTTAGCTAGCCGCTTCCCTTGTTCCATCCAAAAATAATAGTTGGTCATTATTTTCATACCAAACTTGAATCTAGACATTTCTTTTCACCTACAAATGCATTGTGTCACTAACTTTGAAGAAGTTATCAAAAAGGGAAGCCAAATTGAGAATGATTTGATAGTAAATGGAACACTAAAATCATTTTTAAATGACAGACACAAATCAAAACCTACAGATAAGCCTAAATTCTTTAACAAAAACAAAAACGACGTAGGATATGGTATCACTAACTCTAAATGAGTCCAGACAGTTCAAAGTGGTCCTCTTCTCAAAATTACCAAAGGACTGAGCCATAATTCAATCAAACGATGAGTTTTCACTCCCCTTATAGACTCATTGTCCACAATTATGAGATAATTAGATGTAGTGAACATGGTTCAGTATTAGACCACAGTGCCTTTTGTAGATGACACACCCAAACCAAGATGGTATAGAGATCATGACTACAGTGATTTTCATCATGTTAAGGGACAAAAAACAAATAAATTTTTAAAATTGAGACACTTCATCCAAGACCTCATTGATGATGGGAAGATTAAAGTGGATTCACTTGAAATGGGACAACAACCTAGTGACAAGATGGGAATCTTTAAACAACCCTTCCCTAAACATAATATACAAGGAACAAAAAAATATGGATCAAGGTCAATCTTCCAATGACTACATAGCTACAAACTACGTGTATACTCAATCTAATAATCCATTTGATTCACTCATATGCTATGTTCATTCATTTGATGAGCATGTAAAAACCATTAGAATCATTAGCAGTGATTGTGCCCTGCCAACAAAATGCGCTCACCTAGTGATTCCAGAACCTCCTTTACCTACCCCTCAGGAAGGTCAATATGATATTTTAGATCAACTCGAGAAGACCACAACTAAGATTTTGATCTTGGATATTCTCAACCTATTGAACATTCATAAATATATTCTTTACAAAAAACTTTAGGGTTCAGGAGTATCAATAGATATTGATACTTCACACCGCCAAGCGGTGGTCATGAACCTTGCTCAGAATGAATTCATTTCCTTTAACCAAAGTGAAATTCCACTTAATAATCATACACATAAGTTGACCTTGTACATAGAGGTATTTTTCACTCATAGAAAGATCAAGAGAGTGCTTGTGGATAACATATCGGGTTTAAATATTTATACCTTAAAGCTAGTCAAACAGTTTGGATGAACAGAGGAAGACTTAGATGTCATCACAATTACAACCTATGATAATGCAAAATGAAAATCAGTTGGGATAATAGTATTGTCTATGGAAGTAGGGATGACATATCATGACATAAAGTTCCATGTCCTCAACTTGGATCTTCCCTATAACATGTTCCTAATCCACTCATGGATCCATGTCATGCAGGATGTACTCTCCACTTTCCATTAGTTCATTAAGTTGTATCATGGAGGAAAAACAATCGCCATCCTAATAGATCTAGATCTGTTTTCACATTGCAGAGCATTGCATAATTTTTCTTATATGGCATATGAATTTCCTTCTATTGACATTGTCATACCATTACAAACTAAAGCTATAAAATCTTGCATCGATAAGCTCTAATAGAAAAGTAAGGTTTGTAATGGATAAACACACCTTAGAATAGTTAAGTTTTCTTTAAGAGAGTTTAATTTATTATTAATGACTCATGGGAGTTAAGGGGGTGTCTTAATTAATCAAGGGTGATTAATTAATAGGTAGGTGCAAGATTATAGGATATTTTGGAATAACATTAGTATGATTTGTGGGATTTTAAGAGAGGAAATGGTTTGATAAGATATGATTTATTGATTTAGACTAGTGATCATCATTTATTAGGAATAATTAATTGACCTAAGTAGAAGTGGGTGTTAATTAATGAAAGGTTGTTAATTGGCATCATGAGTGATAAGAGGGTTAATTAATTAGCAAAATTTGATTAGTTAACAATGAAATAAGGGAAATGGGGCATTATTGATGAAATTTCATCAATTTGTGGGAAAGGGGATAGTTAGTGCAATTTGCATATTAAAATTTCTTGATCCAATTATGGGTGTCTACAACAGTATTGGGATTTGGATTACTACCTTTTATAAACTAGGCTACTTTTTCAAACTTCTGAGGATGATTTTGCAAATATTCATACTCTAAAATTCAGACCTTAGACCATTTGACATGGTCTATGATATCAAATGAAGAGGAAGTAGATGTCTTAAAAGTGGTGGGAGATTTAGGAGGTGGAGGAGACACTATTTTGGGACCAAGGACTATGTTGACAACAGGAGTAGGTTTGGAAGCTACAATGGGATTATTAGGCACCTAAGGGGTTTTGCTAGGAACATTCACTAGCTTACAAGTAGAATTTGAAGACTAAGAAGAAGAAGCTTTAACAATATTAGATTTAGGATACTTACTTATTTTGGTTGAGGTATTCTTGGCTACCACAAGATATGGTTTTTCTTTAGAAGATTCCATAGACAGTGGAAGTGCAAATCCTCTATTGATTATTTTGTTAGGAGGAGTCACTGTGGGAGGATCTGCATCTTTCTTCTTCTTGGGAGAAGTAGTGGGATAACTTTGATTTTTGTATTTAGAATGTGTGAACACCATATAAGAGAATCTTGGTGCCTCATCCTCTTCAGTTTCATCTCTGGATGAATACTCTAAGTACCCAATTTTGGTATCATCAACTTCTTTGATTTCAAGCCCATTCTCTTGTTATTCACTATCTTGTTCAACAATATCTTCTTCATCATCTTCTTGTTCAATGTAGGTTTTATTAATCAAGGGAGATTGAAGAGAAATTATTTAGGAGGTGCTACAATTCTTCTCTTATTTAGAAAATTATTCTTCCTTGGAACATCTCTCAAAGTGCTTTGTGCAAGTTATTTTTTGAGTGCAATCACATCATTTTTCAATTTTTGAATGAGAAGATCCATTGAGAAAGAATTGTAACTTTGACCTTTTTGTTTTCCACTTGGATTTTTTTACTTTTCCAAACAAAATTAGATCATCCTCTACTTCAACAACATATTCTTGAGCTTCTCTAAGGTTCCTAGGTAAAGATATTCAAAGAATGAATCCTACCTCAGGAAACTAAGCATTGATGAAGAATATTTTCATGTTGTCATTGAAGGGCATAGCTTCAAAGGGTATCCTCTTGAGCAACTTATGATATAATGAGCTACAAAGTCCCTCATAGTCTCATTGGGATCCTTTTTCATTTGACATCAGCTACACAAGGAGGTATTGACAATATTTAGTGGATTTGAACCTTTCTTCAAAACTGGTTTTGATGTCATCCTAGCTAGTGATGGACCTAGCTGGTAGGATAGAGGATCACTCCACTGCCTTATCTTGTAGAGAATATACAAACAAACTCACCAACATATATTCATGTTCTACTCATAATACACCACATGCTATGATGAATGCTACCACATGCTCCTCTAGGAGATGCATGCCATCACCTCTTAATTTAGCAAAACTCTTACTAGATCAATTTTTTAATTCATGGATTGGTGTAGTGAGGGTGAGTAGACTTGTGTTTTTCCCCATGGAACAATTTATGGAGGCCTATCTCTTTCATCTTCCATTCTTCCTTCTTCTTTTGTTTTTTATTCCACTTTTGTTTTTGCTTCCGCTTTATCTTTTGCTTCTAATTCTGCAAATTCTTTTTTAAGATTTTGAAATTCTATATCCAATAGGTTTGGAGAAATTGGAGAAACTTGGGAGGAGATAAGAGGATTGTGTTTAATATTTTCAACACCACTTGAGTTGTCAATGTGATAAGTCATGAGAGGAAGGGGATAGTGAGAATTAATGATTTTATCTTGTCATCTTTGGAGTTATTCAAAGACAGGGTCAATGTTTCCTCTTTTCCTCTCAGACCTGGTGTATTTACAATCATATAGTTTATAAACTTCAAATAAACTCAAGCTATCCTTTGTTGGATTTAAACTTGTCTTGCTCTTTCCAAATCCTCGGTGCATTCTTCTTCATAATCTAGAACCTTTATAGTAGTGAAATAATGAGAGAAATTTTATCTGCTATGTAAAATATCCTCCCTCACTTCTGATGCAATGTATTATTGAATGTCTAAAAGAATTTTGGGTCTTAAGACTGGAGAGTAACAAGAAATATCCATTGGTGGAAGACATAAGGCTCATGGAATTTTCAAATTTCAGAGTTTATGGGTTTTTTGAATATCTGATTTTTGTAAAGAACTTTGGAATATATATATGGGTGTAAGATAGAAAAATATGTCCCATGGTGGGCACCAAAAACTATTGGTGAAATAATTTGTCACTAGGATAAATTAATTGATTTTCACCAACACTCTGGGACTAGGTCCCTCTACTTGAATGGGGCAGATCCATTATTGTATGTGAAATAAAAGAATTTTTTTGGTTAGCCTATAGGCTAGGGATCCAACAAAGACACTCCACTGTACCTATAAAAAATTCTTGCAATCTTGTGCAAGGGATAAATTTGCTAGGAAGGTGCGAAAGTGGGAGTGAGAAATTAGGAGAGGAATTAATATTGTTAGGAAAAATCATATTCTTGCAAGGATTAATTAGAGATATTAACATACACAATTGGAAAGAATAATAACTTAGCTAAAAATATCAAGACAAGATGAAACCATGAACATGAAATATCACTTAGTCACTCATCTAGATAAGCTAAAACTCCTTTCTTTATTAACATTTTCACAAATTTGTACAATGAAAGAGAAAGAGGAAAACATATAGAGAGGGAAATAGAAGAATTTTCTATCTTTTGATTATTTTTCGTAGTTATCTACTCATGTAATTGAGAGAAACTTATTACAGTGTCAAATATAGTCACATTTAAATGAATAAGACAAAAATGAAAAGTGCGAGCCCCTAATGAAGAAATAGAACATGAAGGAAGAGAGGAAGGGGGAAGGAGAGAGATAACTACTCAGATGAAGATAATGCTCTTGTTGATTCTGATTCACTCTCTTATGGACCTTTTCTGAGTACCTATGGGAAGATATCCACTCCTTTGAATTTTTTCTATATCGAGTCGTCGTAGGTGCAAATTTCTCAGCCTGGGGAATGTGAACAAAGCTCAAGGACTTGAGCTAATTATCCAATACGACATCGATTTTTTTACATTTTGTGAACCATGACTTATGTCCCTTTGTGGTACTTGATATTATGGCCCTTATCTTATTGATATAATTAAGTGTTTCTTTGTTGAAGGAAAAGGGATCACCGACCTCTTTCTTGACAATTTCTTTGAATGGCTTCAACAATTCATCCACTGAGGTGTTTTCATCAATTTCAGGCATTCCAAGCTTTTGTATCTTAGTGTTGACATCATCCATCTTCTTAGAATCACGTTCCTCTTGTGAATCCAACTCATCTAGAGCATGGTTTAGCATTTCGTATTAGGCGATAAGAGTTCTAGCCCACACTTGAGACAAATCTTCGATGGGAAATTAAATACCTTCATGTCCACCAATATGTGAGGATGGGTTTTCCCCATTTCCATCACCAGTGGAAATTATTAATCCCATTGTTTCTTTTCATTCTCAATTTTTTATCTTATCATTCTAACCTTGGTGGTTGGTGCACTCATGTAATTGAACAATTAAATCATCTTATGGAGCATAACTTTCCCTTATTCCACAATCTTGCTTACCCATTTATCATTTACTCTCCCCTTCCTGGAGAAACCTTATATCTTTTGAATGGATTATGGATTGAATTTATTGATGGGGGTAACTTATTTGATTGGAATGGATATAAAAACATTCAGATCCATGAAATTTTGAACATATGAGGTGACTGTTCTCACATGATCTTCTAACTGATAAATTATCTCCTTACACTCCCAATTCCTCGCGAGAAGACGAGTGGAAGATTCCTTGAGTAAATTTGCATCTCCCTCATGATTTTATGGGCCCACGATAATGGTGGTCATTTCATAGTTAGTCAGGGTCATTTATTCAATGGGTTTAGTTACCTTTGGTTGGACTACTTCTACATATTGGTATCGCGAAGAATCTTTGAAAAAGTAGGAAGTTGTTTGAGATAACATTCCCTTGTTTACTTTAACCATTGAGGCTATAGCTTGGATGTATAGGAATTACACTTGTTTAATTATGTGAGATTCCTTCGTGATCATTTCTTGCAACCATGGAAAAATATTGTTCATTTTTGGCTTGACATTTGGCATGATTATTGTCTTTTGTTTAGATTAAGAAGGAACATCTTATGTAGTAGGGGCTAGTACAACAACAGAGGATGAGAGGATTTGAAAATTTTGAGAGACTGAAGGATGGACTGGATTGATTTAACCTTGCTCCAAATATACCACAGAGTCTTCTGTTGTCCTTACATTTTTTTGCAACTCTTTGTAGTGAGGATCTTCTGATTCCACTGACTTTCATTTTGAGCGTTCTCCTAAGTGAGCTGAGTTGGAATATTTATTAGTGGAATTTCAAGAGAAAATATGGGATAATTACCTTTAGAGAGTAAGGAAGTTTCCTAATGCAATTTCGAAAGATCTCTTCCTTTTTAACCATTCTTTTGATCTTATAGTTACTATTTTAGTCCACTCATTTATATCCATTAATTCGTGGATGCTTTAAGATACTTGCGGAAGGGGTTAAGCTTTCATTGCTTGGTACTCTGGGTCATACATATTTGTGCCATCATCTAGGATGCCATCATAATACCAATCAAACATGAATCTCCTCATTTTCCAAATCTTTATCCTCATATGATCTCATTCTCTGACTTCAAAATAATCTACACAATTTACCCAATAGTCTTGAATCTGTGAAACATAGTGTAAGTCAGGGAGGTGAAATGTTTTAGAATCACTCTGAATATTAAATTTTTCTCTTGGGGTATATGAATATAGGTTCACATGAGTGAAATAAACTTCCACATTAACATCCTCATGAGTAATTTTTCAAGAGAAGATCCTGAGAGAGATAGGGAAAGCAATTCCTTTCTTCTTTTGGTTCCCAAGGTTACCATTGACATGAACAAGTTGCATAAAAAGTTTGAACAACACAATCCTTTCACTTAGATACCATGGAAGATTTCATGGATCAAGATAAAAATCAGACACTCGTATGAATGAAAAGGTTGAAAAATGTATGAACAAGGACCTGTACATTTTTTATTAAAGAAGAAGCTTGCAAAGACAACCTTGAGTGAGGGTTTCCTTGCAACAATATGATGACAAACATAGTGAGCACATCATTCACTCTTGTGAAATGATGGTTGCTTTATTTCTAGATCATATGTAGATATTTTTCATATGCAAGATCCTTCTAAGAAATTTTTTGGGTGAGTGTCAAACCTTTAAATGGTCTCATGTGTTTAAGGACGTAGACCAAGTATGAAGTCATTGAAAAAAATTAATAGGTGATAGAAGTTATCACTGATTATTTTCCCCCAATATATCATCTGCCTGACCTCGATGGTGCTGAGAATAAAAAATTCCATCCAATCATGGAAATATTTTTTGGTTTCTTCTCCCATTAGTCAGCTTAAGATGATCACATTTGAGAATCCCTCGTGAAATTCACTTTGAGAGAGATATTTTGGCATACGAGATGGATTTAAACCTTTTTTCAACCACAAACCTACAAGGCATTAGAGTTATGGATCAATATTATACCACTCACCTAATGCAAACTATTTTTTGATGATGACCATGTTGTTCTAGACTGGAATTTACATATATTGAGAAATTGCTTTGGGTGTGAGTACCACCAGGATCGAGTTATCATCAACTCTTATGATTCGAGTGTCATGATCATGGCAGGGACATGCCAATACCAAATATGTGCTTTAAATGGATATGGGATGACCACCCATAGTATATAAACCACTTTTTTAAACTTTATCTTCCACAGGTTTCATGGTTCTACATAGCATCCTATTCTTCATATATTCCAGATTCATATGGGTAACATCACTATCACCCACACCTAAGTATTCTAATGACAGATCCAAAGTGGGCTTGATACTAGAAAATTTTAACTTCATACTTATGAATATCAACTTTATGCACTCAAAACAAAGACTTTATATTTTTTAGTAGTTAGGGTTTGGGGGATGTTATTTCGGGAAATATTGATTTTTTGTCTTAAACTCAGTTTTTTGGAGCCCCAAACAAGCTAATGAAACTTTCTTAGATATTTATTTGATGTTATTGGACACTTTTTATTTTTTAGAAAGTTGTTTTTTTGTTTGTTTTCTTTTTTTGTCCAAACTACCTAGTTTTTCATCTCTGTTGTTTTCTAAGTGCAATGTTAAGAGAGGTCTTTATTTTTTAGGAAATTTTATATTTATAGCAAGTGAGGACACTAAATACTTACTATATTTCAAAATTAAACATTCCCACCTTGGATTATGACAAAAAAAACTTCACTGAAATAGGCTCACCTTCTAGACTTTGTGTTCAAAATTTCAGTACAATCCACCCGCTGGAATGATGGGAAATCAAAAACATGTAAGCTAGGGTAGAAAACTAGGGTTTTATGTTATTAAAAAAGTGGGGAACCTCTAATTTTTCTATTACTTTCTTATTTAAGGAACTTGAGATGAAAGAAGACTAAAAATCTCACTCAGTTTCGTTCACCAGGTTAAGAGATATGCATTTTTATAGTTTTTGAGCATGTAGTCAATATGGGAAAAAATTGGAATGGTGTCTAGATAAAATTCAAGTTTCTTGGGTGTTTTTCAGAAATTTTCATGAGGTTATGGAGGAATAATGAATTGGATATTTGCAATGAATTTTATTACTTTTCTACAACACTTCTCGTGCACGGGCAAGAGAGAAAGAAAAAGTGACAACTTAAAAAACTTAGTGAAATTTAGGTTTTTTAATCAACTTGGAATGGGGTGAATTTTTAGTCCCAAATTTCCCAAATTTATAGGATAAATGGGTAGAAAAATGTTCCCTCATGTGAGCATGAAAAGTGGTGATTAGTGATTGCTTGGTGGAGGAGAGAGAGAAAGCTAACAACTAGCACCCAGGGGCTGAGACTGGGTCACATGAAGAACCATATCAAGATTTGGAATTGGGTGAATTTATTTGTCCCAAATATCCCAAAGGGATGGAACATATGGGGTAGAAAAATTCTCCCTCATGTGGAAGTGATAAGTGGAGGGATGTGATTTGACAAGGCAGAGAGGGAAAAAGGATGAAAAATGGCTTGCGAAGCCTTCTTGGAATCATGCAGAGAACCAAGAGATAAGAAAAGTATGGGGTAATTTTTTGTGTCTCAACTGTCCTAAAGGGATGGGAAAATTAGGGCAGGAAAAATGTTCCCTCATGTGAGCACAACAAGTATCAAGTTGTGATTTCCCGATGGGAAGGGCTAGAATGAGGTGAAAAGGAGCTTAATATGCATCACAAACCTTTTCCAAGGTCATATGATGGTCCAAGGGGCTTAAATAGTACTGGGTACATTTTTTTCCTAACTATCCTAAAAGGATGGGACTAGCTGACATGTGTCCACTTATGTAAATGCTTAAGTCCTGAAAGCTTACCTTGAGAAGAGCCTTGAAGATGAAGTTTACAGAGCTCCAGGAGGACGTTTTTGGAACTTATTAATATTGAATTAAATAAATAAATAATTATCATATTAATGGGATGGGTCCCATGATCTAATTATACATGAAACCCCTCAAAATATCCTTTTTTCTTGGGGCTGCGTGGTGTATTTGCTAAAAAAATGGGATGTGGAAAGAAGCTCATGAGTCTTGTGAAAAATATGAAAACACCATCATTTATAGAATTGAATTAAATTTACAATAATATCTTGTTTGACTTATAAATTTTTATGGAGCTCCTGGAATCATTTTTCAAAGCTCAGGAACTATTTTGAACTGCAAGCTCCTTCACATTCAAAAACCCGCTTTTCACTAAACTTGTTCCTAAACCTTCACAGCTTCCCTAAAATTTCAAAAATCACTTAAAATATGTTCTTATCTCCTTAATACCACTTCTTGATGAATTTTTACCTTCAAATCTATCCTGGAGGGTGCACACCTATCCAATAAAGGCTATAAATAACCTTTTTAGGTCTACTAAAGAATCTACCTTAAGAAGCACTGTAACGAAAGAAATTTATGAACTTCTTTTCATATTTCAAACAATTTTGAAAGGTTATTAAAAAAATATGAGAAATTGGAGGATTGGGATAGGCATGAAACATAGGGAGAACTGATTTGGAGAAGTTCTTAGGAGGGTTTACAAACAAATTTTTTGACACTAGGTTAAAGTTGTCATGTCTTTAACTTGAATTGTTCCCTTGTAAAAAAACATGAAAACAATTATCTTACCTCATACAAACAAATTCAATAGATTTGAGAGACAAAAAATTAGTGGTTTTTCAAGGGATGCACTAATTTTAATTGGTTTTAGTTTGGATTCATTGGTTTCATTTTTAGATCAATATTTTCTTTCACTTTCAATTATTGCATATTTTTACAAAGAGTTAGGATATCACTCTTCCTTTATGAAGTGACGAATTCATATATATTTTTATACCAATATGGTTCACTATCTACTTTAGTTTTCAAACATTTAATGTTGGTTGTCTATATTTTGAATTTTTTAAAAAGGGTTCAAAATCGGTGAGTCCTAGAGCTCTTGTTGTTTCACCGCAAAGTAGAGGTAAAACAGATAAGAGGTAAAGATGAGGAGGAATACCTATGATATTCAAAGAAGGTTGAGCACCATTGTATTTTTATCAATTTGATTATGAAGAGCTTCCCTTTAGCAAGGGAAAATGACCTGTAGAAGAAACACAATACCACCAAATAGTATTAAACAACATGTGACAGTGGATTGCCTAGCGTATGTTATTTCTGGGAAGTGCGTAACTTCCTTGAAAGGCTGTCAATCCACTATTTTTAACAGCTTAATGTAAGAAAAGATTATTAAAAAATGAATCCTATTGTAGTTAATATGATTTAGGCATCTCATGTAAAAAATAATAAGCAAATCTAATCTAATAGGCTAGTTATGATTAAATTTGGAGGGTTGGTAGATTGGTCTGGACTTGCAGATCTGTCAAAGGCTCTAAATGAGATCTGGGAAAGATTTGGTGAGGCTCTAGGTCATTGGGTGAGAGTTATTAGCTCATTTTTTTGGAGGATCCTACTTATCACATAGACCTATATCGGTTAGGCAACTGATGTCGGCTACTAGTAAAGAGACGACATTGATTGGGTGACTATTTTTGGTAGGGGCGATAAGGTAAAAAAGACTAAAATTGATTGATGGGAGCTCTCTGTGATTTCACATAGAGTTGGGAAGGATTGGGTGAGGTTGTGGGATTTTTAATAAGACTCATAGGTGATAAGATGGGCGTTTTGGTAAGGTATGAAGGTTCTTTAGGCAGATGGTTGGATGGAGGTGTTACGGGAGAGATCCAGGTATGGAAGGAGTTAGAAGGAAGAAAATAACTGATAAACAACTAATATACTAAAAGCATATGACAAAGAATAATATTACTTTCTTTTGAAATGAAGGTGAATAACATATGGTGGTGGTAGTTGAAGGATAGGTTAGTCCTGAATGAATGCAGCAGTAGCAGGAAGGCACGATGCTTCCCTATGAGTGCACTGGAGCTCTAGATTAATCTATTGATGAATGGAGTGGTGCCTGAACATTGCAAGGGCCTTTGGTATGTTGCAAGATCACTGGAAAACTTGATAGTAAGGATGTGAGGTCGCAAAATCTAGGAATCTAGATTTAGGAACCCTGGTAAAGGATTGGAAATCTTTATTTAAGGAAACTGACAACGGTTAGGTGACCGGTGTCAGCCAAGGAATAACCATCATCAGTTAGGGATAAAATTTCATACTTTTCCAAAATTATTCTTTTCTTCCCAATTTTTGCATGATTCATAATTGATCCTAGGTCAATAGTGTGCAATGGAAATAAATGGAGCGGGAAGTTTGTTGGAGGAATAATAGGTAATTAGGTTAGGGTTAGAATGAGTCCTAGTTAGTTAAGGTGAGTGGGGAATTAGTCAAGGTTAATTAATAGGATTAGAATTGGTCAAGGATGAAGTGGATAGGTGAGGTGGTAATTAATTTAATTTAGGTACTTAAATTAATAATGATTTGAGGAGGGGTCCTCGTTAGATGTATATTAATCGAAGGGGACTTGACAGGGTGTGACCTGATTTGGGTGTCTACATTTTCCCCTTTTTATCACATAGCTTGTATTGATAAGTGAAGATGACAAAAATAGGATGTGGTTACCCCAGGTATGCATGAAGGTTAGGTTTCCCTAGGTGTGGGTGGAGGTGACCCCCCTTAAACTAGGAACTAATGAAGTAATAGGAAGAATCGGTGATGGGTTTGATAAAGTGATAGGTGATAAAAAAGGTGGTAAGGTGTGGGTGTAGGTAATGGTGATATCAGTGTTGGTAATAGGTGGGGGCATTAAAACACATGCACACATGTAGAATGTGATAAGGCACTTGGTTAAAGAGCTCACAAAATCTACATTGTCAAATGTCGATATTTTATCCAAACAAGGTTGATGTGGTCCAGGTATCCATGGTAGAGGATACTGTCCTAGAAACACAACAAGGCTAGGTGAAGGAATGGGCATTATGTGTGTTTTAAAGCACCAAAAGGTTTGGTATGGTCAAGATAAACATCACAACATAAGACAAGGAAAGGTCGGTAGGCTAAACAACACGAGTAGTGTCATCGCAAGGTACAACGAGTAAGTGAAATTGAGTGTCAAATGGTCAGGTTTTGGTTGGTTGTATAAGTAAGGATGTAGGTAAGTCCAAGGTGTAATAAAAAATATTCCCAAGATACATTGAGGTTGGGGGTTGAGTGTTAAGGCTATTAGGTGAACCTGTAGGGCTGGGGTAAGGCTGAGGTAGCAAGAAAAGGGCATCTGGCACCAAAATTTTGGGAAAATTAGGTATACTTGGTTTATACATGGTGAGTACTACCAGTTAAAGAGTGGTCAAGATAACCTTCTAGGACCCCATGCCCTAAAATTTCTGCCTACATAGCCCTTGTGAAAGGGGCCTCAGGCCTATGTAGTCCTCCCGTAAACCAAGGAAGAATGAGATTAGGAGAGGTAAATTGAGTAGGTAGGTTGGGTAGGTAAGTTGGGTGGGTAGGTTGGGTAGGTAGTTTGGGTAAGTAGGTTAGAATAAGTTGGGTAGGTAAGGTATGTTTGAAAAGAGGCAAGGTGAGTTACGTGTATGCATAGATGAAGGTGCTAGGGTTGATTCAATTTTAATAGTCTTGTCCTATTTGAAGAAGCCATAAGTAAACAAATAAGAAAATAAAAGAGGCAGCATGCCCATATTTTGTAAGGACCATTAGTGTCATACCCTAAGACTTATTAAACATAAGTCCCTATATACATTGCATGAACGATGGGTCTAGAGTTGAAAGAAGTTGTGTGATCACAATGTGTAGAATACATGCCACATCCCTTGAGTGGATAGGAGTAAATAAATATAAGGTAGGGTTAAGGGGCTTGTTAAGTGTAAATGTTTTGTGGGACAATATGCCCCTTCTGCAAGATACCCAAAACCAGAGTAGGCAATTCCATGACCAAATTTTTGTACTTGTCTTGAATTTTTATTTTGTTTTTTCTTTTCACATGTATAGAATGATTGATTTGGGAAGTTTATATTGGGATAAATAAGTTCTCCTTGAGTTCTTTGTGAAGTTGATCAATGTGGGAAGCTCCAGAAAAAAAAAATATTTGAGAGATACAGGCTAGTCTTCTTTTTGTTAGATAAACTAAATACAACAAGTGGCTAACTTTTATAGTTTTCCTTCGAGGGATCAGTCGAGTTATAGCAACACAAGAGAGAAATATATATGTCCTTTTTGAAGGAATCATCTATTTTCAAGAAGTTTGACTCAAGGAGTAGAGTTTTTGTTATCCCATATATGTTTTAGTTTTGGACTTGAAGTCATGGAAAAGACTATAAAGGAGTATAGGCCTCTTTTATGAAGTCAAAAACCACACCACAAAAAGGTTATCTATGAAAGAGGGGTTTCAAGTGATGAAATACCATGTGATTCCATCCTGAAAAGAATAAAAAGTATTCATGTGAATCATGCCATGAGTAGGGTCTTGGTAATCATATTTAAGACAAGGCTGAATAGTGACGAATAATCACACAATTCTATTTGAGTCGTTGGTCCTTAAATGAGGTAGATGCAAGGAAATGTTTTCTCAAGGGAAGAGCATATAAGTGACATAAAGTAATTTAGTACTTTATTCAACAATAGAACGGTTGAAGATGCAAATCATAAAGGGTCTCAAGTCTGGTTTTACCCCCAAGAGAGGATAAACGATAAGCGCCTGATCCATAGGCATGGGTAACAATATAGGGTCCAAGCCAATTAGGGGAAAACTTGTGCCATTTTATTTTATCTGCTTTGGTCACATGTTGATTTTCCTTTAAGAAAAGGTCTCCAACCTTAACAGTTCATTCATAAACATATTTTTCATAGGCACGCTTGATGTGTTTTTGGTAGATTTGAAAGTGGTCTAGAGCGTTTAGATGACGTTCGTCTAGTAACTCAATTTGTGCCAAATGGTCTTGGTGGAAATAGTCGTCAGAGAGCATATCTTTGAATGACATACGAAGGGATATCATTTGGACTTCAAGAGCCATGATGACGTTAGTAACGTAGACCAAAGAAAAAGGTGTGGTATTGGTAGAAGTACGAATGCTAGTATGATAATCCCATAAGGCGAAAGGAATGTGTGTGTGCCAATCCTTACCAATTTCGTTGAAGAATTTTATAAGAATTTTGTGGAGGTTTTTGTTGGAAGATTCGGCTGGGCCATTTTTCTGTGGGTAATAGGGTGAAGAGAAACTGAGTTTAATGTCGAAGTTGTCACACAATTTGCGTAGGGTTTTGTTTTTAAATTTTTTTCTATTGTCAATGATAAGGCAATGAGGAACACCAAAATGAAAAATGATATGATGATTGATGAATTCTATGATCTTTTCGGATTTGGTAGAAATGAGAGGAATGGCCTCCACCCATTTTTTGTAGTGTTCGGTCTCTATGATGATACATTGATGACATTGAGAATAATGAAGGTTGATCTCTCTGATGGGATCCAAACCCAATTGAGAGAAAGGCCAAAATTCTCTGGCAACTTATAAGGTGTGACTTGGGGTGTGGTGAAGGTTAGTGTGTTTCTAACACTTCACACAACAGTATTGATTGAGGGTTGTCCAGTAATAGCCAAGGTGAAGGATACATTTAACAATGGTGAGGCCACTGAAATGTCCACCAAAAATCCCATCATGGATTTATTGATGGTGTATGGAATTTCAAAACTAGTGAGGCACTTAAGGTGGTATAAATTTTTGTCATCTTTAGGTGGGTTAGAGCATAGGTGGCTAAAGAAAGTATTTCTTTAATGCTTTAAAGGATTTATGACACTAATCATTCCAATTGAAGGAGATTTCCTTTTTAAGAAGATTATGAAAAGGGTGATATCAGTCAGAAATTTGGGAAATAAACCATCAAATGGATTGTAAATTTTATTGAGAACTACCAAGCTGTCAAACATTAGTTAGTGGAGGCATGTTGAGTCTTGATTTTGGCAAGATTGAATTCGATGCCTTACAAAGAGACAATGAAATTAAGGATTTTTCTGGAGAAGATGACAAAGATGCACTTCTTTACTTGAAGGTGAATTCAATATTAGATGAGATGATCAAAGATGACTTTAAGAATTGAGAGGTGTTCAACATAATCCTCTAATATTTCATGCATGATATTGTGAAAGATATAGGTCATAGCATGTTGATAGGTGGCATCAGTGTTTTTCAAGCTGAAGGGCATGACGTGATAATAGAAGGTACCTCAAGGGGTGATGAAGGTAGATTTTTGTTGATCTTCTGGAAAAAGTAATATTTGATTATAACCCAAGAATCCATCCATAAGAGATAGCATCTCGTGGCTGGTTGTAAGATCAAAAAGTTGGTCAATGCTAGGAAAAGGAAATTCATCCTTCGGGAAGGTAAGGTTAAGGTCATGGAAGTTCAGGCACATGCGGAGTTCCCCTATCACTTTGGTGACAACAAAAATGTTTGAAATACATTGTGGATAGTCAATGGGTAGAATGAAGGAAACATAAAGGAGGTGTTGGAGTTATTCTTTTACAAGAAGGGAAATGTGTGGATGAATTTTTCGCAGCTTCTGTTTCACAGGTTTGGCATTGGGGGTAGTCACAATGTTGTGGACCATGATATTAGGTTTAATACAAAGCATATCAGCATAAGACCAAGAAAAAGCATTGCTATCATCTCGAAGGAAAGAGGTGAATGATTTTTATTTGTAGAATCTAAAGATTATCATGTCTTTAAAATTTGAGGGTCGTCCTAAGTGTGAATGTTGATCTCTATGGCCGATTCATTTAGCATGGTTTGTATCTGAGAAGGTAACGACTAATGAATGTAAGAATCTTCTACACCTAAATAGGTGAGAATAGAATCATCATCCTGACATTGAACGACATTAATAGACGGTGTGTCATCATCTAACATGTCAGGATAAAGAAGGGGAAGGGAAGAGGGCACCTCACCATCATACTGATATGTCAGAGGTCCTAGGGAAATGGTGTTCATGAAAAAAAAAAATTAGGAGGGATGGATTTTGGATCCATGGACTCCGTGAGTAAAGGTGGTGCAATAGGCGAGGAAGGTGGAGAAGAATTTTCTTCCTCAATGAGGGTATCGCGGACCTTCTTAGGGGAAGGTTATGAAGAAAAATCCAAATCCACAACAATATTTTTGTTTTCAGGTGGTGCAAGGTATGACTGTGTGACAACCTTGTTCATAAAGATCATAGTCAAATCCCTTCCAGGAACATCGATGAAGAAAAGTGTGGGCAAAGTGGAGATTGGTGAGGTATTTGAAGTTGGATGAAAAAGGTTGGGTTTTGGTAGGTAGTTTAGGAGAATAATAATAAGTTTCTAGTCCCCCATATGTCAGGTTGGTACGAAGGTGGGGAGAACCATATGGAAAAACCTCTCCTACACAAGGGGTGTAATGTGGGTGTTTTTGAATGCTTCTATACTCCTAAGTAGTAAGGAAGGTATTTACATTGTATAAGTGGTATTCCCCCAAGGAAAGGCATTGAAAAAAACTTACCAAGGGATCAGAGGTCAGGATTTTAGTAGCGAGAATGCATGAGCTACTTGAAGCTTGGGAAGGTGGGGTATCAATTGATGGTGAAATAGACGTGTTGGTAGATGGGCTAGTTGTGGAAGTTGTGGCAGCAGAGGGGATATATGGGTTGACTGTAGAATATGTAGTGGTAGATGAGGTAGTAGAAGAAGATGAAGCAGTAGGGGTGGTAGATACCTTGACCGGGATAAGGACATCATTTGGTTGATAAATCATGTTGTAGGTTTTACAAGGTGAAGGATCTACCTTAATGGTGTAGGAGTACCCTTCATACTCAAATTTTATGCAACGGTGAAGAGTTGAAGTGACATAACCCATAGTGTGAATCTAGGGTTGGCCAAGCAACAAGTTATATTGAAATTCCACCTCAAAAATATAGAATAGTTTGGGACTGGTGCGGGGACCCACACAGATGTGGAGGATAAAGGTGTTAAGGGTAGAATTCAAGGCATCATTGAAGTAACAAAACATAACTGGTTTTTTATGCATGCAGTGGGTGGGTATGCATAATTTTTCATATGCATGGGAAGATACGATATTAATGCAAGCACCTCTATTAATCATAATGTGTTGAAGGTGAGTGTAATTTATTTATGTGGTAATGAAGAGGGAGGGATTAGGATCATTTGATTCTAGAGGGGATATATCTGAATCATTTAAACTGATGAAGGAAACCTAAGGAGAGGAAACATGTGCATAAGTTTAAGGTGGAGTGTTTAGGGAATCCAAATGATGAGAGTTAAATATAGTGGCCATAGGTCTAGGATCATTAGGTAGAACCTTGATAGATTGTAGGACCTGAATGAGGTCATGACTATGAGACTCAGAGGTTTGAATTAAGTAGTACAAAAATAACTTCAAAGGAGATTGATGAAGTTTTTTAATCATAGTACGATGTGTGACTCTGTCAGAAATAGGATAATCCAGCCCACAGATGGTTACCTTAGGGGCAAGTGCAGGTGGAATGGTAGGTGAATGCGCATTGGATGGGCTACCATTTTTCTCTTTTCATTTATCTTTCTATGAGAAAGTGGCTACTTGGACCATCTTTATTTCAAAAATTAGAGGAGGAAAATATGGTTTTGGAGATGCAGGTGAAGGCTACTAATTAGATATAGGACTAGGCTATGTGGTAGTGGGTGAAGGGGGAATGGAATTCTCCTCTAGTAAGTCATCTTCATTAAAGAGACAATATGAATAACATAGTTGAAGGAGAATGTTTTTGAGGGCCTTATAACTTTCGACATCATGCCTTGGGGAGTGATGATATTCAAATATTTTAGAGTCATCAAACCCTACTAGTTTGGGTTTGAGAGAGTCAAAAGGCTTAAGTAGGCAGGTAGTGATGATAGAACGAGGTTTCTAACATCCAAGTGAGGATGTTAGAGTATGATCCTTCCAATGGGTCATAGTGAGAAGCCATAATGGGTCTTGGATGAAGGTGTGAAGATCATTTTCGTGAAAGAGGTGGAATTGTGGATTGAGTCGGTTTAACTACCTTTTTTGGTAGGTAGTGTGGTTTTAGGTTTAGGTTGCACCTTCTTAGGTAAAGGTAATGGAGTAGTGCATGAAGAAGAAGAGGATGTAGAAGGTGTAGGCATGCGAGTCAACCAAGCTGATAATGGAGGTGTGGGTAAGATCACGGTCAAGGATAATGTAGAAGGTGTAGGTAAAGGCATGAGTAATGAAGATGGCATGGGTAGACTAGAAGTTTGAAGTGATGGTTTGGGTTTCCTCTCTTTAAGTTTCCTTTAAGGGAGAGGTAGTTTGACCAAGGTCGATGGATGCAAACCTAAGATTGAAAAAAGAGGTGAAGGTGAATAAAAAGGCATGGGAGAAACCAGGGTATGAGACTTAATAGGTTGGGTCTTCCTCTTAGGTGTGAGAATAGACTTGGTGGTGGTTTTTGAAGAGGTATTCAAATCTATCTTCATTTGGGGTGGACTGAACTAGGCATCGGTAGGACCCCTAATGTAGTGGTAGGTTTAGGTGTAGGTGAAGGTTTTGGTGCGGATGGAGGTTTGGGTGTAGGTACAGGTTGGGGTGGGGACGAGGCTAATGAAGACAAAGCTAATATGACTAGTTCATGTGTGATAGATTTGGTGCCCTGGAATATTTTAGGATAGATAGTTCAATTATCTAAGGACATCATCTGCATTTGGGTGGACATTGGGAGTTAAAGGAGCCCCCAAAGTTTGGATTAATCAACATACTCTAAGGAATTGGCCAAATGAGAGAATGGTGTAGAGGTAGAGGAAGATGATGACGACTTAGTGGTAATCCCTCTAAATAATTCTGAGGTCTATGAGACAAGGAAGTTTTTGGCTATTGACTCTATAGGTAGAAGTGATGTAAGAAGGTTGACAAGATCTTGGAATACCCTAAGAGATGCATCACTTACAGGAAGAGGATATAAAAGTGGCTCCTCTATGGGTCAAGGAGGGAGCAAGGTAGGTGGTGTAGACTATTCCTTAGGTAAAGAGGAGGATAAGATAGGATATTCCATGGGAAGAAGTGTGGGTAGTGCAGGATCCTTGATAGGCAAAGGGATAAGTGGGGTAAGCTCCTTTGTAGATGGAGGAGGTGAGGTAGATTACTTGGTAGGTAAAACAATGCATAGGGTAGGATCCTCCATGGGTAGAGGAGTAGGTGAAATAGGCTCCTGCATGGGTAGAGGAGCTCGTGCAAGAATTTCCTCAATGGGTGGGATGGGAGGAAACTAAGAAGAAGGGACAGGTACTGTGTTGAAGATGACATGGACCTCGTGGACATTGGTGTCATTACTAGAGGTCCCAAAAGCCTAGTTTGATGAAGGGGTATGGTTTGGAAAATATTTCTTAAAGATATGAAGGTTTTTATCTACTAACATGTTAGCATTTTTCAGGATGAGATATCCATTATCTAACATTTCCTAGACAATGTTCTTGAATTTTTTACAATTTTCGTCACTATTTCCCCTAACGCATAGTCATTCTCCTTATACCATGTGGGTACAGGATGGGAAGTGTTAAAACCATTGTGTGGTTTGACAGGTTGAAGGGTGATGGATCTTTCTTTTGAAATATTTTCCAACACAGAGGATTAAGGCTCCCCTATGGGGGTATAATGTTTCTATTCATACTTTTACTAGAAATTCTGAACAAGGGACAAATTAGGAGGAGATTTTGGTTGGTTTGATAGATGAGAGGGGCCGCCTTTTAGGACCACCACGTTGGTAGATCCTTTGCCTTAGAACTATTATTAGAATGATTTTTTTATTGTTTAGAAGAAGAAGAGGAGTCATTCAACCTAAATGAATCATTTTTGTTGCACATCTTAACCTTTTCCTTTTCATGGGCATAGATCTCTAGATATTCTGCCATGGTGAACGCCTCATCAAATGTTTATAATTTTTGTACCTAAAGAGTTGGGGAAATGTGCCTGACACGATCATTAGTGAACAACTCTATCAGCTCGGGTTGTGGAAGTTGAAAGGTGGTCTGATTAATGAGCACCCACTAACGTGCAATGAAGTCAATGATAGACTCATCATTGTACTAAAAAATAGAATATAAATCAATCATGGAGACCTTCGTAGAGATATTGATGGAGAAGTGATAAAAAAAGGTCTAGGCCAATTGGTTAAAAGAAAATATTGAGCGTAGGTCCTATTAAGGACATGGGGAAGGTCTTAAGGTGCAAGGCATCGTCATGGGCGATCAAATAATAAACATTTTTAAATGATCACAAATGTTGTTGAGGGTATTATTTGATATTAAATTGATTAAACCTAGGCAACTCCTAATGTATGGGATAAGGGTGAATGGGTATGGATGAATGAATAGGCTCATTACATATTTTATCGTAAGTTAAGGCATTGCAAGATCCTGAAATAGATGCTTCGAGGGTATCCATCTTATCCATCATCATCTTTATAAGACCCATCATATGATTAGATTGAGGGACCCCCCTATGGTATAAGGGGGTGGATAAGATGAGTAGGTTATGGACGGAACACCAGTATATGGTGGTACCGAGTAAGCAAATTGAGATGGGGGTATGTAAGAAGTAATAGATGACAAAGGCATGTGCCCTGAAGAAGAAGTGGAGGTGACAGGTAGTTATTAAGTTTGGACGTATGTGGGAGGAAATTGTGTATAGACCCTCGTGGTGATGGTTGGAAGACTTTAGGGTATAGAAAGGACCATATTCTGAAAGGGTGTATAGGATGTCGATACCATAAGCAGCTGTAAATTTATAGTTACTAATGATGTGGGCATACCTATACTAGGATGTATAGATGAAGATATGGCATATGTTGAGGCATTAACAGAGGTTGGGAGAGTGACAGAAGTCGAAGGTGTTATCCAAAATGAGCCCCTTGCTCATTTTTTGGCTAACTCCCTTCATTCTTCCCTCTCTTGTGCCTCAGTCATAATTTTTTGCTTTTTAGGAACTCGAGACCTTCTGGAAATGGCACCATTGGATAGAAATTTTTCTCAACTTTCCAGAAAGGTAAATTTTTCCTCCTAACTCCATGTATTTTTGAAGTTATGGCTCAGCGGAGATTTTGTGGGAAATTTTCCCCTGAAAGGCCCACAGCCAATAAGATGACGCCACGTGTCCTCAGAAGGGCGGAGGCAAAGGTAAACTTGGAATTTTTACTAAGTATTTGGCAAGGTTTCAGAAGGGATTTTTTCCCTGACAGCCCGCCGATGAATTGGATGCTGCCACGTGTCCAAGGGGAAGAAAATTTAAATTTTGACTAAGTATTAGTGCCATGGAAAAATCTCCAGGAAAGGCCTGCACCCAATCACGTTGTGCCACGTGTCCTTAGGCCAAGGAAGTGGCTGAACAATGGAGGAAAGATTGAAAATTTGTCAAAGTTATTGGCGGGGGTGCAAAGTTAATTTTTTTCCCCAAAACGTGAGCCAATGAGGACAGGCCACATGTCCCCAAGGCGTCGGAGCTTCGGCCACCGGGGAGAAATTGGGAATTTTTTCCCAAAGGTAAGCATAAAAAGGGATGTTTGCCCCCAAGGCCCATGTCCAATGAGAGCCTGCCACATGTCCCAAAAGTTAAGAATTTTCCCCAAGGCAAAATCAAAGAAAAATTTCAAAGGAAAGGTCCGCCCCCTAAACGCGAGACAATGGGATCGTGCCACGTGTCTAGTGGCGAAAAAAATGCAAGATAGGCCTGCAGGGAAAAATGGCAGGGAAATCCCATGTCCAATAGGGTTTTTCCATGTGTCTAAGTCAGAAAGGATGGTCAAAAGTGACGGAATAGATAAAGGAAAAAATCCTACGGCAAATCACATCGTGCCACGTGTCCTCGGGTCATCCAGCCGACAGACATTTTTTGGAAAATTTTCCAAAGGCCAAAATGATGGAAAATGAAGTGTAGAAGGCCCAAACCCAATGGAATCATGCCATGTGGCACCAGGTTCATGGGGCATGGAGATTTTTGGGGAAATTTTCCAAAATGCAAAAAGTGGGAAAATTTCAAATGTTTCACCCGCCAACCCATTTTTGCCCTGTTTTGCCCTAAATTTTCAAACGGCCATAACTTTCGATCCAGAGCTCATTTTTTCATGTTCTTTATATAAACAGAAATCTAGTGAAATTATCTACAAGATTCTAGGATCAATTTTGAATTTTGATGGATTTTGGAGAGATAAAATTGAAAAATGCCTCTGGCACGTGATAATGAACAGAAATGACATTTCAACCACCATTTTTAATGAAGAATGGCTCGTATTCTCTCCCAACATGGCGAAAAATGTTAGGGAATGGACCTGTAAGGATGCCCATGTTGTTTTATTGCATTTTGGTTGGTGGTTGGAGCTCCTCTCATGTTTTCCCGTGTTTCTCTCTCTTGGGCTCAGTTTTTACATTGTAAAAGCCAGATTTGGCTCATTTTTGGAAGGTTGAACATTTTTCATGTATTGCAGGCTCCCTTTTTCATGTTGAAAAGTGAATTTGTGGAATATCATACCTCTTCCAAGACTGTAACATGTTTTCTACCTCTCAGATATTGTAATGCATGTATTTTGATATTGGAAATGACAATGCAAGCTCTGTGAATGGGTTTCAATCCTCTGTTTGTGTTGTTTGCTTCATTTTTGACCTTTCATTGCATTTCATTAGTTTGTGCATGATTTTTTGTTGCATTTCTATGATCTGTGTCAATCTAAAAAAGTAAAAAATGCTCACCACTCCTTTGGTGCATCACCTATTAGCATTAGTTTCAGTTTTTTGCATTCTCTATCTCTTTCCCCTTTGGAATTTAGAGTAGGATTTTGAGTTTAAAACCTATATAATTTGCAAGTAACACCCCTGATCAAAGGAGTTGAGGAACTAGCCTCTAACCTAGAGATTCTTTTCCCATTTTACAAGTCCCACACTTGGGGAAAAGATTCAATGTTGTGCACTCACACTAGATGTTCAAAATGTCAAACTAGAAATCTGATCAACATCCAAGGGTACTGCTGATTTGCACCAACAATTTTGGCATGCCCAGTAGGACCTTAGAGGTCTTCATCTTCATTGAAAAAAATTGATGTGCATTTTTTTCAAGTTTCTTGCTTAAAAGAGCCCTAAATTGCACATCTGGTGACTCTAAGGAATAAGAATCAGTTGGTTTTAGCAGTTCAGACCTGAAAAATCATGAGAAGAATCACCACAAGGTCAAGAGTTGGAGAAGAAGAGGAGCTGTTTGAATATCTGTAGTTATCTCCAAGAAGAAGGCAAAGAGGGAGGAGAATCCAAAGGTCTCCATCTCCACCAAACAGAGCTCTATCAACCCCTCCACTTGGTAGGCCTTTCATTTAATCAACAAGGGTTCTAAGGCCAATCAGAATGGCACAACACAACCCCTATGTCAATTTCATTGGTAGCAGCCCCGTTGCTCTCAATGCACAAAATCCAATCCCAATTGCAGCATTGAATAACATTCCATGCTTTAATGGAGAGAATCAGACCACTCTTGATAATCATTTCAATGATATTGCTAATATTTGTGTAATCCATGAGATTAATGAGATGCAAGTTACTGTCAAATTGTTGTCATCTTCATTCAAAGGGAAAGCTTTGCAATGGTTCAGGAGTCTTTCCTCGGGTTCTATTCAAAATTGGAACCAGCTATGTATAGCTCTCCATGAGTGGTTTGGAGAAAAGGGAGATAACTTTTCTCTTTTGGAACAGTTAACAACCATCAAGAGAGCTCCCAATGAGCAGCTGACTGACTTCAACTTCAGATTTCAAATGACTTAGGAGAGAATTCCAGTGGCAGTAAGGCCAATAGCAGAAGGTGTTTTTCTATATTACCTTAAAGCTCTAATTCTGATATTTCCATGTTAATTCAATCCATGGGGGGCACAACTATCCCTGTTGCTTATAGCATTGCCATTAGAGCTGAAAATTGTTTGATTCAAGCTAGCAAGCTCGCTCCTAGGCCTCCAATGCCATTGTATCCAAGTTTAGAGAAACCAAGTACTAGTCAATTGCCTATTTTAGCCCCGATTCCCACTCCTAGAAATCAGAATTCAAGTGAAGCTTCTACTTCATCTTCTAGTGTCTCAAATGAACTTCAAGAAGTCATGAAGCAATTGCAAAATTTAGTCAATTATCTGGTTACACTCAAGAGGCAGCAAGCCCAAGGTTTTATACCTTCTTTCCCACCCCAAGCTCAGCCTAACAGGAAGCCATACCAGCCTCAAAGACCACCCAATCCAGTTGCAAATCAAAATCAAGCAAGACCTCCTGCCAATAGACCATTTCAGCCATATAATCCCAATGCTACATCTGCCTCTAAAGTAATAGTGCTAGTGCAAAACAACATAGCTCAAGAGTATGATTGGTGTTTCCCATGTAATAAACCTCATAACCAGTCCATGTGCTTCAACGGTGCCTTAAATCAAGCATTAATGGTGATAACTACTAGTGTGGAGGGTGAAGGGAGTCAAGGAAATAACCAACAATAGGAAGCATTCTAGCAACAATTAGCTCCAAATGATACCACACTTGTAAACTGGCAGGCAGAAGATTTTTGTGGCATGAATCAAAAAATATCCCCAAGTGTTGCAGCCAACACAATGTCAAAAAGGAGAAATTTGGGTGAAGAACAACCATTGGCTCCAAGTAATCCACAACCTTCCACCACTCCACAAATTATTGGCAAACAAAATGTAGTTCCAAACATGCAAGGACTACCTAAAACAGCTCCTAGACCAACTCAGATGCCAGTTGTTGCTGCTCATGTGTAAGGAATGATTGTGTAGGCCAAGGGACAGTAGAGAGATGCTTCATCTCCATTCAACATCATTGATCATTTGAAGAAGACGAATGTAAACATATCAATGTGGGAATCACTATCCATCCCAGGCCAAAGAGATTTGCTACAAGTTGCCATGAAGGACTGGTCAACTTCAAATCAGTAGGTCTAAATGCAAGAGAAGGTACTCACAAATGTTTCTCAGCCTGAGGAAAATCATGGAGGACAACAAGATAAATTTTTGAAGCCTCCTCCATTCTATGTTTCATTGATCATTGGTGACCAATTAGTACACAATTGCATGATTGATTCTGGGGCAAGTAGTTCAGTAATGCCAAAGAAAATAGCTAATCAGTCGGAGCTTCCATATGAAGTCATATCCAAAGGGGTAGTGTAATTGGATGGGACAGCAGTAACAATAGTTGGAGTGATAAAAAAACTTGAGTCTTACTTTGCATGCATGCCCCAACATTGTTGTTTTGCAAGATGTCTCGGTAATAGATCTTCCACCACTCTTTTCCCTATGTTTATCAAGGGATTTCACAGCCAAGATTGGAGGGTACTTATCTACTGATTGGTCACACATGTTTTTTTGAACAAGATATGGAACCAAGGCCACAATCAGATTTGAACCTATTGCAAACATTCACATTGAGCCTCACACTCCAAGCCAAATCAATACCAATTGTTCAGCGTTTGATCAAGAAAGCATTGATGAAGCTGACACCAAGGTTGGAAGCATCCCAGATTTGACTCTTGATGAATGGGCAAGCAAGGTGCATGCTTTTGATTCTTATCAAGAAATAGAAGAATATGAGCTATGAATCTATTGCATGCATAAAGAAAATCAGCCTATTCCTAGCATCACCAAGCCAAGCCACAAGGATGACAATGAGGTATGGCAGTTGTTCTTTGATGGATCAAGGAGCAAACAAGGTGTAGGAGGGGGAGCTATTCTTGTTTCCCCCAAGGAGTTAAGTATTATTCAGCTTTTAGATTTTAGTTTGCATGCTCTAATAACACTGCTAAATATGAAGCTTTGATACAAGGATTACATTGGTCAATCAAGAGGAGAATAAATAACTTGCAATTATTTGGTGACAGTTAGTTGATTTTCAACCAAGTTAAGGGGCAGCATGCCACCAAGAATGATCTGCTCAAGTGCTACAAAAACAGGGTGTGGGACCACATGGAATATTTTGAGGGTTTTAGCATCAAATCCATTCCTAGAAAAGAGAACCAAGCTGCTAACAGGATTGCAACAGTAGGGGCATCCTTTGATGTTGTTGAAAGCATAAAAAAGGACAAAGTATAGCCAAGCATTCATGTGATTGTAAGGTCTTTAGTGCTAGACAACAATGTAAGTTGGAAAGTGTTTGAAAATGATCAACAAATCATCCATTTCTTGCAAGAAGAGGCTGCGTTCTCAGCTAAAAATCAGGAAAATTTGGAACAGTAGAATGGTGACCAAGTGGTACAGCTGAGAACCAACAAACTACCAAAGGGACTTATTACTTTGGAGTCCATTTTCAATCCTAATGATCAATTTAGGAAGGAGAAAGCAAACATCCAAGTCAAGGGAGAAGATTCAGTGTCCATCTTGGTGGAAGAAGGCAAATCACTCCAAGTTGGTAAGATGACAACTGAACAAGAAAGGTATGAGTTCATACAACTTTGTCAAGAATTCCCTGATGTGTTTGCTTGGAGCTTTGAAGATTTGAAAGGTTTCAATCCCGAGTTAGCTCAACACACTATTGAATTGGATACAAGTACTAAACCCATCAGGAAAAAATAGAGGCCAATCAATCCACGCATGGAGCCTCTCATGAGAAAAGAATTGAATAATTTGATAGAGTCAAGAATCATATTCCCTATCAAGCATTCTAGTTGGGTGGTCAACTTGGTTCCAGTTAGAAAGAAGAGTGGGGAAATCAGATTGTGTTTTGACTTCAGAGATTTAAATAGAGCATCTCTCAAGGATCATTATCCACTTCCTTCTATGGAGCAAATTTTACAAGTGGTTACTGGCTCCGAGAGGTTTTCATTACTTGATGGTATTCAGGGTACAATCAGATTTGGGTGAAAGAAGAGGATCATTTCAAGACAGCCTTTACAACCAAATGGGGGACTTATGCATACAGAAAAATGCCATTTGGGTTGTCCAACATTGGAGCTACTTTCCAAATGGTAATGGACATGGTGTTTAAGGATTTGATTAACAACATGGTGCTAATATATCTTGATGATATCACTATTTTTTCAAAAAATGCAGCAGACCATCTTTTTCATTTGAGACAAGTGTTCCAAAGGTGCAGAAGATTTGGGATATCCTTGAATCCTAAAAAGAATATTTTTCTAGCCCATGAAGGAAAGATCCTTGGCCACATTTTCTCCAAAGAAGGATTAGAAATTGATCCAGAAAGAGTTAAAGCCATAAGAGCACTACCATTGCCAAGCCACAAGAAGGCCCTTCAAAGTTTCCTGGGGAGGATAAATTTTGTTCGGAGGTTTGTCCCAAATTTTGCAGCCCTAGTCAAGCCTATCACCAAGATGTTAAAAAAGAGCATAGCTTTCAAATGGACAGCATAAGGCAAAGAAAGTTTTGGAGCAATCAAAGAAGCCATCTCACAAGCCCCAACTCTCATTAACCCATATTTCTCCAAGGATTTCATCCTCTATGCATTTGGGGGTGATGATACTATTTCTACAATTTTGATGTAGCAGAACAAGGACAATGATGAGCAGCCAATTGCTTTCTTTAGCCAAATCCTAGAGGATTATGAAGTGAAGTATTCTTTCATTTAGAAGCATGTTCTTGCAGTAATCAGGAGCTTGAAGAAATTCTAGCATCTAGTTTCAAATAACAAGGTTCAATTGTTGGTCTCTCATGTGGGAGTTAAGGACTTCCTCCTCAACAAAGACTTGAATGAAAAGAGAGCAGGTTGGATTAATCATGTCATGGAGTATGACATTGAGATCAAAGTTACCAAGTTGGTCAGAGGAAAAGGATTCTGTGACCAACTGGTCTTGAATAAACACAAGGAAGCATGCAATGAGAAGGAGGTTGTTTTGGCATTGCAAGACATCCATGAGCAAGGAAACACTCAAGAGGAAAATAATGGTGTCCTCAATCCTTGCTGGACCCAATATATATTGCACTTCCTAAGCATAGGTATATGCCCTCCAGAGATGAACAAGACCAAAAGAAGACATTTCATATTGCAGGCTGTCCCATATGCCCTTGTTGATGGTGTTTTGTTCAAAAGGGATGTGAATGGAGTGCTGCTGAGATGCATTGGTACAAATCAGATTCACAATGTGTTGGAAGAATTCCATGGTGGATCAGCTGGTGGTCATTTTTCACTGAGAGTGACAACTCTAAAGATCATGAGGGTTGGCTATTATTGGCCCAATATTTTCAATGATTGTTATGTGTGGATCAAGGGGTGCAAGAATTGGGCATGCTTCATGGGTAAGGAGAGGATAGCTTCCCTTCCATTGCATCCAATTTCAGTTGACCAACCATTCATGCAATGGGGTTTGGACTTCATTGGAGTCATTAATCAAAATTCAAGCCAAGGGCACAAATGGATTCTGATAGCAACATATTACTTCACCAAATGGAATGAAGTAGTAGCACTCAAGGAAGTAAATGAATCTAGCATTCTAGACTTCTATGAGGGAATAGTAACTAGATTTGGCATACCTACTACAATAATATCAGATAATGCATTGGCATTCATTGGGTCTAAGGTAACTGAATGGGTTGTTAAGAATGGGATCTACCTAAGCACTTCATCAAATTATTACCCTCAGGGTAATGGCCAAGATGAATCTACAAACAAGAACTTGTTAAGGATTATTAGGAGGACTCTTGATGAGAATCAGAGGTCTTGGCATACTAAGTTGAAATCAGCCTTATGGGCTGATAGGATAACTCCCAAGAGATCTACAAGTAACTCTCCATTTAAGCTTGTTTATAGAAGAGATGCAATTTTTCCCATGTCACTTGAGTTGCCAACATTGGAACTCATGAAACAGTTGGAGTTTGAGCCCATGGAGGTTAGATATGTAGAATTGATGGAGCTCCAAGAAATCAGAAATCAGGCATCCCAGACAATGGAGAAGGATCAAGCTTTGATCAAGAAGACCTTTGATAGAAAGGCCAAGGATAGATCTTTCCAAGTAGGAGCTCTAGTGTTAAAGTGGGATGCAGATAGAGAAAAACTGGGGAGGCATTCAAAATTTTATGCCATTTGGAGTGGCCCATAAATGGTCACAAAGTGTAAGTACAACAATGCCTTCCATTTGTCTACATTAGATGGTGAAGAGTTGTAGATTCCAGTTAATGGAATCCATCTGAAGCATTTCTACTGAAGGAAGTTCTCCACCTTGTACATATTAGCTTAGGTTTTCATTCCTCCAAGTTCTTGTGCACATTGTTTTGTTGTAGATTAGATTTTCTTTCCCTAAGTGCTTAGGCACAAGCTTGTTGTCCCAGGAAATGTGTTTTGCAGGCCTTTCTCCAATCAGATCATGTTCGACCTTCCATCTTCCTCCTTGCAGTGTTCTAATTAGTTGGGGTACCAAGCAAAGAATTTAATGACCCTATACCCAATGGATTGTTTCAGGAAACTGGTAACCTCATCCAACAGGTAGATGACCCCTCTGAGTCACCAAAATTGTTATCCAAAATGATCCCCTTGCTCATTTTGTGGCTAACTCCCTTCATTCTTCCCTCTCTTATGCCTCAGTCATAATTTTTTCTTTTCATGAACTCAAGACATTTTGGAAATGGCACCATTAGATAGAACTTTTTCTCAGATTTCCAGAAAGGTAAATTTTTCCTCCTAAATCCATGTATTTTTGAAGTTATGGATCGGCGGAGATTTTGTGGGAAATTTTCCCCTGAAAGGCCCACATCCAATAAGATGACGCCACGTGTCCTCGGAAGGGTGGAGGCAGAGGTAAACTTGGAATTTTTACCAAGTGTTTGGCAAGGTTTCAGAAGGGATTTTCCACCTCGATGGCCTGCCGACTAATTGGATGCTGCCACGTGTCCAAGGGGAAGAAAATTGAAAATTTGACTAAGTATTAGCCCCATGGAAAAATCTCCAGGAAAGGCCCGCGCCCAATCATGTTGTGCTACATGTCCTTAGGCCAAGGAAGTGGTGGAATGGTGGAGGAAAGATTGAAAATTTGGCAAAGTGATCAGTGGGGGCACAAAGTTAATTTTTTGCCCCAAAATGCAAGCTAATGAGGATAGGCCACGTTTCCCCGGGGCGTCGGAGCTTTGGCCACTGGGGAGAAATTGGGAATTTTTTCCCAAAGGTAAGCGTAAAAAGGGATGTTTGCCCCCAAGACCCATGCCCAATGGGAGCCTGCCATGTTTCCCAAGACCAGTAGAGTGTGGGGAAAAGTTGAGAATTTTCCCCAAGGCAAAATTAAAGAAAAATTTCAAAGGAAAGGTCTGCCCCCTAAATGCGAGCCAATGGGGTCGTGCCACGTGTCCAGTGGCAAAAAAAAATGCAAGATAGGCCCGCAGGAAAAAATGGTAGGGAAAGCCCACATCCAATAGGGTTTTTCCATGTGTCTAAGTCAGAAAGGATGGTCAAGAGTGATGGAATAGATAGAGGAAAAAATCTTGCGGTAAATCACATCGTGCCACGTGTCCTCGGGTCATCCAGCCGGCGGAGATTTTTTGGAAAATTTTCCAAAGGCCAAAATGATGGAAAATGAAGCATAGAAGGCCCACAACCAATGGAATCATGCCACATGGCACCGGGTTGGTGGGGCGCAGAGATTTTTGGGGAAATTTTCCAAAATGCAAAAAGTGGGAAAATTTAAAAAAATTCGCCCGCCAACCCATTTTGGTCCTGTTTTGCCCTAAATTTTCAAACGGCCATAACTTTTGAACCAAAGCTCATTTTTTCACGTTATTTATATCAACAAAAATCTGGTGAAATTATCTACAACATTCCGACCTCAATTTTGAATTTTAATGGATTTTGGAGAGATAAAATTGAAAAACACATCTGGCACGTGATAATGAACAAAAATGACGTTTCAACCACCATTTTTAATGAAGAATGGCTCGTATTGTCTCCCAACATGGCGAAAAATGTTAGGGAATGGACCTGTAAGGATGCCCATGCTATTTTATTGCATTTTGGTTGGTGGTTGGAGCTCCTCTCACATTTTCCCATGTTTCTCTCTCTTGGGCTCATTTTTTACATTGTAAAAGCCAGATTTGGCTCATTTTAGGAAGGTTGAACATTTTTCATGTATTGCAGGCTCCCTTTTTCACGTTGAAAAGTGATTTTGTGGAATATCATACCTCTTCCAAGACTATAAGATGTTTTCTACCTCTCAGATGTTGTAATGCATGTATTTTGATATTGGAAATGACAATGCAAGCTCTGTGAATGGGTTTCAATCCTTTGTTTTTGTTGTTTACTTCATTTCTGACCTTTCATTTCATTTCATTAGTTTGTGCATGATGTTTTGTTGCATTTCTATGATCTGTATCAATTTGCAGAAGTAAAAAATGCTCACCACTCCTTTGGTGCATCACCTATTAGCATTAGTTTCAGTTTTTTGCATTCTCTATCTCTGTTCCCTTTGGAATTTAGAGTAATATTTTTAGTTTAAAACCTATATAATTTGCATGTAACACATCTGATTAGAGGAGTTAAGGAACCAACCTCTAACCTAGAGATTCTTTGCCCATTTTACAAGTCCCACACTTGGGGAAAATATTCAATTTTGTGTAATCACACTGGATGTTCAAAATGTCAAACTAGAAATCTGATCAACATCAAGGGGTGTTGCTGATTTACACCAACAGAAGGTATGAAAGATGTCAACGGTGCGGTGGATTTATAAGGTACAATACGTGATGTTGACGTGAGAGTAGGTAATATTGAAGTGTTCAAAAATATGGTAGGGGGAATAGAGGTAGGCATACCAAATAGTGGTTGGCATGATGAATCATGGGTAGAAGAGTGGGTGAGGTAATGTTACAAGGCCAAGAGATTTTGATCGATGAATTTAGAAAAATCCTCGTCACCTATAGGTACAATCACAATATTAGAATCCATCAGAGATGAGATGGAGGGAGGTGAAGGGCTAGCGGGAAAGGGTACACAACTAGCATGAAAAGTGAGGGCTTACACTTTTTGGTGATTCCAAACCATATGAAAGGTGAAAAAGAGGTATTCTAGGCTCTACAGAACTAAAAGAACTCATAAACAAATGTTTGGTGAAGTCTAGATAATAGAAATAGGTTATTGTTTCTAATAAAAATAAAAAACATAGAGACTAATATCAGTCTGTGAACTAGTCGCAGTTAGGAAGAAAGACCAATTATGATCACTAGACCAATGTCAATTACTGTGAAAATAAAGAAATTTGGAAATATGGAAAAGAAAAGTGGAAACGGGTAAAGTTGGGTCTTGTTAGGGGTGACTGAGACTCATAAATAAGTGTGTTGAAAGATATAGAACACAGAAAATTAGAACATAAGAAGATAATGTTTTTTTTGAAAAAATAAAAAAAAACACAGAGAAACCAACAACGGTTAGCTAACCGGTGCCGGTATGATGAAAGAATTGATGCTGGTCTCTGGACCAATGCCGATTACTGAGATTTTTGAGAAGAAGAAATTTTTAGATTTTGAAGTGAATTAAGTCAAAAAAAGCCAACACATAAGTTCTTTATGACAGAAATATGTCCTATCACACTCAAAAAAACTAGAATACACCAGTTGTGATGGTGGAGTGTGAAAGAAAAGAAAAATTAATGAATCTTCCTCACAAATCAAAATGTAATTCAATCAAGAAAAAACTAGCAAAACATGTAAATCCTAGGTGTTAGATTTTAGTGTTTAGTGGTTTATGCCTTTTTAAACTGACTGTGAATGAAATAGAGTGTTTGGATAATGAAGGTTTCCTAAAACAAGCTATGGCTGGTTTCAAGTTAGTTTTGGCTAAAGAGTCCTTGATATACCTTACAGTAAGTGAGGTCTGAGCTCTGATATGATAAACCGGCCATAACACCAAGTGGGGCCCACCATCAACGGGTTTTTAAATCCTTGACGACTTCTTCCTGTAAGGTAAATGTTTGAGAAGTGTGTAAATTGTGCATGTGGTTTGGCTTGGGAGTGTGTGCACAAATGTGAACTATGCTTAATCCAATCCAATCACCAAGTGGTCATGACCTCCACCATGTGATTGCTGATTAAATCTGTGTGATCTAATGCAACACTCAAAGGATGAAATGTACATATTTTAAACCCAAATCAAAAATGATATTTGATGTAGCAAAAGGAGAAAAAGAAGAGGAATGTTCTTTCACTAAATGCAGTACAGAAGAAAAGAATAATTTTTCTTTTTAAGCACCAAAGGACATATTTTTTTAGACAAATAGAAAGAAAATAATATTTCCAGGGAGAGATTTACTGTGAATTTTTCAGGAAACAAACAAACACACAAATGCACCCTATATGAACAATGAAAATAACCCACAAGATAGGGTCCCACTAGGTGTGCCAAAATGTTTCACCACAAAGTAGAGATAAAACATATAAGAATTGATGACCCCGCTGAGTCGCCAAATTGTTATCCAAAATTCACCCCCCCAGGGTTAATTTGATAACATGCATCAGAATTCTCAAGTCCCAAACAGATAAATTGATTCAGGGCAAAAATTCACGTTTCTAGGGTCCCTTCAGAAATTTTTATAACTCTCCCATCCAGGTTGAAAAAAGCAAGCTTTGAGAAGATGCGAAGAAGTTGCAGAAGATAAGCTTGGGCCAGAAAAAAATGTGAAAATCGGCTAAGTCCTAGTCCCCGGGACAGTCGGGACATTTGGGACGTCAAGGTGTGGATCGGCCGAAAAGCCTACAGGCGGTCCAAACAACAAAGGGACAAGTGGGACAAATGGACGCAGCGGACGCGGAAAGCCCGGATCGGCTGAAAAGGAGAACTTTCGCACTAACTGCTTTGGGACATCTGGGACAAAGATACGTGAACCGGCTGGTTTGGCTGAAATGAGAACAAACAGTCCAGAGGCAAATGGGACATCTGGGCCGCGAGGCCGCGATTCGGCTGAATCGGGCGAACCAGAAGATTTTGTCCCGCAAAGCACAGGGACAAGTGGGACAAATGGATGCGAACCGGCCGAATCGTGCGAACCAGAGGATTTTGTCCCAAGCAGCACTGGGACATCTAGGACAAATGGATGCGGTGGATGTGAAAGAGCCGGCTGGCCCGCGGACCAATCAAATCATGACACGTGTCACAAGGGAAAAGGTCAAAAAGTCAAAGGGCGAGTTTTGAAGGGTCAGCCCGAGCCAATGGGATAGTGCCACGTGTCCCAGCTAGGGCCCACAAGGAAATTTCAAAAGAGAGCCCGCCGAGAGGTGGAGGAGAGAGAGTTTCTCAGTGAATCAGAACCTGCCATGTGTCATCCAGTTGGCAGAGCGCGGGAAGAAATTTAAAAATCTGTTTTCGCCTGTTTTGTGCCCTAAATCTTCAGATCGACATATCTTTCGATCCAGAGCTCAGATTTGCACGTTCTTTATATCAACGGAAAGCTTGTGAGATTCTCTACATGATTCTAGGGTCAATCTTGTATTTTGGTTCAGTTTGGAGAGAGAAAATCAAGAAACGCCTCTGGTGTGAAATAACAAGCAGAAGTAATGCTTCAACAAACAACTTTAATGCAGCAGACAGTTCGCCGCTTCTGTTGGACAGGCCGCCATTTTTCCAGGATCCGCCGCTTCTGCCATAATGAGATGAATTAAATGCAACCTAGAGGTGGTTGGGGTAGATTTGGCTTTCCCCTCTCTTTCGTCTCTCATTCTTTCTATATATTGTAAAGAGGAGCTTCTTTTCAAGGGTCGAACATTTTTCTGTTTTGCCTCTCCCTTCTTCTCCTCAGGCGAATTTGTGGAGTTCAAACCTCTCATTTGAACTGTAATACTATTCTGCCTCATGGCATTCTGTAGTGTATTGTATCAATCTTTGGAGCAAGTAATGCATGTCTGTGGATGATTCTCAGCCCTCTCTGTGTTCATTTTTGCATCCTCTTGGTCTTTCACTGCAGGTTTTGTCATTTGTGCATGATCTTATATCACATTCAAATGGTATGTGTTCACTGGCAAAATAGGTGTTCTTCATTCCTCGGTGCATCACCTCTATTAGCTTAGATTTATTTTATGCATCTTCTTACCTTGTCTCCTTGGCAGATTAGATTAGGTTTTGAGAAAACCCTCTGCATATTTCATGTGCATCTGAACAGAGGAATAGGAACTAGCCTTCTCTGGAGAATCCTTTCTCATTTTTTCAAGTCCCACACTTGGAGAAAGGATTCAATGTTATGCAATCACACTGGATGCCAAAGTGATCAACCTAGAAACCTGATCTGCATCCAGGGTGCTGTGATTTTGCACTAACAACTAGATCATGCTTTCTACTTGGATTTTAGGTCTGGGGATATTTCATATATTTTTGATGTAGGTGTTGATACTTCCATCATTAAATATTAGTCTAACTTGTAAGAAGATATGATAGATGATGATGATCAATTTAACTATGAAGACCCTAGAGTTGATACTAATCTAGATTCATGTGATTATACTACTAACTAGTAGTCTAATTTTTCTAGATCTCTTTATGGTGAATGTGGATCCTCTCATAAGGATTCTCTTGCAGATGATTCTAATGATAGATATATAGAACAAAAACCTATTGATTATCTTGAAAGTATTGTTCCAGCTTTTCTTAGTATGGTTATGGGTAATAGTTTTATAAGTGGTAATTAGTCTAGCCTTGATGGATATTTTTAGTTAGAGAAAATAAAATATGATTTAATCTATCCACTTGAGCTATAAAGGAAAAAATACATCATGGAGAGTGAAGAATAAATCAATGAAGTTTAGTTTGACTAATATATTCCTAAGGAATTCAAAGATGGTATACCCCTCACATGTACAACCTTCATTAACAAAGATCACAAGACAAGAATTTAATATTTGGATTATGAAAGATTGTTTTTTCATAACTAAGAGGTGTCAACTAAGGAGGATACCAAAAAAAGTAGGAAATAAAAGATAAAGTGTTTTTAGACACTACCAAGACTCAACTTCAAGATTTGGTAAATTAAGATGAAGAAACTTTTTCCTTCTGTGTAGTTTATTGCAAAATTGAGTTAAATCAAATAGACTCCCATGTGGTATATAGATAGATTTGGTAAATTTTATGTCCAAGAAAAAAAAAGAAATCATATTGCATAGATGGGTGCAATATGTTGTCTGATGATTTGGAAAGGTACGAATCTATTGATCATGTTTGTTCTAATAGTAAAAATGAAAACATTGAGCCTATCTTATGTGAAAATAAAATGAATGAAGTTATCTCAATTAACTTAGATGATTTAGAATATTTTTTTGATGCTCTTAATGAAACCACTAGTTATGATTGTTTCAATTCTAAGTTTGATGAAGGAAATAATGAAGTTATGTACAATGTCTAATGATACACTCTTCAAAGAATGCAAGTCATTTGATAATTCACTATTTTATTATGAGAGTGAAAATAATTTTGATTTAATTCACTAAGATTCCCTTGAGTCTCTATTGATTTTGTGTTAGAGTATCCTATGTCTGATGGTTTGTAGTTGGGTTATGATGATGAACCATATGGTGGGTGTGTTTCAGATTCAAAATGTGACCCATTCAATTCTATTGCTAATGAATCACTAATGTTTGATATAAATTCAATTGTTTTTTAATGCATGGATTGATATTCAATTTTGTGATTTTATTCCTTATCATGATGATGAAAATATGCATGTTGATTCATTTATTTCTAACCTTGTTGCTGAGCCTTTTTGTTTTGACATGGACGACATTTTGGAGAAACAAGATGACTACCAAAATATGGATATGGAGATTGGATATTTAATGGAGCAATATGGTTTGATAGATTTGGGAATCAATCAAAGTTTTGTGTATGATTATAAATTCAAACATTACAAAACTAGTATTATTTTTTCCCAATTCATTTAAAACAAAATTTTATGACCTTAGAAACTTTTGACAAAAAATTTGATATTGACCCTACTTGTTTACATGGTGATGTTTGTTCACCTAAGTTTCATCCTAGTTCAAAATTTTGGGAATGATAAGATCAGTGTTGTTTCTAGCAAGAGCCTTAGTCTATTTGGTCTTAATTTCTTGGATCTAACTTCACATTTGGGAAATCTAAAATTAGTGATCCATTGTGGGTTTTGTTGTAGAGTGTTTTACTAACTTTTGGTTTTTGCAGTTTACTTGGAAGGAACTCTACTTTGCTAATAAATGGATTATAATTCTCCATTCCCGTGAATAGGTTTATTAAGTGAGGATTATTCTTTACCTTGTACATTTTTAAAATATTTTTAAATTCTAAAACGTTCAAACAAGTACTTGTCACAACTCAACAATTGGGGTTTTCAAAGGTTTTTAATAACATTGGTTTTGGGAATTATAGGGTTTTGTTGGTGCCTTTGTATTTTGGCAGTTGTTTTGGTTATCATTTTCAAGGAATTGGTCTTCTTCTATGGATTTTTATGGGATCTCTAGTTACCCAAAGGGGGTACCCATCCCGTAAACATAGCATGTTGGCACCCAAAATTATTCACCTTATTTGAGGCCCTTAGAGTTAAAAATTAGAACTTGAATGATGATAAAATTATCACTTTTGGCATCCTTATAATTTTTAAACTCGCCAAAAATGGTTTCGCTTCATTTCTCTACATATGTACAGATTTCTCTAGAAAACATGGGAAGATTTTGAAGTGGTTTTGGCTCTCAAACATCTACTTGATGTCCAAAACCTTCAAGCTATTTTTTTCTAACTTGTTAACTTTAATTTATTTAAAGAGGGGGTATGTGGAGATCTCTCAGTATTCAAGTTTTAGAAAATTTCAATTTATATGGCCTTCTTTGATTTTTATGCTTAGGAATAATCATACATTCATTGGGAAGAGGAGAATTTTTTTTTTATATATGGGAGTGCTTGGTTTATTAAGTGGATCAAAGGCTCCAAGGGTTAAAACATTTTTTATGGAATGGCTAAGTGTTTCTTGGGGAAAAATTTAAAGAGGATACATGTCATATATTTAGGCCCCATGAAGTCTTAGGTAAAAAGATGACCAAGGAAAATCCCAAGACACAAAAATGTTATGATTTGTGCCACGTGTAACCAATCATGAAATTTTTTGGTCCCAAATATTTGAGCATGTGAACAAATGGGGTAGAACCATGAGAAATTTGAGAGAAAGGGATTGTGCCATATGATAAAATCATTACAACTCATATTCATGGATTATGAGAGTTCATTCATGGAAGGATGGAAGAGTAAATAGAAAATCAACTAAGTGAGAAAAACATAGCTTGAGGAACCTAAAATACTAAGACTCAGAGAGGAAAAAACACATGAAACCAATCACAATAGTCTATAGTTAAACAAGTTTGAGATAATGAGGGTGATATTATTATGAACCCAAAGACACATGGTTGGTACACATGGACCAACCACAAGTTTCCAAATTCATGGGAACATAGAGATGGAGGTGAAAAAGACCATGTGATAATGATATCCTATGGGGAAATGATTATGTTGAATTTTATGGTCCCATGACCATCACCCACATCCTAACCCAAAGGTGATCCTACAATGAATAAAAAGTGGACACATGGAAGACTAAACTTTGAGGTTAAATTTGATGGCCACATGGTCCTCAAGCATGTTAAACATCCTGGTTAGTTTTAAATGGACATAAATTTTGAATAGAAACTCCAATCACATGAAACCAAGACCGTTGGAAATAATATTAATAGGGATATAAATTGGGCACAAATGTGGGGTTATTTTGTGAGGTATTTGTAGAGTATTTTGTGATAGAAGTTTTGGTATCATTTTCCAACCTTTACCACCATATGTCAATCCATTTCTCCACGTCGTTCACGTGTAGAGACTCTCTTTTGCTTATTAAGAGTGAAGTGCTTCTCAACAAGTGTGAATGTGGCCTGAAGATCTTCAATTGAATGCCAATTGTTTCCACATGTGATTTGATCAATGATGGATTTTTTATTGCTAAAATTTTAACACTTTTTTTTAAATAAACATAACATTAATATCATTACTTTCTTTCCTTTACATTTATATAAATCTAGTGGGGGGCACTAGGTATTTATTACATTATTTTAATTGTTTTCACTAAGTGGTTTTGTTGCATTATTTAAAATTATACGCTATCATCATAAAATTGATATAAATATACGTATCACCTTGTTTGTCAATATCAATGGTGGGTGGTTATCATGGAGATCAATTTTCATTTTGTGATTTTGTTATTTGGGTTTCAGGCTCATTTTTTTATATTTTTAGTTTTTCCATTATGGAAATGATCAACGAATTAGCAATGGTCAGAATTGATGTTTTGGATTGATTGGAATATCATTTCGTTGCATGCTTCTATTTTGAATATCTTGTCTACACAAAGCAAGCTCTTCAGGAATATAAATGAGTTATTATTTCCAATATTGTATTTTATGACTTTGGTTAATATTTTTTGCCTTTCATATGTGTTGGAGGGATAATATGAAGTTTTTTGAGCTTGAATAATACATAGGAGATAGTATAAGGTTTTTATTTCTTTTGAACCATAAGCAACTATCATTCGTGAACACCAAGTTTTGATGTGTGAGTTTGAAACAGTAGTGGGATGATTAATGGTGGTGAAGTTAATGGCATTCAATGCAGGTGTATGGACATCAAAAAAGGTGAGGTTATCAATTTTTTGGGTTATTTTGGTTTTGTACGGTCAAAATTTGAAGCTTTAAAGTTTTTGGTTCTATGCAAAAGTGGTCTCAATTTTGAGCTTCATATTTGTTGACAAACAACAAGTATGAGTTATTTTCTTTGACAGTCGGTGTGTTCAGTTGAGTAAAGTTGTAGATTATTTTTTTTTAAATACTATGGACATAAGCTATTGGATATTTACTTGTAATTTTTTTTATCTATTCAAGTGAATATTTTCCATACCTAGTTTTGAAATCTACGTGCAATAAATATATATCCTCTACATAATAATGATTCATTTGGATTCTTATTGATATCTTGAATGCATGCAACAAGTGATCTGTAAACTTCTAACTTTGTAGATATTTACAAACCACACAAATTCTGCTATTTTATTTTTCAACTTGGAAAATGACATATTGTTTGAAGTTAGTTAAAAGTTATTTGTGCTTTGAATTATTTACAGTAAAGGGAAATAAATTAAAACCAACAAGACAATCATATTTTTATCTTGGAAGCCCCTAGTTTAAGGGAAAACCAGTCTGGAAGGGAAATTTCTCTTTCTTCCCACTTGTATGTATTGGCCAATTCAAAATATACATATTACAATAAGATGAAGGAAAGTAAACAATGTAAACACTTCCCCTCTATATTTGTTTTCTTTGTTCTCACGCTCCTTGCTCCTAAAATTCAACTCCATAATTGAATTCTTCTTGCTTACTTCTCTCATGAATTCGATGATCCATTCCACTTGTTCCCCCTTGTATTTATAGTTGTTTCTCATGTCCTCACGTGCACTAGAGGGTGAGAAAGGATCGCATAGAAGAAGAGACACATAGTCTAGATGCTTTAAATCCGCGAATTGTTCATGGAGTTATTTTATTTTTTGTCCATAAGTGACATGACCTCTGGTGTATGCAGACTGGTGGTTACGCAACCACCGTTCTGTGCAGGGGATAGTTGCGCAACCATCGGGATGGCTATGCAACTGCCTCTCTACATAGAGTGGTGCAGTTCTGTAACTCTACAGTCTTCTCTGCATTTTTTTAACTTTTCCTTTTGGTACTAGTTGATTTGATGAAGTGGAGTTTTCTTTCATATCTCATATGGATCACACATCCCCTGCTTAGGAGGCCTTTTGGTCCCAGGAAATAGCTTAGTAGGGAAGTAGATGAGGAAATAATTCCCTCACTTGCTCCTTCAAGTACCACCGAGCCTGCCTTGGTGTCTTCCCTTTCATTCTAACCTACCAAGACTCCAGTGGACCTCTCCTTATCTCTCTAATCTTCTTGTTGCAGCACATACATCCTCCTCTAATTCGCCTCATGAATCCAAGATGCAATCTTCTATGGAAGGTAGCAACTAACATCTTTCGTCTTCATTAAGCATGGATGGCTCATATAGGTGTAAGTTCATCACAATTTACTAACTGAGTAAATCCACATGAATGGTGGCAAATCAAGCCTAAAGGCATTTTCTCTAACCGGCTCCAATATGGTGAAGGGTTCATACCATAGTGGTTTGAGTTTCCTTGTTTGGCCTTGTAGTCTCTCCTTGCTCAAGTAAATCCAAACTCTAGTCTCCAACATGAAGTTTGTGTCTCCCTCTTATGTTGATCGTATCTATCCTTATACTTGGCTTGAGATTTTTCCAACTGTTCTTTTACCTTGAGATGGATTTTTTGAATCCTCTCAATGAATTTAACTGTTTCTTGAGTCACCTTTGAATCACGTATCTCCCCTTCTTCTTGCTTCCCAAATGCTATGTCCATTGGATTTTTCAGGTAGATATCCCAAGCATGCTTCAAATGGTGACTTCATAGTGGATGTGTGTACTACCCAGTTGTAGGAATGTTGAATGTGGGCTAAGGAATCATCCCAAGTCTGCATGGATACTTGCTATTATACCCTCTGATCAGTTGCACCAAAGTCATGTTCACTACCTTTTTTCCCATCTATTTGTGGATGGAAGGTCGTGCTTCTCTATAACTTAGTGTCCATCTTGTCACAAAAAGTAGTCCAAAACTTCCCCAAAAACTTGGAATCTTTGTCAAAAATAATAGACTTTGGCAAGCCAAAAAGCGCCCATACATTAGTAAAGAAAAATCCAGCCGCCTCATATGCTTTTATTGTATTTTTGCATGCCATAAAAACATACATCTTAGTAAATCTATCTACAACAACATATAGATAATCATGGCCATGTTTAGACATAGTTAGTCCTCCTAAAAAATCCATATAAATATCCTCCCACAGAAGAGTAGGGACTGAAAAAGGCATATACAAACCTTCCTTTCTAATTTTAGGCTTGCATGTACAACAAAGTTTACATTATCTTATGACTTTAGATATTTCTTCTTGCATATTGGGCCAGTACATGTACCTTTGCAAGTGGGATAAGGTCTTACCAACACCAAAATGTCCTGCTACTTTCGAGGTATGTGCTTCCCTCATCAACAAAAATCATTCTTCCTTTGGGACACAAAGCTTCCCCAATCTGTAGAGTAGCCCATATTTGAGATAACAGTCTTCAATACCCATCCTTTCAACCCCTTGAGACTGCAACTGCTGATATGTCCCCCCAAAAGTCTTTGTCTTGAGCATATGCCTCTCTGTAAGATTCCTTCATGAAGGGCTCAATCTAAGAGATAGTGGTCAAAAAAGATATTTTCTCTTACGTGGGGGGCCTAAACAGCATGTCTTCCACCAATTTTTTGCTACCTTTCTTATACTTGATCACCAAATGGAAATGTTGAAGGAATCCCATCCACTTACAATGCATTTCCTACTACAATTTAGATTGTGCTGGAAAATATTATAGAGGTTTGTGGTCAGTGTGCACAATAGTTTGTTTGCCCAACAAATAATGTTTCAATTTCTTTATTTTCTGAACTAGTCCATGCATCTCTTTATCATAAACAAAATATCCTCTAACTGCTGAAGTGAAAGTTTATAAATGATAACATACTAGTTTACCTCCTTGTAGGAACACTACTCCCATAACATAATTACTGGAATTTGTCTCTACTTCAAAGGGCTGATGCAAATTAGGAAGATCAAGTATTGGAGCATGACTAATATTTTATTTTAACAATTCAAAATCCTTATCGTGTTCCTTACCCAATTCAAAACCCTTACTACTTGTTGTCACTGTGTGTAGAGGTGTTGCAATAGCAAAGAAGCCCCAAATGAAATTCCTCATGTATTGTATTTTTGCCACAAAACTTCTAGTCTTTGTGGCTCCTATTAGTGTTGGCTAGGTTTTGATGGCTTCCACCTTCTTCGGATCCACTTGTAGCTCTCCTCCTCTAACCATGTGCCCAAGATAGACAAGTGACTATTTATAAAATTCACACTCCTTCATATTGCATAGCAGTTGTTTCTCCTTGAGAACTTGCAAGACTTATTACAAATGTGTTAGATGTTCCTCCCATGTGGCACTAAAAATCATAATATCATCCAGATATACAATTACACATGAATCTATGAATTCCCACAATACATCATTCATCAATCTCATAAATGTAGCAGGTGCATTACATAAACCAAATGGAAGTATTAACCACTCATACAAACCATGTTTTGTTTTGAAGGCAATCTTCCATATATCCTCCTCCTTCATCCTGACCTGGTGATAACCCGACTTGAGATCAAACTTCGTGAATAAATTTACATGTTGAAGATGGTCCAAAAGTTCATCTATGTGTGGGAGTGGATATTTGTTCTTTATGGTAATCTTTTTCAAAGTGCAGTAGTCAATGCACATTACTCCAAGAACCATCCTTCTTTGACACCATCACAATAGGCGAACCACATGGCGAGGTGGTGTATCATGCCTTATTCTAGTAGCTCCTAAAGTTGTTTCTTTACCTATGTACTCTCTAGTAAGGATTTTCCATACAACCCGATGTTTGGTAGAGGGGACTCCAACAATAGTTGAATCTCATGCTCTACCTCTTGTTTTGGCCGTAACCTGCTGGGAGTCTGAAATACTTACTGAAAAGACTGAATAATACTATCCAAATCCTTCGTCCCTTGGTTAGAAACATCTGAAATTTTCACCCCATCGTATTTATCCTTTAATAAAAGTAAAAAAAACTGATTATGATTTTCACGATTTAGTATTTTTGCTTAGTTAGCACTTACCATAGAAATTTTTGTCTTACGTTGGTTTTCTCGGATGTTGTAATTGATTCCATCCTTGACCCATCTGTATAGGTTCTCCCTTCTCATGAATATGGAATCCCTAATATACAAGGACTCCCGGAAACAACATCAAATGCATCAAGTGGAATTACATCAACTTCCAATACATCTATATATGGAGAATTTATTCCAAACTTGAACCTACATCTCCTTGTTACCCAAATCTCTACACCCTTCTTCACCCATCCCAAAGGATATGGATGTGGATGCTCATAAATTTTAAGACCAAGATTCTTCACAACCACGTCATAAATCAAATTAGACTGAGAACCAACATCAACCAAAGCATTTACCTTAGTTCTCTTGATTTGGATTTTGATCTAGATTATTTTACTCATCTCTTCTTTCTCCTCTTGGTTATTCATATTGGTGGTCGTGCATCCAAGTCTCTCATCTACATCAGAATCATCCTCTATTTCCACCTCACCATATGTCTTTATAGCTATCATGGATTTCTTTGAATCCTTCGTTTGGATCCTTAGATGTAACTTCCAATATGTAACATCAGTATGACCATTGATATCACAATTCTTACAAAAATTCTTGGGATCTTTACAAGTATTCAAAGTAGTGGCAGTTTGTTTACCTTTCCCCTTCTGTTTACCTTTGTTACTTGTCTGTACCTTCTCTTTCTTTGCTTGATTTGTTGATTTTTTTGGCTTTGACTCTACCTCTCCTTGCTTCCTTTCATCATCTATGTAGTATGCTTGCACATAGGATTCATTGAGATAGGGCTTTGTGGAGATGACTTTCCTTTGAAGGTGAGTGTGAATTCCTTCCAAATACTTGGTTAGAATATCTTCATCCTCCAATTCCATATTAAGAAACATGGCTTGTCTCTGAAACTCCGTAGTATAATCCTGTACACTTTGACCATTATCTTGTCTAAAGTACTGACATTTAATCATCTGGTCAGTCTTATGGCCAATAGGATAAAACTTAGCTCTACGCAATTCTTTAAAACCTTGTTGAGTACTGACAATAGGACATTTCTTCTTTTCACAAGTGGCTAGATGGGTTTCCCACCAAACCAGAGCATGACCTTCCATTTTGAGACGTGCAAAGGTAATCCTTTGTGCTTCCGTGACATTATATACACTAAAGTAGACTTTTAGTTTCTTTAACCATTTATCTATTAACTTTGCATCTATTTGTCCTACAAAACTATTAATTTCAACCTTAGTCTCAATTTTAAAAGGAGTATGATCAAATGTTACCTTCTCTTTTACAATTGAATATTCTTCTTCATGCTCTTCCACATCTTCCTTGTTGTGACTCTTGCCTATGCCAAAATTTTCAGCCAAAGCTTGAATCACTGAGTCCATTTTATCTTTCTTAACCAAAACCGTATTTTGCATATCTGAGAGTTCTTGTTGATGTCTATACATCCTATCCATCACAATATCTAGCATCTCAATCCTATGGAGCAAGTTTTCTTCCTCCATTTGATCCCGAATTCTTTGTTTCCACTTCTTCATAGATATGTCTCGATCACAAGGTAAAAATTCTTTGCCTTTAGACCTTCTCACTATCATACAAATCACAAGAACGAATACCACAATCCTAGATACTTATTATCATGATTTGATACCAAAATGATCTATAAACTTCTAAATTTGTAGATATGTACAAACCATCCAAATTCTATTGTTTTATTTTCAACTTTGAAAATGACAAATTGTTTGAAGTTAGTTAAAATTTCTTTATGTTTATAATTATTTGCAGTGAAGGGAAAGAAATTAAACCAACAAGACAACCAGATTTTTATCTTGAAAAACCCCCAGTTTAAGGGAAAACCAATCAGGAAGGGAAATTTCTCTTTCTTCCCACTTGTATGTATTGGCCAATTCAAAAGATACAGATTACAATAATATGAAGGAAATTAAACAATGTAAACATTTCCCCTCTATGTTTGTTTTCTCTATCCTCACACTTCTTTCTCTTATAATTCAACTCCAGCACAAAATTCTTCTTGCTTACTTCTCTCATGAATCGATGATCCATTGCACTTTCTCCCCTTTGTATTTATAGTTGATTTCATGTCCTCCCATACACTAGAGGATGAAAAACAATGCACATAGGAAGAGACATAGTCCAAATGCTTCAAATTTGTGACTATTCATGGAGTTATTTTATTTTTTGTCTGTAAGTGACAAGACCGCCAATGTATGTAAACCAACGGTTACACAACCTCCACGAAAGTAATGCAAATTCCATTCTACATAGGGGGTGGTTACATAACCACCATGGCAGTTACATAACCGCCTCTCTAGGGGAGATCATTTAACTTTATAGTCTACTCCGTATTTTTCTAATTTTTCCTTCTCGTAATGGTTTCTTTGATGAAGTGGTGTCTTCTTAGATCCCTATGGATCAACAAGCTTCTAGGTTTTCATTATATGAATAAGTATCTGCTTTACATGTGATAGCCTCAATCTCATCAAGTATGGACTTGAATTTTCAGTTACATTTTTGAAAATGTGTGCATAGGATAGATGGGTATCTTTGTTTTCTCGAAATAAGGATTGCTTTATAGTCTTGTTCCTATTTGTGAAGCATGCATGATAATCATTAAGTCTTCGCGGTATAAAATGAAGAAAAAGGTTTCTTTGAGTTATATCGACTTATATTTTGGATCAAATATTTGGGTACGAATTTAATTACAAGATTGATTCAATTAGAGTCATATATCAAAGGTTTTTTGAATTTTAGGTGAAAGTATAGTTCTTTGTTTAAATGAAAAAAGAAATTTCTCATCCACTTAGTTAGTAACAGTATTCATTGGTTGATTTATAAGAAAATGTGTATAAAGAAAGGGCTCAAAAGGTTTAATAATTTATTTCTCAATGACTTCATAATTTTTAGAGATCCTTGTAGACTTTACTGAAGATTTATTATGCATGTATTCATTTTTTATCAATATGTTGATATGGTTAATGGTGATATAAGTTTTTTAGTATATTTTCTTCAAAGAAAATCATGAGATTAAGGTTGCAAAGTATATTTATTTATTTTATTTCTCACATGTGTATACATAATTTCATGGATTTTCTCATTTCAGTTCTCATTACAGAAGCTCAAAATGATATAGACATATGTTTTATTTTATTCAGAAATGGTATTCTAACACTTTGTAGTTTTATAAATTTTAAAGTGATATAAAAATTGGATTAATATGACTCTACAGGAAAAATAAAAAGTATGCTTTATTTCAAAATTTTATGTCATCTTTTCATTGAGTCATTTATGATTTTGGGATTAGTATCTCTATTCTGGAAGGTTAAATAAAGCTTGCATGTTAAGACTTGGTGGTTTCCTTTTTATTTTCAGTATTTCATCATATATGGATGAGATGGTTGGGGTTCTAAAATTTTTGAGTCACATCACTTTTGGGGGAACAATAGTTTCTGTGGTTGATCACAATGGCTGAGGGGTTCACCTAGGGGTATCTAGAGGGGAACTAGTACACTTTGGGGAGGAAGACCTTATGTTAGGTATGGCCCTACACATGTATATGTCCATTTTGATGCCAATGAACCTTGTCTTCACGAATTTCTACAATTAATTGAGTCTTATCTACACAATCCACCTTCTTGCAGCATTAATAATCCTCCTCTACATAATATTAAACATGTACATGATGAAAATATCCCAGTCTTCTCTAATAGATCTATTCAATCTTATCCTTCTCATCTACCTCTGTAACCTACTTTAGTATTTGATATTTCAACACTCTTTCTTGAAAAGAATCAAATTTCACCTTCTCATGGATCACCACATACCTCTAAGAGTGTTATTTCCTCTTCTGTTGTGCCTAAGGTGATTGGTGCGATGATAAAAGTGAAATTGGAAGTAGAGGAAGAATCTCGTATCATCACTCATAGTATACTTCCTATGGAGCTGTATGAGTATGTAGAGATGTTCACTAAGGTACGCACAACACTACTATACCTGACAAGAGATGAATGATTATGATGTTTTGATTTTATAAACTTGATTTTATATATTTGACACTTTGCATACATTTCACATTTTGGATATCATACTTTATATTTTGAGACAGAGTCTGGATGACTGAATGGTGACAGTATTTTATTAATATATATATATATATACATACATACATACATACATACATACATACATGAATGGTTGTTGATATTTGATTTTTTATTATATCATGATGATGTGTTAGATATTGAAAATATGGATGTTTTATATGTCCATTGTGTTTACATTTATTTAATGTATATAATTCTTAGTGGGCCCATGTTTAGATAATTCATTCCTCATTCAAAGATATAAAGTGAAAGTTTTCATATAATTCGTGTCCTTTTTTAAATTATATTATTCACTTAGTTATAAGTAAATTTTTATTATTATAAATTTATAAAACACTATTTTAAAACATTTGAATAAATCAATTGTTATAACCAATTCTGTTCACGAGAAATTTATAAAAGGACATGGAGGATTCATAATTAGGGGATGAAAATTTAGGTATTTGCAGCTATTTTGAAAAATATTTCATTTTGAAATTATTTATGTGTAATGCATTTCTGAGGCAAGTTATCTTAAAGTCATTATGAAGACATTGTTTTGATGTTTGAGTGTGAATTTCAAATACAACAGGTATATTCAGATTTACTATTATTATTCTAATTATCTGATTAAGTATTCTGTATTTTATTTAACTGATTACAGATTTTTTCTTTCGTATCCAAGGAAATCTTGATGACATATTCACTTCAATCGTGAAATAGATGTAATCAGTAGCCATGTTGGCTTTGATGTTGAATCATTACCTTGTTAAGAGGTTGTTTTGGTGATCATTGAACTTCATTTCATTAATGAAAAATATGTCATGTTTATATCAAATTTTTATTTCATCAGCCGTGTACATAGGTTTATATGTTGATGTTTTATTTTCCTTTCTCTTTGGTTTTTTGTTTGTTTTGTTCTCAAGATCATTAATATTGGAAAATAATTTCAAAGAAGAGATTATAATATATCACTCGAATCTTCACCTTTTCAAGATGACCTAATTGATAGGTTTCACTCTGTCGGATAAAGGTTGATAACATTCATTTTGATTCAGAAAATTAGTTCTGATATAGAGTGATCAATTTGTATTCAAAGTCATTGATTTAACATTAGATCTCTTATCATTCTCGTTAATCATTTTGGGTGTTCTAATTGTGTCTTTGATGTGTTTTCATTTGTCTTTTGTTGATTTATGTACATTCTTATTTTCGCCAGAAATAGAAACTTCCCAAATCTTAGGTTAAATCATTATTTAGCCTATGTTAAACTACCCACGCTTATGCCAATTCTTAAGTATAAGTACAATTAAACTAGTTTGATTCCATCTTGAATTTTTGTGTTGGGTGAAAGGGTTGATTGGTTTTCAATCTAATTTTTAGCGACAATGAACTTGGTGACTCTGCTAGGAATCATTTCTATTTCTTATTTCTAAGTGGATTTCTTCTATCCAATTCTTCTTTCTAATTTCATCACAGAGTAGATTTATTCTAACTATCTACTCTTAAATTTCATCAATGACCATTATAGGTGTTACACCTCTTGATCAAGTTGATTTATTCATTATAAGTGCTTAATTAGACATTAATTATTATATTAGAAATGTTGTTTGGGATTCTGCAGCCACAGTTTACACAAGCTAGTGAGGTTATTAAGGAAGGAGAGGATATAGCCCTTTAAATTCATAGGCTCATAAGGTATAATACCCAAACCCAACATGAGATTGTAAAGAAAAATAAACAAGTCAAAGAAGAGAGAGAGAAGCAATTTTAAAATATTAAAATGAGTCTAAATTTTTACCTTTATATAGTGAATGATAAGAAGCTTCTGAAACATTTTTGTTAGTTTGACCTTTGACTTGTGTTGTCTATTTTTTATTTCTATATAATGACTGAAGAAGTTGATAGAGAAATATTTCCTAGTCATAACCATAACCAAGATAGAATTATTGGGTTTGAATGTAATAGAGACAATGTCACTGATGATGAAGCATCAGATCACAAAGAAGATAACCTCAGCCCATGGCTTAAGGGAAATCTAATTGATATTGGAAAAAACCCTCCTAAATTACCATCATTAAAGGGTATACAATTACCTAAGTTTTCTGGTGAGTATGGATCATCTTGGGAAGATCATCTTGATTCCTTCAAATTGATATGTATAGTCATAGGGGTAACTAATGAGAGGGATTATTTGAGGATTTTCTCCCAAAATATTGAAGGAAGAGCCTATAAAGCCTTTATTAGTTTACCTTCAAAATATCTTACTAGGTGGTCAGACATAAAAGATTGGTTAGAGGACTATTTTGGGAAATAAAAAGACAAGTTTGAACTTGTGAATGAACTTTCAAACATGACTATGGATCCTAGTGAGACTAGCTATCATTTTATCATCCATTTCACCAAGAAACTAAAAATGATACCCACTAATGTAAGACCTTCAAATAATCTAGAAAGGTTATATTATTGTAATTATTTACCATCAAAATATAGAGTTATGTTAGAGGACAAAGAAATATATGAATTTAAGAAACTCTTACTTTCTGTCTGCAGTATGAAAAAGAATTTTAAAAGGATTGGTTTCAAGGATAGATCATCATCTAATGCTTCTAATGAAAATACTGAAATTATGAATGCCATTTATAATTTAGGTAATGAACTAGTTTCCATTAAAATACAATTGAATGATCAGCCCTTATCCTCGAAAAACACACCTACAGGGTCTGCTAAAGTAAAGATTGAACTAGGAAAAGTGAAATTTGAACCCAGAGAAATGTATTGTGGAGTTTTTGAGTTAGAGCATGACCTTGACACATGTAAAGCTACGTAGAAAGTTAGGAAATTCATCAAAGGAAAAAAAAAATCATAAATGTGTAGTTTTGTTGAATCTGATGTAAATGCAGTTAAAACTCGGTCAAAAAACTATATTAAAAATGATGGTTAAAAATGTAAAAAAACTAATGATGCTAAAGGGAAACATAAAATTGATCACCCCAAAAAAGAAAGGTCATATGATAAACCAAAAAATATTGTTTCGGATGATGTTCTACCTAGTTTAAATAATGTTTAATATCATCCCTATAAAGGTAAAACATTTACAAAATCTTCTATATTTACTTTTGGGTATGATATTGTAGCTGATATGAAGAATTTTAGGAGGAATTTGAATATGTTTTAGAGCCATAAAATTTCTGGTCAATTTGAAAAATTGGAAGCTACTCATATAAATAGATCTTAACCTAAATCATTAGTGGTTATCTAAGAAGATAAATATTAAAGTGAATCCAACAATCATGAATACCATGTAATGATTCAATCCAATTATGTACTTGATTACATTCCACCTTTTTATGAGACAGTTAAAATTTAGAACAAAATCATTCATAATTGCATATTATATATAGGTGCTTCAGAGAAAATTATGCATAAGTCTATTGTTGATCAATTGGGTATTCCATATGAACATGACAACAAGAAACTGACTAGTTTTGAATCTCGTAAATCTAAATGTTGTGGTAAATTTAGGGACATAGTAATTAAGATAACACAAGATGAAAGAGTTAGATTTATTATAAATGTGCATATCTTAGACATACCTACTAATTATGTTATGTTTTTTGGAAGGGATTGGTCTCAAGCATCATGTTCTTTTGTTGGGAAATATCTTACTTGGGCATCAGTAGGAAATTCCATAACATTCATTCACAGGTAAGAATGGTCACGAACACTAATCGAGGGAATTTCATTGTCTATTTTTTTTGTAAAAACCAGTATGGCAAATTATGGTTTTAATTACTTATACATTAATTGCTTTTGATGATGAAGACTATCAACATGATATATTATTACCCTCTGATGATATTTGGAAAACGTGCTTAGATGGAGCTAGATCTCAATTTAGAAATGGTGCCGGTGTAGTCATTAAATCATCCACATGAAGACAGTTTAATTACACTTTTCAATTAACACTTGAAGGAACAAATAATACAGCTGAGTTTGAAGCCTTATGTTTAGGCCTGTAACAAGATTTAAGTCTAAAAATTAAAAATTTAGCTATTTTTGGAGATTCATAATTGGTCATTAGACAAGTTAAGATGATTTATAGAGATAACCAGACTCGGCTTCATCGTTACACTCAAAAATATTGGTCTTTTATTGAACAATTTGAGTCCTTTGATATCAATCATATCTTCTAAGAATTTAATTATAAGGCTAATAAATTAGTTGTTTTTTCTTAAAATCCCAATTTTCCTGATAATATTGATTGCATTTTTAAATAATTTTATAGGCACATGATACCTGATTTAGAGATTAATTAGCCTTTTTTCTCCTGTGATTAGCATATTGATACATTGTGGAAAGGAAATAATTTGTACTCGGATGATTATGTGCTGAATTGTGGAGATTATTTATAGCTCTCAAGCAATAAACTACATACTGGTTTAGTAAGTTTGGAAGCTATGTTATCCCCTCATGATTAGCCTAAAATATTTTCTTCTACTGAACCTTCTAGGAGAATCATAGGAGAAACTATTACTGTGAATCTTGGTACCGAGGAAGAACCAAAATATTTTTATTTGGGTGCTTTCTTGACTCCTAATGAAAAACAAGCCTTCATTAAATTAATGAAATATTTCATTGACATCTTAGTTTGGTCTTACAAAGACTTAAAAGGTTATGATACTAGGATCATCAAACACAATATCCCTATTAAACCTGAAATCAAACCTTTTCATTGGAATCATAGAAGAGTGAGCTCCTTATTAGAAGACACCATCAATAAGGAGCTTGAAAATATGTTGGAAGGTAGTTTCATTTACCCGATAAGATATTCTGAATGGATTAATGACTTAGTGTCGGTACGAAAGAAAAATGGGGACATTCGTCTCTGATTTTACTTTAGAGATTTAAATCATGCAAGCACTAAAGATAACTTCCCTTTACCAAATATTGATCAAATTTTACAGCAGGTCACTGAGTCAAAAATGATGTCTCTCTTAGATGGATTTTTAGGTTATAATCATATTTTTGTAAATCCAAAAGATATACATAAAACCAATTTTACTACATAGAAAGGTACCTTTACCTTTAATCATATGCCTTTTTTCTTAATAAATGCAGGTGCCACATTTTAAATATAAATGCATGTCACTTTTGATAGTTTAATTGGAGTAATAATTCAGGTTTACTTGGATGAATTAACTGTGTATTCCAGAAAAAGAAAAAGGCATTTGGACCATTTGTAAGAAATATTTATCCATTGGCGTAAATATGGTATATCTCAATCCAAATAAATTTGTTTTGGTGTTACTGAAGGAATTTTTTTGGGTCATATCATCACACAAACATGTATTTCTATTAACCCAGAAAGAATTAAAGCTATTCAGGAATTGCAGCCTCCTAAAAATAAATCTGGTTTACGTTCTTTTTTTGGAAAGATCAATTTTGTACGAAAATTTGTATCTGAATTTTCTGATAAGGATGCCCCATTGTAGATTTTGTTGAAAAATAATCATGGTTTCACATTGGATTCTCATGTTGATTCTACATTTTTTGACATGAAGCATGATATTTCTTCCGCACTTGTCTTGGCTAAAACTAACTTATCAAATTGTTTTGTCTTATACTTAAATGTTACTGATAAATCTATTGGTTTTGTCATAACTCAATAATTTGAGTCAAATAACGAAAAACCCATTTATTATTTCATTCAAACTTTAAAATACACTGAAGTAAGGTATCCTTTAATTGAAAATTTTGTTTTGATGCTAGTTTTTGTCTTAGGAAAATACAAGTATTTGTTGATGGGAAATAAAATAATTGTTCATTATAAAATTTCTATTTTAGCATACTTACTTAAGCAAATGATGATTAATGGAAGATTAGCCAATTGCATTTTAAAAATTCAACAATTTTATCAGATCTAGAAATGTGTAAAACTATCAAGGGAAATTAACTCGCTCAACATCTAGCTGAAAATGTTGATTCAACATTGATGTGGTTATTCTAGTAGTTGATGAATTCTTGCATGTTGTGCCTCATTTTCAAACCATGATAGATAATGATTTATCATCCAAGTTTAATATAGGTTTTAGCATGCATGAAGGGAATTTTTTGTTATCCCAAGATGATTAGTAGCATGATCTTGTTTATTACTTTAAAAACCAATCATATCCTGAGAACTTAGATATAAAAAACATCGTAGTGCACTTCATTTTCAAGCTCTTAAGTTTGTGCTTCTAGAAAATTTGTTGTTTTTTAAATCATGATGTTTTACTTTTAAGATGTTTAAGTCATGATCAAATTGAATGTTTGCTTAGGCATTGTCATGAAGGTGTTTGTGGCAGAAACTTTTCTACCAAAATAAATACCCATAAAATACAATGTGTTAGTTACTATTGGCATAATTTATTCAAATATGCATACAAATGGGTAAGGTCTTATAGTCCATGTCAAATGTTTTCTCATTGTGAACGTTTACCAGCCATGCCTTTAAATCTAGTCATCCCGGAAATACATTTTTCAAAGTGGGGAATTGACTTCATCTCAGATATTCACCCCCCTTCTTCTTTTGGTCATAGACACATTCTAACAACTACTTATTATTTTTCAAAATGGGCTGAAGGTGTTGCTCTAAAAATCTTCATGCCTAGTGAAGTTGTCATTTTTTTTAAAATCAAATTTTTTCATGTTTTGGAGTACCTTAGGAAATTACATCTAATAATTGTCCTCAAATTATTTCTAAGGAATATTTAAATTTCCTTATTAAATACTCTATTATTTCAAGTCATGCATAAAAATATTACCGATAGGGTAATAGTCAAGTTAAATCTATGAAAAAAAAAATTAATCAACATGATGAAGAAGTTGGTCAATGACAGTAAAAGAAATTAGAACCTTAAAAAAATTTAAGCCTTATGGGTTGATAGAACAATTGTAAAGTCACGTATAGGATTTTCACCTTTTATGCTTGCCTATGGTTTTTAATCCACTATGTCCATTGAACTACAAATATCGTCAGCACGTACTGCTTTAAATTTTGGCATAGATGATTTACCTGAATCATAACTACATTTAGATGAATTGTTGGATTTAGATTAAACAATGATCACTTCTTTTCATAAACTTGAAAAGGGTAAGGAAAAGTTAAAAAGGTTGTTTGAGAAAAAGGTTAACACAAAAATCTTTAAGGTTGGATACTTAGTCTTATGTTGGGATAAAACATGAGAGAACCCTGGGAAACATCACAAATTTGATTCTTTATGGTTGGGCCCTTACCAAATTGCTTCAATTTTGGGAAATAACACTTTTTATTTGAGAGAAATCAATGGTGATTAGCTGAGATTTATGGTAAATGGAAAACATTTTAAACACTTTTATAATTGAGTCACTTAACTATATTTTATGTATATATTTTGTTTGTTGTGTTGTTTTCTTTTCTCTTCGTTTGTTTTTATTTTTGGTTTTTCTTCTCCATTTTGTTATTTGTTTGTTTTTTTGGTCTTAAAAAATTTTCATGATCTCTTGATATTTTAACATGTTGCTTTACAATATTTTTGGATGGAGGTGAAAGTATTATAAGACTTCTTGGATTGTAAGATTTCTTGAAGATTTCAATTGGATATTTTATAGAATATATTATCAGATTTTTGGTAAATAATATTTTCTGGTATATTATTATAGAAGAACACATACTTAATTATCAAAATAATGAAATTTGACTCTATATGTTGAGATTGTCCAGCCATTAATTCCTAATATCTTGTATTCCCTTCTTCGTTTTTGATCCATCGGACTTACACTCCTTTGATATGCAAAAATTATGGATTTCACGTAGATCAAAGAAAGAAACAATGAACCTACATTGTACTCTTCAGCATGTTAAAATTTAACCATTTTTTATGCATCCTAGCCTCTTGTTTCAAGAAATGAGCCAACATGGTCACTAGTGTTATTGCTAAAATTTTCACACCTCTTTTTTTTAAAATAAACATAAATTTCATATCATTACTTTCTTGTCATTACATTTATATAAATCTAGTGGGGGGCACTAGGTATTTATTACATCATCTAAATTTTTGACACTAAGTGGTTTTGTGGAATTCTTTAAAGTTGTCATTTATCATCATAAATTTGATATAAATATACATGTCACCTTGATTGTCAATATCGATGGTGGGTGGTTATCATGGAGATCAATTTTTTCTTTAATGATTTCTTGCTCGTATTTTGATCTTATTAGTCTTTCCATTATGGAAATGATTAATGAATTAGTGATGGTTGAAATTCATGTTTTGGGATTGATTGGCGTATCATTTCGATGCATGCTTCTATTTTGAATATCTTGTCTGCACAAAGCGAGTTCTTCAGGATTGTAAATGAGTTCCTATTACCAATATTATATTTTTTCAATTTGGATAAGATTTTTTACCTTTCACATGTGTTGTAGGGATTTTATGAAGTTTTGTGAGCTCAAATAATACAGAGGAGGTTTCTATTTTAAATTAAATCAAAACATTTTGATTTCTTTTGGACCTTAATCAATCGATATTCATGAACGTCGAGTTTCGAGATGTGAGTTGGTAATAGGTAGTGGGATGAGTAATGGTGGTGAATTTAATGGCATTTAATGCAGGTGTATGGACATCAAACAAGGTGATGTTGTTGGTTTTTGGGTCATTTTGGTTTTGTATGGTGAAAATTCGGAGCTCTGAAGTTTTTGGTTCTATGCAAAAGTGGTCTCATTTTTTAGCTTCATATGTGTTGACCAAATACATGTATGATCTATTTTCTTCAACAAATGGTGTGCTCAGTTGAGTAAAGTTGTGGATTAATTTTTTTTGAAGCAGTATGGACATAAGATAGTGGATATTTTCATGTAAATTTTTTGAGCTATTCAAGTGAATATTTTGTATACCCATTTTTGAAATCTGTGCACAATAAATATATATCCTCTGCATAATAGAATTTCATTTGGATTCTTGTTAATATCTTGAATGCATGTGACAAGATTTTAGGTTTTTGTTGTATGAATAGTTATGATATTTACCTATGATAGCCTTGAGCTCACTGAGTCAGTATTTGCATTTTAAGCTGCATTTTTTGAAAATGTGTGCATAAGATAGATGAGTATCTCTGTTTCCTCGAAATAAGGATTGGTTTACAATATCATTTGTATTTATGAAGAATGCATGATAATCATTAAGTATTTGTAGTATGAAATGAAGAAAATGGTTTTTTTCAGTTATATTGACTTATATTTTGGGTCAAATATTTGGGTATGGATTTTATTACAAGATTGATTCAATTAGATCCGTATATCACATTTTTTTTGGGTTTTGGGTAAAAGTGTATTTCTCTGTTTGAATGAAAAGAGAAATTTCTCATCCACTTGGTTAATAGCAATATTTTTTGGTCAATTTATAAGAAAATATTGATAAATAAAGGGCTTGAAAGGTTCAATAGTTAATTTCTTAGTGATTTAATAACTTTTAGAGATCTTTGTAGACTCTAATGAAGATCTCATATGCATGCATTCGTTTTTTAATCAAGATGTTAATATGGTTAATGGTGATATAATTTTTTTAGCATATTTTCTTCAAATACAATCATGAGATTATGGCTACAGAGTATTTTGATTTAATCAAATTCTCACCTGTGTATATATAATTTCATGGATTTTCTCATTTCATTTCTCATTATAGAAGCCTGAAATGATATAGACATATGTTTTATTTTATACAAAAAAGGTTTTCTGAAACAGTGTAGTTTAATAACTTTGAAAATGACATAAAAATTGGATTGAGATGACTCTACAGGAAAAATAAAAAGCACACTTTTATTTCAAAATTATATGTCATCTTTTGATTGACTATCATTTAGGATGTTGGGATTAGTAGCGTTTTTTTGGAAGGTTGAATAAATATTTCATCATGTTTGGGTGGGATGGTTGGGTTTCTAGATGGTTTCACCTAGGTGTGGCCAAAGGGAAACTAGTACACTTTGAGGAGGCAGACCTTATGTTAGGCATGGCCCTACACATGTATCTATCCATTTTGATGCCAATGAACATTTTCTTCACAAAGTTCTACAATTAATTGAGTCTTATCCACATAATCCACCTTCTTGTTGCATTAATAATCCTCCTCTGTATAGTCTTGAACATGTACATGCTGAAAATAACATAGTCCCCTCTAACAGATTTGTTCAATATGCTCCTTCTCGTGTACCTTCACAACCTACTTTACTAGTTAATACTGCACCAATATTTCTTTAAAAGAATCAAAATGCACCTTCTCATGGATCCCCACATACCTCTAAGTTTTTTAGGTCCTCTTCTGTTATGCCTAAGGTGACAAGTGTAGTGAAAAGAGTGAAATTGGAAGTAGAGGAAGGATATTGTATCACCACTCGCACCATACTTCCTGTGGAGTCGTATGAGTATGTAGAGATGATAACTGAGGTAAGCACACCACTGTTAGAATTAATAGGAGATGAATGATTATGATGCTTTTATTTGATAAACTTGATTGGATATATTTTACACTTTGAATACATTTCACATTTTGGATATCATACTTTATATTTTGAGAACGAGTTTGGATGACTTAATGGTGACAATATTTTATTAATATATATATACATACATACATAAATGGTTCTTGATATTTGAAGTATTTTTATATTAGGATGATGTGTTATCTATTGAAGGGATGGATGATTTATATGGACTTTTTTTACATTTATTTAATGTATATAATTCTTAGTGGGCCCCTATTTAGATAATTCATTCCTCATTCAAAGATATAAAGTGAATTTTTTCATATAACTTGTGTCCTTATTTAAATTATATTATGCACTTGAGTTATAACTAAATTTTTATTATTATAACTTTATAAAACACTCTTTTAAAACATTTTAAGTAAATCAATTGGTTACAACTGATTTTATTCACAAGAAAGTTATAAAAGGACATGGAGGATTCAAAAATAGGGGATGAAAAATCTTGTATTTGAAACTATTTTGAAAACTATTTCATTATGAAATTATTTTTGTGCAATGCATTTTTGAGAAAAGTGATCTTACAAGCGTTATGAAGACATTTTTTTGAGGTTTAAGTGTGAATTTTGAATATAACATGTATATCCAGATTTAGTATTATTATTCTAATTATCTGATTAAGTATTATGTATTTTATTTAACTGATTGTAGATTTTGTCTGTCATATCTAGAGCAAGCTTGATGATATCTTCACTTCAATCTCAAAATAAATGTAATCAATAGACATGTTGGCTTTAATTTTGAATCATGAACTTGTTAATAGGTCTTTTTAGTGACCATTGTACTTCATTTCATTAATCTAAAATATGTCATATTCATCATGTTTATATAAAAATTTTATTTCGTCAATCGTATAAATATGTTTATACGTTGATGTTTTCTTTTCTTTTCTCTTTGGTTTGTTGTTTGTTTTATTCTCAAGATCGTTAATATTGGAAAATAATTACAAAGAAGAGATTATAAGATATTACTCAAATTTTCACCTTTTCAATAGGTTGTCTAATTGATAGGTTTCACTCTATTGGATAAAGATTGATAACATTCACTTTGATTCAAAAAAATCAGTTTTGATATACAAGTGATCATTTTGTATTTTATAATGAAATTATTTGTATAAATATGACTATCACTAGTAATAGAACACCAAAGAACACAATATTACAAATAAATGATCTTAATATGCAAGTGGAATAACTTAGCCACTTCGAGGGGGAAACCTCCAAACCCTACAATAAGACTTAAATGTTTAATCAGATGATCAACTGCTACCTCTTAATCCCTATTTATACTATTCCTATATTATGGCCATCTCCAAGGCTGACCCATCAATGATAATATAACATATATAAAAGATATGCATAATGATAAGAAGTTATGATAGCAACAAGTCAGTTATATACATCAAATGTAAGATATATGATTAAGGGTATAGCATGCTCTTCCCCTTCAAAGAAACATTTTTCCCAATTTTGAGAAGCTTCGGGTACTATTGTAGGAATGTCATATCATCCCATGTTGCATCTTCATTTTCCATATTCTTCCACTTGATCAGGTACCCAGTACTAATTTGTGTCCTCAATATTTTAGTGCATATTTGAGGGATGCATTCAGGTTCCAAGATGACTCTACTCTCCTCATCGATCTCAAGTACCACTGTTTAGGTTGATACCCTCTATCCAATTACTTTCTTCATGAAAGAAACATGAAAGACTGGATGTATTGTGGTTTTCTATGGAAGTTTTAATTTGTATGTTATAGTAACAATCTTTTGCAATACTTGATAGGGGCCATAATACTTAGGTGAAAGTTTTTTATCCTTTTGTTGTTATTTCAAAGAAAATTTCTTATATGGTTGTAAATGCACAAAAACCTAGTCACTGACTTCAAAATGCCTTTCCATGTGATGTTGATCAGCTTGTTGTTTCATGTGGTTTTTTTCCATGGTTAAGTTCTCCTTGAGACTAGAGAGTACCTATTATTGATGTTGAATTTGTTCTTCCATTGCTCTAACCCTTGGTGTTCCTCTCAACAATGATGTGATGGATGGTGGATGGTATCCATAGAGTGCTAAAAAACGAGACAATTTGGATGAAGTATGGAAGGAAGTGTTAAACCACCATTCTGCAAGTGGAAGCCATTAGACCCATCTCACTTGTTTATACGAGGTGAAGAAACAAAGATATCCCTCCAAACACTTATTTACAACTTTTGTTTGCTCATTAAATTGAGAATGATAAGAAGAACTACGAGCTAACTGAGTACCCAAACATGAGAATAAATCATTCTAATAATTAATAGTAAATATAGGGTCCCAATCACTTACTATAATCCTCAGTGTCCCATGTATTTTATGAACTATGTCCATGAAGGTTGTTTCTACTATGTTTGTAGAAAATGAGTGTGCCAAAGCACAAAAATGGGCATATTTTGTGATTCTATCCACCACAACTATGATGAAAATTTTTCCTTTAGATTTAGGCAATCCTTTGATGAAGTTCATGGAAACCTTTTCCCACCTCTAGCTAGGAATAGATAGAGGTTGTAAAAGACCTGGGGACTTAATTGTTTTTCCCTTAATTTTGCTAGACAAACCATGCATTCTGCCAAAAACTTTTGGACATATCCTTTTATCCCTTCCCAGAAAAAATCATGCTTGATTCGATGCTAAGTATCTTCAAGAAGATAGAATAACCCCCTACTGGAGAAGCATGTGAAGCTCAAATAGAACCCTATTTTTAAGGATTAAATTCTTACATAGATATAATCCTATCTTTATACCATAAAACATCTCCTTTCCATACAAATTTTTCTGACAGTGCTTGGATCATTGTTGAAGATTTTGAATGATATTTTTTGTACCTGGGTCATTTCTACATTCAAACCTTACATCCTCTATCCAATCCTCCTGTAATATAGATATGTCACACAACAATGCCTGCAATAGATTTATCCTTCCGAGATAAAAGCATCAACAACTACATTCTCTTTCCCTTTCTTGTATATTATCTCAAAATCATACCTCGAACATTTTTAAGACCCATTTCTGTTGTTCATCTAAAATGATAAACATTGCTCTAAGAAGTATTTTAGACTACCATGATCTGTCTTTACTTTGAAAGTGTCATCCCCATTAGATATGGTCTCCATTGCTTCACTGCATGAAGTATTGTTAACATTTATTTCTCATAAATTGGCTTTAGAGATATTCTTACCTTTGAATTGATGGCTCTCAAAGGCAATATGATGGTACCCTTTATTTCATGAGTACTACCTCCATACCATACCTTCAAGCATCACATTCAACAATGAATGTTTTTGAAAAATTTGGGGGTGGGCTAGAAGTGGAGTGGTGCACATGGCCTCCTTCAACTTCTCAAAGGCCGTAGTAGCTTGCTCATTCTAATGGAAAGAGTCCTTATTTAACAAATTTGTGAGTGGTGTTGCGATACTTGCCATAATTCCTTACATAATATACGATAATAACTTGTAAGCCCCAAAAATCCTCAGAGATTTTTTAGGGTTTTGGGAACCTTCCATTCAAGCATGGCTTTTATCTTGTTAGGATCCACTTTAACACCTTCATAAGAGACAATATGACCCAAATACTTCAACCTCCTTACATCCAAAAGAACACTTAGAAGGATTTACATAAAGTTGATGTTGTTTAAGAGTTTCCAGACACCTCACTTACATGATGCAGGTGTTCCTCCCATGTTTTGCTTATAGATTAATATATCATCAAAGAACACTAAAACAAACTTCTGCACGAAATGGCTTACAATATGGAATTCATCAAGATTTGAAATGTAGATGGTGCACTTATGTTAGTCCCAAAAGGCATTACCAAGAACTCATAGTGTCCTTCATGTGTCCTGAAAGGCTAGTTTTATGAATATCTTCATCCCTGATTCTAATCCGATGATATCCAGAATGAAGATCAAGTTTTGTAAAGTAAAACAACACCATGTAACTCATCTAGCAAATCATCAATTATAGGAATAGGAAACTTATCTTTAATTGTGTACTTATTGAGATCCCAATAATCTAGGACATATGCACCACATTGTCATATTTTTTACTGTACCATCACTACATGGAGAAGAGTAAGCACTTTGATTATGATGAATAAGTCTCGCTTCATCCAACATCTATTGATACTATCTTCTCAATCTCACTCTTTTTCATATAGGGGTACCTATAAGGTTTGATGTTTGGTGTTTGGACTCCTTAGTACTAGCTAGATGGCATGGTCATGGTCTCTTTTTAGAGGCAGGACCTTGGGCATTTCTCTGAACACCACTGAGTGCTCATCTATAATTGTTTGCATATTTACAGGTATAAATGTATTGGAATGATGTGCTTCCAATGAAAATAGTTGTTCATAAACCCTTCTACACCCTTTCTAAGCAATTTTTGCATCTGATGAGAACTTACCATCTGTGGGGGACTTTGGTCTTAGTCCTTTTAGTTTAAAATTCCTCCCTTTTGACTGAAATTGCATGAACAACTCTTGGAAATTCATTTCAATGGTTCCCAAGGTGGTAATCCATTGAAATCCTAACACAATGTCTTCTCCTCCCATAGAAATGGCATACATGGGGCTATTTAATATGTAATTTCCCATGGTGATCTTAATGTTATGGAATTTTCCAGAACAAGTAATAGTACCTCCATCAACAATCATTACTTCACATTTAGGAGCAGGATAAATAAAACAGTTCATACACACTTCTAACTTATGATTGATGAAGTTATGAGTACTTCTAGAGTCAATCAACATTGTGACCTTCTCTTTTTTTAATAATCCAACCACCTTGAGGTTTTATGGGTGTTAATTCCTAAATTTTCATGGCATGAAATCATTGGATGGGGATCTTCTGATTTCTCCTCTAGCTCAACCATGACCTTTGACTCTTAATCTTCGTACTTCTCTTCCTCTTCACTAGGCCCATTAATGTAGAACAACTTATTTTCAGCACATTTATGTCATGTTCCATATTTAGTGTCACAGTTAAAACATAACCCTTTTTCTCTCTTTTCTTAAATTTGTTGAGGTGTCAATCTAATTAGCCAAGGGAGTGCTAGAGGAAAGGTGTTGTGATCTCTGATATTAGTGAAATTTTGTCTCTTGCTTGAAATAATTTTTTCCTCTACCCTTCGTGTCATAATCATAGAATTAAAAACATTATGAGGATTAAACATACATACCTCATGCTCAATGTGATCTTTAATACCCCTAAGAAATAAGTCATTTAGATTCTCTTCTGTAATATTTTCCAACCACGAAGAAAGGTTTTGGAATTTATGAATGTAATGCTTAATGGATTTTGTCTATCTCAACTTTACTAATTGGCTTAAGTAATTATTTGACACACTAGAACTATAGTGTAATTACAACTCTTCAGTGAAGACTGTCCATGTAACATTGAGACCAATATTTTTCCTTTGAGCACATAACCATCGATACCAGATGAATTGGTTCGGTTTGAGATACAAAGATGCCATGGTCACCTTTTGTCCTAATGGAATCTAATATAGATCAAAGAAATTATCCATCTAATTAATCTAATTGAGTGGATCCTTTCCATCAAACTTACACATATCCACTTTTGGAAACATGTTACGGGCTTGCAGAGTGTTTTTATTTAGACTGGGCATGCTTGAAGATCCACCCTAGCTCATTTGTCTATTACTTTGACCTCAAGATCCACCTTAGTTGATAGAAGTATAATTACCCATCATATGTGTACTAAATTTCTGCATGAACTGCTCTAATATTTTTCTAATCCTTTCCGCATCATCTTTTCTAACCACCCTCGACTCGAGGTCTCGTAGGTTAAACTCAAGTTGTCTTACCTTATGATCCGTTAAAGTAAACCCTAACCTTGAGGAATATGTAGTTACCTCTCCTGACTCCAACTCAACTATTATCTCATCCTTTTCTAGATTTTTACCCAGAGTAATGGAATTATTTTTACCTCTTGTGGAAGGCCCCGCCATGATGCCCCAAAATAGTATGATTTAGGGATTAAGGTCAAATTTTATGGTTTGGAAGTTCGATAAGGTTTCGGCCATTTTTATAAAACTCAAAGAATGAACTCAAACTAATTTTTAATCTTCTTTTTGGAAATGTAAATAACTTTGAAAAATTCCACAAATTGCACCCTAGGTAGCCAAATTTTATGAAAAAAACATAAAACCGCTAATAAAATTTTTTAAAATCAAGTCAAATAATTCTTAATATGTTTAGGGAATCTTACTTGGACTTATTTCCACCAAACTCTATTTGAAAAATTTGTAGAAAAATTCGCTACCTATGTTTCGTAAGATATAATGGACGAACCTTCACAATTAGGGTTTTGACACTAGTGCTTGGCCGAGATTAGCAAGGTCGTAATACCACTTGTAATGTAATTACTTGTATAAATCTGATTATTAGTAGAAATATAACACCAAATGAACACAATATTGTCAGATTAAATGATCTCAATGTGGCAAGTAGTAATAGCTTAGCCACTTTGAAAGGGGCAACCTCCAAAACAGACAATAAGACTCAAATGCTGAATCATGATGATGAAATACTACCTAATAACCTCCATATATATACTATTCCTATGTTATAGCCAACACCAAGATCGAGCCCATCTAATGAAAATATAACATATATGAATAGAGATACATAATGATAAGAAGTTATGATAGCCACAAGTCTGGCTATATACATCTAATATAAGATATATGATTAAAGGCGTCGCATGATTGAAATTTATGGATTTACAATAGTTGATATCTAAGATCTCATCCCTTCATTAACCATTCATGGGTGGTATCACAGTATGTGTATTTGAAAGTGTTATCAATTGTAATTTGTTCATTTATGTATCCTTTTTATTGTCACCTTAGAAGATAGAACTTCCTATGATCTCTAGGTTCATTGCACTCTTTAGCACTATGTTAAACTACCCATGCTTAAGCCAATCCTTCATAGGATACCTACGATTAATAATGGTATGATTCCAACTTGACCTTGTATGTAAGGATAAAAACATGACATGGTTTTCGAAATACATGTATAGATCGACATATATAGGATCCATTTCCCCTTCTTGAAACATGTCTATTAGGGTCATGCTCTTCTCAGCTTAAATCAAAGTCAAATATCATAGACTTATCCCTTAAAGGACAACTATGTCAATGTCCTATATCAAAAATTAAAAAATATATGACTAGATTTATGCCGTCAAAGGAAATATCTACTAGCTTGGCAAAAATCATTGGACTGGATCCCTCATCACATTGGTACGATTATCTTGTAGGTTTCCATTGTAGCATGTTTTTAAATGTTTGCAAGCAAGAATAATTCCCAATAAAATGATAGCATGATAAACCATATCTAGGAGAGTAAACCTAGATTTTTCCTTATTCAAAGTTCATTTATGAAACCTCATTCATATCACCAAAGGATATCTATTTGATAATTAGTATGGACAGTTAGGTGATGTGTAGGGACTAAGTCAATTGATTGTCAAAAATCTTTCAAAGCAAGATTCATCAAGATAACTTATTTAGCGGGCTATGAGAACTTAGGCCAATTTCGTAAATCTATCTCGAAAGCTCATGTGCACCCTTATGGACTGGAATGGAAAGGCCTATTAGATTCATCATATATGATGGTTTAATGATTGTATGAATTATGGGGGAGTTTTAGTAATTATGTAGATTGATGTAAGGTTTGGGTAAGTTATCACCTTGCTTTGGAGGATTAAGCATCAACAAAAGTGGGTCTTGGAGGCCTAAGCAGTGCATAGGAGCCAAAAAAGTTGTTGAGCTTTTAGGAAGCCCCCCCCCCCTCTTTTAGAGCTTTGGAAGGATTGTTTGTACCACCTTCTCAAACCTCTGTTTATCATGTAAATATTTATAAGAATAGTCTCTACAATCTAGTGGGAATCATACTTTTCACAATCATACTTGGCTGCATCATGTCACCATTTTCATAGTTTTATGTACTTTATGCACAACCTCGGATCTAGTGACAAGCAATCCTAAATTTAATATTATAAATGGTATAGGCTACTTCAATGGGGTATTATAGTACCACCATGTGAATTACATAATTCCATTTATCAGTGGAAACATAATATAAGTATTTCTATGAACAAACTCCACCATAAGCACCATATATGGTCCCGACAAGTCGCTTTTTAATGTACAAGCTCCAACTAGTTAGCCATTTTTTGGGTACCTTGAATCTACCAAGCAATGGTGAGAGTGGTGAACCATTTTTACTACACCTAAGTGCACCACATACCTTATGGTCAAATCATGTCAAATAAAATGTGCCCCTACATAGATTTATACCCATAGACCCTCCACATTCACCAATTCTGGTAGCTCTTTCTTTGCAAGGTTAAGCCCCTAAGCTTCATTTCCCAACCACCGACTCCATGTAATCGTGTGATCCCACTTGTAAATTCTAGGATGACAGGGATTTACATCACCTGTTCTCAATGTGAAAACAATTCTTGGTGTGCTTGGTGTGAAAAATTCCCAGCCCTCCCATGTAGTCTCTTGTGTCACCCATGTGCCCTAGATAGTATGTTTAAGGTAGCAAATGTTCAACCCCCTCTCTCATCCCCAACTACCAATCACGCTACGTCAAGTGAGCCCAACTAGGGTTAGGGTAATTTTTTTATACACCAAATGAACTAAATATTTTTTGAGAAAAAAACCCTGAAAACATGCAATATGTATGATACAATAAAATGTGGTGTTTTAAATGTTTTTACTAGTTTTTGAGTTTTTTTCGTAGACTTGTATGATAAAATGGAAGAAAAATGGTGAAATTATCATCAAATTACAACATCATTCTGTGATGGGCACAACTCCCCACTTGTTTTATAAAACATGTATTCAAGAATGAATATTTTGGGTTTTAAATCCAGTTAAACATTGGATTTCATAAATATAAACATTAAAGTGGAAGGATTATACATTCATTGACTTTGAATCATCCTAATTTTCTTACCAACATCCTTTCTATCAAATTTTCTTTAGTGATTAACTCTTTAGAACTCTTCTCGTCGTGGTTTCTCCTCATGCTTAGTTCTTTGCATTCCCCTATTCAAGATCTTCTTTACATATCCTTCATGGGATCCATATGTGGCTTTGGAAAATGGTTTTATTTTGTATTATCTTCACATAGTGCTCACATAAACATTTGAAAACCTTTTCTTGACCTCACTATCTTGATAACTCAAAGAAAAATATCCTCAACTTGCTTTAGCCCTAACGATCTACAACTCTACACGGTCAAAGGTATGATTTCCTTTGTTGAAATTTTCCTTTAGATTACATGCATTAATTACCTTTTAACCAATAACAACCTACTCATCTACACCCATAATGAGTTACTTGGTGAGTAAATGACCCTCATTCCTTAGCTCATATAAAACATGACCATGTTCAACTCATGACTATTTCAAAAGTGTTGAATATGAAATGAAATGAGAGGGGGGTGAATCAATTTTTTAAACCCTTAAAAAAATTTAGAATATCATACATTAACCATTAACTTTTATGCATCCATCAATGTGTGATTAACAACATCAAACAATCAACCACATAAGCACAACCAAGAGATCATATACATGAACACAAGATATAAGTGGGAAACAATCAAGGGGAAGAAAAACCATTGAAAATATGTTTATATTACATAAAGAAAAGAGATTTAGTGAAGCACCAACTTCACAAGGAGCACCAACCCCTAGTTTAGTAGAGCACCAACCCTATAAGGATCACTAACCCCTAATTTAGTGAAGCACCCACTTGAAAAGGAGGCTACAACCCCCCAAGATGACCAAGCACAAACTCTCCACCTAATGATGCTTATATCTGATTTTTTTTCTTCCACAACTGATGGAGATCTCTAATTCAGCTCACAAACGTTTTCTCAAACCCTCATTGCTTCAACTCACTCTATCTTCTTCCTTTTCAAATTGTCTTGGATCTAAATCCTTAAACACATGATGTCAAACCTTACTCAACTTGAAACACTCTCTTTCATCTCTGAAATCATGCATTAGAATCTCCTTCACACTCTTATATAGGTCACATTTTTCCCTCTCACAAGACTAGCTTAAGTTTGAACTCAACAAACACTTAAATATGCTTTTCTTCCTTCAAAATCACCATAGGTCAGTACTAAAATTTTTATACAACCAATATAACTTAATAACATTCCATTAAATTCATTAAAATGGTCACATATTACCTATATAGGTCTTCCATGCTCAAAACCTCTCATCTTACACCAAAAATACTCAAAACTCCATCACTAGGATGAGCTAAAACCACAAATTACAAAACCATGCTTAGTAAAGATCTCAAATTCATCATACATGAGTAATATAACATATAATAATCATACATGGTAACCAATTTACTTGAATCAATCAAATAAATCCTTAAATGGGCCGATTGGCTCATATCCTTCTCAAAATAGTTGTTTTCGGCACACCATCTTCAACTTTGGGCCTTAAGATCAACTCAAATATTACATTTGACCACTCTATGGAATTCCCAAGACCTGTACATAAAATACATGCATGTTATTACCTCATGAAACAATCATATGTTCAAATCACAACCACTTTCCTCTTCTTTAAATCATTCTTGCGAGAAACATATTTTACAAACTCAACTAGTTTACACCCTTTCAGTCACTTTCAAGACCTCCAAATTCATTCACCATGAAAAAAATTCACCCCTCTTCACTTTCAATTTTTATAGAAAGAATCAAAAAAATCATTTGATTCCTTAACCAACTCATTATTTCAACCCGAGAAAACCTGTCCTAAAAATGCAATTACCTTATTCTTCATAAATCAACCTGAAAGGGACAAAAAAATCAACTCAAAAAGTCACAAGATATATACCAATAAAAATATCTCTGGATATAATTTCCAAAAAATACCATAACTCTTTCTAACTGAAAGTGGAAAGCCTTCAACCAAGCACATCTCTGTAAAATGCTTTTTTTTAACCCTCCTTGGACTCAAACATTGACCATTAGGCCAACTTGCTCCATCACCACAAAAATAAATTCTAGGCTTAACCAAAGCATATATAAAACTCTTACAAATTATATCTAAGAACTTTGAAACATTCACCAAGCTTGAACAACTCAAAATCAACACTTTACCTCTTGAAGCTACTTCACACCCTACTAGAACAAACATCCTTCAAACTTGACCCTAAAAAAAACATCATAAATTTTTCATACCTTATCTAATCATCAATTTAATTATACAATTGTAAACCATTTGAACCATGATCACAATAAAACTTGAATGGATTCCTAACTCCTCCTCTATCTCCCGCAATCTCAGTTTTACCACAAGTTGCTCCAAACTACCCCAAAAAATAGTCTTCATAAATAGGGAACACTTTTCCCTTTTTCACATCAACCTTGACCTTAAAATATCATGGGAATATATAAAAAATCCAGGTCTAACATAAATTCTAATTTAGTCTTTACCTTCTTTGGGATAATTCTCCTCAAAAGGGAAATCTTCAAAAACAAACATATATTAGGTGGGCCCACATATCACCACATGCACTAATATACTTTTATGGAAATTTGAAAGAGTCCTATAAAACATCCAATCATCAGTTTTACATAACCAATCAAAATAGGATTTGTTTACTCACATTTTTCTAAGATGCTCCTAGCTAGGGTTTCAAATCATCTTACCTTCATAACATGATATTTCATAAAAATGTGACGATAAAACCACTATATTATTTTTGTGAAACCTTAATAACTGACGTAAGAATATATGCCAAAGACCTCAGGTCCCCATGAAAATTAGTCCACTTTTTCCTTTAAAACACATTGTGGCTTACCCGGTTTGGCCAAAACTTGCATATCTTGCAATTCCCATGTCAGAATGACCTGAAACTTGTCATGAAGCATCATGAAAAAATCCTGTAACTTTCCATATTCTCAATATATCTAAAATATGCCTAAAAATATCTATCCATTAAGACTTACCTATGCTTACTTGTCTATGTCTCACCTACTTGCTTCACAAGGACCCTGAAACACCACCAAACATCTACAAAATGACCTGAAAATCATCACATGCCTCATATAAATTGTCACCATATTTCTACCATGCTCCAACATGACTTATTAGCACCAAATATAATACCTCTATCTCATTTTTCATGCATCAAGGCTAGAAATAGGCCTGGAATGACATGACTCAACCATGACACACTATGAAATGACCTTTCTGACCTCATGCATACCCATAGAAACTCATGAAAAATAATCAACCACTTGAAGAGATCTCGTACCATGAATCTTCCTAGCAAACCAAGCTCCAATACCTCCTAGCCCACAACCAAACATGACACTACCAATAAAACTTCATGTTTGACTAATAACTAACATCACATGGGGACCAATAGCACACCATGACACCCTTTTCCATCAATGGATTTGAAATTAATGACAACACAAACACACTATGGCCAACAATCTCCCCCTTTGACATTAATGTCAACCACATTTAGAAACATTGATGACAAACAACATGACCAACACACCTACTTGACACTTTCCCATGTTTTTGATGCTTTCTCACCCTTTGAAATCTATGAAAAAAGCTACTATAGTGACACGACATGAGAAATGACAACACAAGGCTATAAACAATGAAAAAAATGCACAAAATTGACTTACATGCTCAAAAATATCCCCTGGGACCGAATTCTCTTATGTTTGACTCCTTCAATAGCATAAAAATATCCATGGACATGATAATGAGCCTTAACAAAGCTCCCCCTTAACATTTTCTCTTCATTATTTCTTGACATCACTATCTAGGTCTATTTTAAGCTCAAGAACACAAAATTCTATTTCCTTCAAGCACAAAATTTTCCTTCAATATATCCTCTTTTAGGACCAATCTCCCTAAACCACTTTTTGATTGGTCTTGTTCAATCTTTGAAAAATTATAAAAAGCATTCATACCTCATGGATTAAATTCTCACCACTCCCCTTGGACTCATGCCATGCCATTCTAGTACAAAACCACAAGAACAAGCCTATTACCTTAGAAAAATACTATGAACTAGATGCTAACCATATTATCTCTGTCATGAACATTTCCTTCAAGGTTTTTTAGCATCATTTAGATGATTTTATGAAAAATTAATTCATACCTTGCTTGACCTTGAATATACAATAAAACCATACGTCATTTTTATATTTAGAGCACTAAACATCCCTTACATATTGTACTCTTGGGAAAAAACTCATACACACTCCCCCTAATCTAATGACAAAATCAGGCTTGTACTTTCATATTCGTGTCTTGTATATTAACAATCATAAAATACTCTTTGTAAGGGGATTCAAGAAATACAATGTCTACATAGTAATTCATATTACTTCTTCACTCCTTGAAATCACACCTTAAGCAAAAATAAACATGATATATATATCTTTAAGATCATGCTTAGATATTTTTTCCCCAAATCTTTTCCTCTCAGAAACACTTGAGATCCCTGCAACACACATATACTTGCATACTTTGATAGTCTTTTGATTTGTACATGTTACATCTCAAATAAATAAAATTGTGTTCACTTGATGGTCCTATAGCATTACTTGTGTTTACAATCAATCTCATAATGATCCAAGTGATTTTGAAACCTTCACACTTCTTAGACAAGATTCTTCTAGAACCATTCATGAGTTTTGCTCTGCAAGCTTTGTAGACACCTTTTTTCCCTTTTCAAGATCAGATCCAAGCTTCCCCGACCTAAGAATCTGAATACAAACATGTAGGTCTTCATTTTGACATATTCAAGGAGTACAACCTAGATTTGAAACTTACATGGAATTAATGGGATTTATTAAACATATATCTTGCCTCTTTCACACCTTGAACTCTTGACACACACCCTTAACTTTCTTGCTTGAAAGAAAACTTTAATTAATTTTTATTTACTTCTAAAGAGAATAAAATTTCTAATCATACTAATACTTGTACCTTACACAACTATATAACTCACACTGATAGTCTAAAACCAATTATTAAACTTCTTCTTTAGTCATAACAAAGCTCATACTAGCTAAGAGGTATTTTTCTTTCTCTTCTCAAATTTCATAGCACACTTCCTAGTAATTTCAAACCTAATTTAATCATATCATAGTCTTCTCATACCTTGAATACTTTTCATATACCTCTAATACCATCTGTAAGATATTATGTTTCCTGTAGATGCTTGTAGATGCTTTGTGATCTCTGTTTCAGATTCTAGACCAATTATAAGTTACATCTCATCAACTTACTCATATAACGATAGGAAAAATTTTCTTGACAAGTCTTCTTGAAGCATACTTGGTCCTGGAAAATTTGACCTTGAAATATCCTCATATGCCTTTGCACTACTAACCTATTTTTTTTGCAAAACCTTGATTGAAAATATACTTACTATTGAAATGATGGCATGAAATACTTCTCAGAGATACACTTCATGATACTTGATATACAACCTCATACCTTAATCATGTATTTATCATTAAGATTCCACAATTTATTTGAAGAGGAACTTTTTAGACATCTCTTAGTTGTAGCTCACTATTTTGAAACATCCTTGTACAAGATTCAAGCATTGTGGAGATTTCATGATGCCTAGATAAAACCTTGCAAACTTGGATTCACACTTCAAGGGATCACTGAACCATATCTTGTATCCTAAAAATCACTTTGTAGACTTTCCTTTTGCAGTACCAAGACTTTGACAAAGTCGCGGGCTCAAAAACCACTTTAAGCACAAACATCAAGGACATATCATGATCCATACCTTATGGTTTGAGATGGGGCACCATACAAGTTTCACATACTTCCTTGGTTTACAATATTTATAAACTTTGTAGAGACCTTTACTTGACCTATGATTCATGATTTCCCTCCTTATCTCAAAACTTCATGAATTCAATAGTTAAAGAGCACCTTTACTATTTTCAAGAAACTTATAACAAGGAAAAGTCATCCTTTACACCTGTAGGATGCCAATTTCACTATTCACTTTCTTAAATTAGTTAACAAAGGTTGATTAATTACCTATAGACATTTATACTCATATAAAGTATTCATATCTCTATCTATGCAAAAAATATAAACCACTTGTGCACCTAGATGGATGACAAATGTATATCCCCTTTTATTTTAGAGTCAACATGAACTCCCTTGGTTTGAAAAATTCCCTAAATCTTGTAGCATAATACTTACCCATGTACAAACAATTGAACTTACCATTAATATTTTCATCAATATCTCTCATGCACTTATAGTGCATCCTGTACATTGAACTCCTGATATACATCCAAACCTTTCTTTTTTAGTCATGAGATAAAATCTCATACTCAAATGAGTACTAATGGATATGTAAATTTCATTCTCTTTCACCACCTTGCATATAGGTTCCAATCACAACCTTTAAGCATATGAAATACCTGAAACAAATCATGTTTTATTTTATAGCTTGTACTCTACCTCTAAAGGTTTTAGTAATCATGAAGAATCATCCAAAGTCCTGAAAACACCATGACACCTGTAACTAGCCTGATACAAATGTCTTCATAGATTCTATCTTTCATTTAGACCTTACGATAACTTGTTTTTTTATCTTGGAACAAGACTAATCATACCATAGATATCTCAAGATATAACATTTACAAGACCTAACATATTCATAATAGATCATGATACTTTGACACTTACAGACCTTGGATGGCCTCAAATAGTCCTTAAGACTATCTCATAGACTCATGTTTGAAGACATTAACACTTTGAGATCATGATATTTCTTAGATATTCTTTACAAAACATTCAAACTTTAACACAACATTTTAGATACTTCACCCTTGATTCAGATATGCTCAACTTTAGACATTTCAACAATACTCATCATTGGAAAGACTCTTATAAACTCATGAAACTAATTTGACAATGACACATAATTCTTAACATGATCGTGTCAAATCTTACAAAGGAATACTTCATCCTATACCTTGAGGTTCAAAATTCTCTCTCTTGATGGAACCATGATGATTCCTAGCTGTACATACAAACTAGAGGCACTTCAAACAAGCCTTCTTGAATTTTTCACTGAACATTGTTCACATTATTGATTAACTTGACTTCATAATAAGGAATTAATGAATGCATAGATAATAACCTTATCATAATCATAAAATTTGATGATTCTAAATCATATAAAAATAATATATAGACAACACGTGACTAAAATAACCCTTCATACCACAACAAGACTCTTTAAACATTTCAAGATATGACTTAGATCTCAAATCCTTATGATAGACAAATCATACTTTAAGACACTACTTTGACAATATTATGGACCTTACTACTACCATATAATGAAAACATTATGATGTGTATGATATAAATTTTAACAACCTTACAATCTATAACCATGACTCCATATCCGACCTCTAATAGAAAAACAAACCACTAGAACCATGATGAATGACGTACACTTACAAACTGGGACCCATGATTAAAAAAAATTAGATCAAAGTGACCCATCTAGACTCTTATTTGGAAGACAACAAGACACACTCAGACACCTAAAAGTAACCAAGACACAAAAACTCATGGAGATATCACTTAACATACCTTATCACACTTGAAGTGTTATGAACACCTAGCTCCTTCAACCTCTCATGAACAGGGGAATGAATTTCATTTAGGAACATATGGTATTCTTATTCAAGTCTAAGTCCCTCAACAAGGGAAAATAATCCTCATTGATCATATGTGAACCCTTTTTTGACAAATATCATTGAATTAGGATTCAATTCAGACTTAGAGTTAATTTTATTGACCTCATTGACTTGAGAAACCTCCATCTTGACCTTTGAATCCTTCATGTAAGTATTTCCCTCATTCATGGGACTGATTATCCTCTTGAAAACTATTCCATTTTATGTTTGAAACTTGTTAAGACCTCTTGGTGTTCCATCTTAGAGACAAAATCTACCAATATGTCCCTTTTTATGATACATATGACACAACAACATTCCTCTTTATTCTTGATTAAAACACACTAAGATTCCATCCACAATCCTTGGCTCTATGTCCATACTCACAACATGAATGACATTCACCCTTAAAGAATCTTACATCATTCCTATGAGTTCTCCTTTTACAACCTCTAGCTCTATGACCAAAATAATGATGAACCAAACCTCATAGCATTAGGTTGTCTAACTATGTTATACCTTCTCAAATCATCCTTCTTGGTCACCTTCATATATGATTTAGTACTTGGACTGGCATCACCATCATGCTTCACATGTTTTCCTTGTAACCTTAGCTTGTTTTGTCACTAACCACCCTTTGAAATTCTAAAATCCCATCAAGAGCTTCATATATATTCTGAAGTGTCTCATACATATTCAACCTAATGGATGCACTCTCCAAATATGATTATAGGGATTTCAATATTTATTCATACCTAAAACACACTTCTTCTTTATCCTTTAGGGATTTATACATACATTCCACTTGGGATTTCAAACCATTGATGGCTTGATAATTCTATATCTCTATATCCTTAACCAGATCTTGGCAGGCATTAATCACTGATTGAGATACTTAATTCATCTTCCTTAATGTTGTTTCAACATCTGAATACTTATCCATTTATTTTGCTTCAAAGGATCTCCTTTAAGTTGCTAAACTTGATTCACAAGGACCTACTATGATACCACTGAAAGGGGACATGCATAATTCCTACAAATTCCTTATTTCATTTACCATTTATTGCAGCATACATCAACATTCATCCATTCACATACATTCAACACAATCTTATTATTTGTACACAATACATACAAATAACCATAACAAATGAAAGAGATCTCATAGAAACAATATTTAAGTGGGAAAACCTCATGGGGAAGAAAAACCAATGAAAAAAAACCATTATATTTCTATGTTTCAAATTTAGTGAGGCACCAACCCCACAAGGAGCATTAACCCCTAATTTAGTAGAGCACCAACCCGACAAGGATCACTAACCCCTAATTTAGTGATGTTCCAACTCCAAAAGGAGGATAAAACCCCCTAATATGATTAAGTGCCAACTCAGCCACATTATGATGGTTTTCTATGATTTTTTTCTTCCAAAACAGATGGAGATCTCTAACTCAGTTCATAAACCTTTGTTCAAACCCTCATTTCTTCAACTTTCTCTATCTTCTTCCTTCTTCAACTTGTCTTGGCTATAAATCCTTACAAACATGATGTAAAATCTTCCTCAACCTGAAAATATCTCTATTAGCTCTGAAATCATGCATTATAAGCTCCTTCAAACTCTTAGGTAGCTCACATTTTTCCCTCTCACAAGACTACCTCAAATTTGAAATCAACAAACACTTAAATGTGTTTTTATTCCTTCAAAATCACCATAGGTCGGTCCTTTTTAACAACTAATAAAACTTAATTAAATATAATTAAATTCATCAAAACATTAATATATGACCCATATAGGCCGGTCATACTCAAAACCTCTTATCTTGCACCAAAAATGCTCAAACCCCCATCATTAGGATGAACTAAAACAAAAAATTAAAAAACCATGCTTATTCAAGCTCCCAAATTCATTTTGAATGATTAATATAACATATAACGATCATACATGGTCAAAAATTACTTTAACTAATAAAATTAATCATTAAATGGGCCCATTGTCTCATATCCTTCTCAAAACAGTTGTTTCTAGCACCCTGCCTTCACCTTTTAGCCTCAAGATCACCCAAGATAAAATAAAATATAGAATGTGACCACTATATGGAATTTTTAGGACCTTTACATCACATCCATTCATGTTATATCTCATGAAACAATCATATGTTCAAACCACAACCACTTTTCTCTTCTCCAAATCATGCTTCCCAGAAATCTGTTTTACAAACTCAACTAGTTTTCACCCTTATTATCACTTTCAAGAACTTAAAATTCCTTAAATATGAAAAAAATTCACCCCTCTTAACTTTTAAATTTATTTCAAGCATCAAACAATCTATTTTATGCCTTAACCAACTCATTCTTTCATCCTGAGAAAACTTGTCTTGAAAATGCAATCATTTTCTTCTTAACAAATCAACCTGAAAGGGCCATAAAATCAACTCACCAAGACACAATATATATACCATTGTAAATGTATCTTAATCACCTTTACATAACATATTGTAAATCCTTCCAATTCCAAGTGGAAGGCCTTCAACCAAGCACATCTTTGTAAACTAATTTTTAACCCTTCTTGGACTCGAGAACTCACCATTAGCCCAAATGGCTCCATCACCACAAAAATTACTTCGAAGATTAAAAAAATCATGGATAACTCTTATAAACGATTTATAATTACTCAAAAACCTTAACCAATATTGAAGAAACCAAAATCATCACTTTACCTCTTGAAGCTATTTCACACCCTACTAGAACAAGCATATTTCAAACTTGACCCTCAAAGAACACATCATAAATTTTTCATACCTTATAAAATAATAAATTTTGATATATCAATGTAAATATATCTAGAACCAATATCACAACAAAACTTTAATGGAGTCCTAACTTGTCATCTAGATCCTACAATCTCAATTTTACTATAAGCTACTCCAAACTGCCCTAAAAAAATTGTCCTCATAAATAGGGCATACTTTTCCATTTTTCACCTCAACCATGACCTGAAAATATCATTGAAAATATATGGAAAAATCCAAGGATAACATAAATTCCAATTTTTTTTTACATTCTTTAGGATACGTTTCCTCAAACCGGAACTCTTCAGAAACAAGCATCTTCATGTGAGGCCCACATATCACCACATGCACTAATATACCTTTCTAGAAATATGTAAGAGTCCTATACAACATCCAATCATAATTTTTTCATAATAAATCAAAACAATCTCTGTATACTCACTTTTTTCCAAGTTGTTCCTAGCTAGGGTTTAGTTAGGGTTTCAAACCATCTTTCCTTCTTAAGGATCATTCATAAAAATGTGATGATAAAACCACCTCAATTATTTTTGTGAAACCTTCATAATTGATCTAATAATATATGCAAAATATCTCAGGTCCCTATGAAAATCATACAATTCACAAGAAGCATCAGAAGGTCCATATTTTGCCTTAAAAACACACTATAACTTACCCATTTTTTTCAAATCTTTCATATCTTGCAATTCCCATATTATAATGACCTAAAAATTGTCATAAAGCATCATGAACAACATCCTCTAACTTACCATACTCACCACTCTAGGCTCAAATATGCCTAGAAACTCTCTAGTCACATTAAGAATTACCTGTGCTTAACTTCATGTGTCCTCACCTACTATACTTCCCAAGGACCCTGAAACACCACCAAACCTTTGACAAAATGACCTGAAACTTGTCACCATAAACTCATCAGGTATACTATCACCATGCTACTAACATGCATCCACACTAAGATTGATTAACACTTTAATATAATACCTCTACCTCATTATACTTTCATGCATCAATGGCTAGAAATAGGATTCTGGAATGACCTGACTCAATCCATGACAACACCATGAACTAACCATGTTGATCTCATACTAGACCTCATAGACACCTGAAACACACATCATGAAACTCATGAATGACATAATTACAACCAATTCAACCTCACTTGGGATACCTCATAACAATGACTCTTAACTAGAAAACCAAGCTCCAAGACCTCCTAGAACTCACTAAACATGGATGCTACTAATCAACCTTCATGTTTGACCATCGACTAACACCTCATGGAGACATACCACACCATGACACCATTTTATGTCAATGGAGTTGACATCGATGATAACAAAAACACTCAATGTCCAATAAAAATCACCTCTACTTCAATTAATTTATCCCCTCACAATGACACACATAATGCTCAACCCTACCTATCTCAATTCACCAATACAAGATGATGAAACCCTAAATTCATGAATAAGGGAAAATATTTGTTTTGAAATGGATAATATATTTTCTTATATTGGAAATTTTTGTAAAAATGAGTAGACTTATTTTTGAAAAGAGGGGACTATTTGTAAAAAAGTTGTGAAAAAGGAATTACAAAAATTGTAAAGGGAAACAATTTAATTTTTAAAAAATTGGAATTGAATGCATTTTTTTGCAATGGTCATCTAAGTAAATCTTTCCCTTGATGAGGGATTGAAAACCAGGTGAATCTCAAACATGAAACAATCTATGAAATGGAAGATCAAGGCCCCTGATAACTATAATTCCAAAATGTCACTCTTCTCCCCATGTTTGCATAAGGGGGAATGTTAGGAAACTAATAGTGGAGATTTTTATGTGGGTAAGAATCTCATTATTTTGTGCATGAGTTAATATTAAATTTATGTGGGAAAATAATAAGTAGAGAGTAATGTAAGTGATTGTTACATGATTAATAATCGTATTAGAATAATAGTAGGATATTTTAGAAGTGAGTGACTATATGTAATATTAGAGATATTAGTTATGTCCAATATGTCAATGAGTTGTTAGGAGGTCAAAACAACTCATGTAAATAGAAGAGTAGGATAAATTTATGGGAGATCAAGTAGTTAGGAAGTTTTCCTTAAATATAGGAGATACAACTCCTATATAAGTGTAATGTGTTTGAATTAATATATGTTGATTTGATTTTTTTTAGCTTATTCTCTCTATATATGGAGTAAAACCCACATTAAATTACCAAATTTAAGTGTCTAAATTCCACTCTTTAAATATGAAATGAAATTGTATGCTTAAAATAAAAGATACCTAAGTATGTAAACATACTTACTCTTTAATTTAGGTGTTTGATTCACTTGAGTGTTTACATGATCACTATAGTGAAACTTGAAACATAGAGCATATTCAATATCCATAAATATATTTGAAATTTAACTCACATTTGAAAATGTAATTGAAACTTAAAAATTGAAATTAGAATTTGTAAATTTGAAAAGTTAACAAAAAAAGAAAGGAATAGACTTTTTTTTCTTACCAGAGGAGAAGATTTTTATAAAGTGTTTGGAGAAATTGATTATAATTAAGTCACTATAATATTAGGGTTGATCAATTCCCAATATAGTTTATGGCGATGGAAAATCCAAAATTGGATTGGGCGTCACTCCACCTAATGTTAAAAAAGGGTGATAGATAGATTTATATTCACCCCCAACAGCCTTCTAAAAATTAGAGGTGTGTGAGATAATGTACAACCATCCCAAAGGCCTCCAAAAAATAGTGATAATAAGGCTATTGTAGGTATTTGTAGTCAACCCCAAAATATTCTACACATGGACCACACCATTGTAGACGAATCTAGGCCCAAATGTGTTAAGTAGTGCAAATTCAAAAGGTAATGAATTATAAATCACACATCTACCATGTGATTTCCCATGTGTATCAAATATTAAATGTTGAATATAAAATAAAGATGCACATGCCTCTATACTTTGTAGTGAAAAGGTTCTTAACATTTGTAAACTCAAAAGGAAATGATATTCTCATGCCCCCACATTCTATATTAAAATGTAGTAAACTCTACCCTAGATTGTGCTAACTATCCCTTAATTTTGTATTACAAACTGTGTAAAATTTTGTATGTTTTATAAAATTGTGAACTTGTTGTTAAGAGCCTACCCAGGATGAAGCCATTCATTCTAGTTAATAATGTTTGACAATTTTTTTCCCTATTAAAAAAAATTATATCTATGTAAATTTTTTTACTATTGGCAAATAGTTTTTTGAAAGGGACTATACCCTTGAATACAAAAGATGGCCTAGAAGCCAGGATAAGAATGAGAACCAGAGAGAAAAGGATCAGAATCCAAATGTGACAATGAAGTTCAAAGTAGCCAAAAAACAGCTACCTAGACAAGACAAAACAGCAAAATTACTGCAAACAAGCAGTAAAGGGACCGCAAAAAAACAGCAAAAGAACATACAAGAACAGCAAAGCATCAACAACTACTTCTTTGTAGCTTTGTCTATGTTGGTTTTGATATTCTTCCAGGACTTGAACATACCCAAAGTAGTCATGTGGGCAGCGTCATTATAATCCAGCTGCTCAATGGCCTTCTTGCTTTCCTTATCATTACCCCAAAGTGTTTCCGGAACTCCACTGAGGTTGGAGACACTTTTGACATGTTGCTCAATGAACTCCTCAAATCGCCCTGAATATGGCCATGTTGTAATCATGTTGAGTTTTGGCCTTCCCTAAAGGGGAGTCTAAGGAGTGTTGTTTTCTTGTTATATATCATCAATTTGGCCTACTGTCAATTTCCTCCTCCTCCTCCTTCTTCCTCTTACCTTTCTGTTTTGCCAAGTTCTTAAATTCATCCTTCAACAGTTTCATATCAACCTCTAAGGCTTACACTCTTTTTGAGGAGCTTTCCAAATGCACATCCCGGGGAATGGCACTGCTGATATTCAGGAGGTCATTTGTAATTTCAAATTCATGAGAACCCTTCTCCACAGCAAGAGCCTCAAGGTTAAATTTTCTGGAAGCCCTGGTAACCGGTCTGTGCGAGGAAGAGGCTAAGTGGGGGGTAGGATCAGCAGAAGGGGGAATGAGAGAAGAAGCCTGGACGGTCAGCAGGGGGTGACAGCAACGGTGGCAGGGGTAGAGAAAGGAGAAACAAGGCTGGCAGTAGTAGAACGCGGCAAAGGGGGAATCGAGCTAGGGGAGGAAGGGAGACCAGGAAATTTGAGAAGGCAGCATTTGTGCAGCAACAAAATGAGCCCTTGGTGTAAAGGAACCACTCGGGAATGCTTTTGAAACTCCAGAATGGAGCGCTCAAGAGAGTTCATCAAGTAATGGGGGAAACAAACCAAACAATCCCTACGGAAGTGGTTAAGAAAAACAAGGTGTTTAGCAGGAACAGTGACAAACCTTCCTTCCAAGGATATGAACCGTATCATCATGCAAATAACCTCATCATATGGCAGAGGGATTGAGCTAACAAGCAGGCCCGCAGTAATATAGGTCAACCTCTCAGCTCCTTCCACAAATCTTCTCTCTTCAACCTCTCTATCGACCCTTTTGTTGAAGAAACAGAAGCCCTCCAAACCAAGGCCGGTCACTTCAACAATAAGATCTTCATTGACTAAGATCTTCTACCCCCCATACTCCACTGTCCTCTCCTTCCAATCCTTTGCAAAACGCACCAAGATGCTCTGATCATGTCCCTAGACCTTTTCCATGAAATTTGTTATGCCACCCTTGCTAAGAATGCTCCACAGCTCAATATTATCTTTCCAGTCTGGGTCCACACTACGCTCAATTTGACAAGGAGGACCCCCCATCTTCTCTGCTCTGAAATTTTTGCAAAAAATTCCTAACTGATCGCTAAAGCCAGTCCACTTTTTGCTATAGTAATCCACACAATATTGGAAATAAGAGCCGTTGCTTTTCCCATGATTGGCTGCGTGTCTGTTGATCTGAGCCTGTGAAAAATCACATGTGGGAATAGGAACTTGTTGGGGGAGGTGTAAATAAAGGATGAATTAATGGGAAAAGAAAGTTTTTGTAAATGATGGGAAAAGAAAGTTTTTGTAAATGATCAAGGATATGGATGTGTCTAAGAAAATAATGATTGTGTGGAAAAGAATAAGGAGGAGGAAATAAGGCATATGGAGGAGGATAAATATGGGGATGATGCAAGTTTCATTATAAGAGGGGATTTAAGTGAAGAAGGATGA